>VXBC01010271.1:122860-416927 GCA_013399945.1 Ploceus nigricollis | reverse complement strand
GGGAAAAAAAGGGGAAAAAAAGGGGAAAAAAAGGGGAAAAAAAGGGGAAAAAAGGAAAAAAAAAGAAAAAAAAAAAGGGAAAAAAAGGGGAAAAAAAGGGAAAAAAAAGGGAAAAAAAGAGAGGAAAAAGAGAGGAAGAAAACCCCACCAAACCTCACCCCTAGGAGCTAAGGCACTTATCATCTCCTTATAAAAAGGGGGAAGAAGGATCTTTCAGCAGACACAAATTTTAAGCTGGGTTTCTAAATTCAGTGTAAGAAGTCCATCATTGTACAGCCCTGCCCAGAGTATTCAGAATGTTATAGTAAAGGGGTATTTTCATTTTCTCAAATGAAAAAGAATTCAACATGAAACAAAAAATGAGAGTGATTTAACTGCACCAGTACATTTAAACCTTGAGGGTCTTTGACATTCATGAAAGCAGGGAAGTTGTTCTGTATACAGAGGGTTACCCAAGAGTAACCTGGTAAAAAACAAACCTCAAAATCAACCCAAACATCAAAAGAATAATCTCTAATTAAATATGCTGGGGATTTTTTCAGCCTGTTACTCAGGTCTTGATGATCTTTTCTGAATTCCCAGGGCTCAGGCAGGAATAATGACATTAAACATTCTGTGTGTTATTGGTAGAAAAGAAATAAGAGAGAACTGACACAAATTGCTTCAAATTCCTCTTAAGATCCTACACTTTGTATTTACAAAAGGGTGGAACTAAGTTCTGGTCAACTTAGAACATATTTTCACTACCAGACAAGCCCTAAGAACACTGTGGCCAAGGAGCATCTGTTTTGTGGAGGTCACTGGCAAGGTGTTACATCATTTTGTGATGCACACGGAGACTGTTTTTGTCCTTCAGAGCTTTTTTTGTTTGGTAATGGTTCTGGACCTCTCTGCCTAATTGCACTCACTTCATCTGTGAAGAGAGATTTATAATGGAACATAATTTTGAGGGATTAACTTTGACGCTGGTACATGGCCCATGCAGAAGTGACAGTAAAAAATTTATATTAGCTGTTGCTCCTGCCAAAGAATAACAGAGAAGCTTATTATGCAGGCAATCTAACTCCCAAATTAGTGTTGATTTTCACCCCATGGCACTTTACTGCTGTTGATGATGGGAAGCAGCAGCAAATATGAAGCAAAAAGCCATCAGGAACCTAGCTGTCAATTTTTACTATTGAACGGGGTGACCAAAGTCTTTGTTTGGGTACAAGTCTCAAAGGCAGCGAGAGCTGAAAACAGAGGACAAAAATTACTGGAGGAATCAGGGACCTTGCTGAAAGGTTCTTGGGGAACTTCTAGTCCAGAATTTCTAATTCAGAAGTCTGGCAGAGCATCAGTCTTCTCCCTTCCTCCCTTCTACTGAAGAATTCTCCTACAAATTGTGTCCCAGGGAAAGCTGGATGCTTTTGGGACCCACAGCCACATTTTACCAGCACTCCTATCTCTGGGAAGCCAGAGCTTCACTTGCAACTTCTAGGTATGTTGTTTACCCTATGGAGACTTCAGTACTAATTATATTGGCAGCAGTAGTGATCCCACCTGCAGAAGGATGCAGTAGGAAGACGGGGCTCCACCTAGACTTTCTCTGCCACAGTTCTCTTGGAACAGAGCTCAAGTGGACAAGACATTCACTAGGAACAAACTGTGAGCTGTGGGGCTTCCAGTATTGCCAGTGCTGTGATTCACCACTGGTGTGATACTACTAACAGACCTAAACTGCTGAAAACAATGGAAGAGAAATAAATCTGGAAAAACAAGATAAATGGGGCCCCTTTCTAGTATTCAACAGAAGAAAGGAGGGCTCTTTAGCATCATTTGAGAAACACCCAAAGGCACAAGCCAGCTTTAAATATTCACAACATGATGGGCTTAATAGGAAGCAAGGCTAGAAACTCTGCCCTGGAAACACCATGACACGTTGTAACCAGAAAGTTTACATTTGGCTTCACTTCAAAGGAATCCTGACTCCTCAGATCACCTGAACCGTTTTCTGTTCCTTGTGTTTTCCCATGTGCTGTTGATGCCTCCCTGTAATTAGTTAAAAACTTATTTCCTCTCTCCTGACCTTTATGCTTTAAGGGGAAAAGGCAACTTCTGTGATGGAAGTGTGCTTAGGTAGGACTCAAGTGCCCACCTACACAAAATGATTTCTTCTGAAGCTCTCTTTCAAAAGCAGGCTAGTGACTTCTGCAGCTCTCACTGAAATCAGCTGTAGTTCTTCTACCAAGTTCCAAGCTGGAGCCATCATAACTGAAATGGTGTGTATGTATGTAAAGTTTGTCCATAGTTTGCACAGAACCTCTGAGGATTAATCCAACCAAATAAAGAGCATTATAATAGATAATTGAAGACCCATAAAAAATGATACAAATCTCCCTGCAACACATCTAAGAGGTTACAAGTAAAATATTTCTTCTTATTCTTTTATTTTCTGCTCTTTCTTACTATGCTTCCCACATGGATTTGTTGTTGGCCTCAACAATAAATCCCTCTATGCAATCTCTCTTAAAAGTACTGCTTATCAAGACTTGTTACCCCTATTCACACTCTGCATGCCTATTCTTATAGCTAAGTAGAACTAGTTCATGGTGATTTCTCAACTATCTCAACATCTCCAACTGCTACTGAAAGGCAGCATAGCAGTTGGAGGCATCAAGGGAGAGATTTGTCCTCAGATCAACTCTGATAGAGGAACTCCTCAGTCACATCATGTACTCCTGAGCATGGTAAGACCAGGCTGACAGTCTGGGCCTGACAGCTTGGTGACATCTCTTGTATTCACTTGTTAATAGAGTCTAGAAAAGCTTTTTATGGTAGCTGACAGAAGCCATAGTAGTAACTTAAGATAGGTTCATGCTCCACTTTATTTTTTTAGTGTTTGGTTTAATGAAGTACTTCCATAAATTTTCAGGGTAGACCCCACTTACCAGAGAATGCCCAGATTAGACAGGGACAGGTACCTTAAAGGAGTCAAAGACCAGCCTTGTAATTTTGCTAAAGAGTAACTGTGACTCACCACTCTGAAAACTGGTGGGTCAGTCCAAGGTCCAGCAGGAAGGGGCTATAGGCAGATATTTAAAGTTATGGTGTCAAAAGTCCTTACTATGGACTGAATAAGCAGAACCGTGGGTGCTGGATGGGAGGGTAGCATTAAACAGGGCAGCTGGAGCCACGAGCTGAGGGAAGGGAGGGAGCAGACACAGGGTTATATCCTGCACTGTGGGCACTGCACAGGGCTAATGCTGGAGAAAGGGAGCAGGCAGGGGCTGCAGCTCACCCGCCCCTCCAGAGAAATCTGCTCCCAGCCTCCAAAAGCATGCTTTTCATAAATCAGCCAACAGCTCCTTAATGTGCAACTTCACCCTCAACACCGCAACATGGGCAGAGATGCATCCAATCAGGGATGGCTCCGGAGTGCTCTGCCAGCAGAAGTAGCTGAGTGAATTACAACATTCTCCTCAGGATCATTACAGAGAAAGAACAGCTGGAGACAAGATCCTGGAATATGAATGGTTCGCAAAGAAATCCAGATAACAAAGCACAGTTAATGTATGTAGAGCTGTGGTGTCTGATAACATGAGAGCCCATTAAAGGACCAAGGGGTGCCAAAAATATGCTTCAAGTGAAAAAACAAAACATAACTGCAAAATAAAAAACAACAAAAATGCAAAAAAATGTAAGAAGCAAAACATGTAATGGAAAAAGGGTAAAAAAAAAATAATTCCTTAGCATGAGGCCACAAACCATACAAAGGGGCCTTCAAGACCACAAGCTCTACTGCTGGACACTGATATCTGTGGCATGTTCAGCAGGGCCAAGTCAAACACACCACAGCTAGGTCCAAGTAAGTTGATATTACAGCTTTGTGTGGAGATGCAAACTCGATTTCTGGAGGCAGTAGGATGGCCACAACATCCTACACATCTAAAGCTCTGTTTACTGGTTGTCCTGATGTCATTGTATTACTTCTAGTTCCAGAAGCACTTTTCTAAACACTGTCTCTGGCATCTCTTCAGGCAAAGGTAAAAACATATTTTCTCTTTCTATTTCTCTTCCTCTCTTTCTGCAAGTCTGTTTCTCTCTTTGTACAAAGGAGTGCAACATCAGTTAAGTCATCCAGCAAATGAAAAGTGGTTACAGTTTCTGCTGAAAGGGACACTGTAGCCATGAAATTACCACTACAATCAGTGATTTGAAGTCTAATGGAGCAGGAAGCAGCAAAGTATGCAATAACACTTTCAGAGAATATCCACACTAAGCACCCATTAGGCTAGAAGCAGCTGTGGCCATACCAAATTCGAGGTCTCTAAAATAACATTTGCCTGTGCCTGAAAGAAGCTGCTTCATTCAACATCCTTTAAACCTGATTGAATCAGACAGTTTCAGCGGTTCTCACACACAAGCCATGCAAGTTCAGCAGCTCTGAGCACTCTCTGCAGTCGTATGCCCTTGCCCTTTGAGCTTGCTTTAGTATCGCACTCGAAAGCTCTAGAGATTCTTCAAACTGTCCAGGGATACAGGTCTGATCAAGCCAGACATCATCTCTACAGCAGCAACACCACTAAGGGCAGGTCCACGTCTTGTTTTCCCTGCAGTGCTGGTGATTGGAGCTGGGAGATAGTAATCCAGACCAGAAATCAGGAGTACTCACCAGCAATGCTGGCTCTGGCACAGACCCTATCTACACAGCTCTGCTTTGGCAGCTCCCACAGCAGCCCATGGGCCACCTGTGTGTCAGCTTTCTCACCCCTATAACATGGGCAGCACACATAATTTCTGTATCTCACTGCAGTGCTGCATTACCTGTAGTTTGCTCACTCCTACAAAGAGACCAAACAGCACATTTCCTCAGGTAAGCACATCAAGAGACAAGTTCTAGTCCAAACTTGAAGGATATATGAAAAGTTAATATCTTTGAGTCTCCTTTATACCCACCAGCAAAATCCACCCACTCCTACAATTTGCTTTGAAATAAGGGGAAAAGCACTAATTGTTCAGATTTATTTGCTGGCCGGAGCACCTAAGAGTATGCATTCTCTGCAGACATGAACTTGTTCTGTCCCAGGGCTTGAGAAAATACCAGTTTTGCTGGTGCACAGCATTATCTATTGAAAAACTCACCACATCATGCACTACATGCACTTGCCTGACTAAACTTGGACTCTAAACCAGGACAAATATATTGCTGTGAAAAGCCCAAGACACGTCTGAGCAAGTTATTTCCAGATGATTTACCTGTGAACATCTAACAAAACTGAAGTTTACATTAAATATACACTGAGGATTTTCTCTTTCTTTTGAGAGCAATCAACATCCAAGTTCCTCTGCCCCAGGAGGTACTGGCACAATCCACTCTGATTAGACTCAGAACGGGGAGCAAACAGACAATTACTCGGATAACAATCTTATCTGAGGACAGAAATGAGATTAGTGGCCTAACTGCAGTGATTCTTACCCAGATACACTGTTAAATTCTGACTAACCCAGCATGGGACAGGAAAGGAATTTCCCTATGGAGTCTGTTGGCAAGTAAAGTGAGGTGAAATTCTTCCCCTACTAGTCCTTTCCAGCAAAGAGAATTATCTGTTAGGACCCAGTGGCCATGAACAGCACAGGTCCCAGGCTAGACATGTTCCTGATATTGCAGCAGCTGAGCAATTTTTTCCCTCTAGTTTCCAACTCTTAGAATCTTGTAAGCAAAAAACAGACTAAAATTGGCTGGGACCCTTCCCTGCCCATAGGGAACAATTCCATCCTGCTGGCTCTTCTGTTATTTAATTTTTTCAAGTCTACTCTCAAAATTCTCAGAAAGTACAAATTAGCTTCTCATGAACCTAGTGACCAATGCTGTTGTGAAGTCCTCCATAAACAGTTTTGACTGTATTTCTGTAACTTGATCTCATTGTTTTTAGTTATTCCATTTTAAATAGCCAAATTAACTCCTGTCCCCAGAGTGTTTATTGCCTTCACACTTCTGGAACAATGAACAGTAACAGACAGGGCAACATGACGGGATAACAAAACTTCTCCAAGATAAGGATCCCAAGTAAGTCCGCACTTTAATCTCACAGAGACAAATAACTAATACAGAAGCCTAGCTGCCCAGAAGGTTGCTTGCACCATGCCTATACCAACAGGTTTACACAGGGGTCTTGTAAGTATTGCCTGCAGTGGGCACCGCACAGCAGTCTTGAGATGTCAGCTTTAACGCTGATAAACCCCGATGCTGCAGGCTCTGCTCTGCGGCCGCGGGAACGTGCCTGTGGAGGGGGTGGGGATGTCTTCAGCAATGGAGCTACAAATGTTGTATCTCTGGTACTGTTTAAAGAACTCTTTACAATGCACAACTGCAGGAAGAGGTCAAAGACCAAAAAAACCCCCACAGATTCACCAGAAATACCATACCCAAAAGGAATAACAATTTCAACAGTCTGGGTAAATCAAGCTGATGGTGATTTGAAAACTGATAAAAGGCAGAGGGTTAAACTTTCCTCATGCAGTATATGACAGCATTGTGCTTCAGAATTTGCAGTTTTCTTTACACATCTATTTAGACTAAGATGAATAACCTTATAAAAATACATAAGTAAGCAGCAAAAGAAATGGGCCAACTGCTGTACTTCTGCTTTGCTGATCTGAATTCACAGCATTTAGTTATAATCCTTCATATAGGAAGTTTATTTATACAGACAGGGATTTGGGGAATTCTGCAGGATTAGTCAATCTACAGCATTCTCAGGGCATGAATTTTAGCATCAGAGTTACACTGACTGGATATTCAATGCCTAGAGTAAATATTTGGGTTGATGAAGGTTAAACAGATTAGATAAGATGAAGCCAGGGTTCTCTGCTTATTTACACACAGGCTTAAATATTGCTGCTGTTCATTTAAGAAGCCTAATTTAAAAGAAAATCCCACAAAAGCAACAAACATAATATACTTACCCAACCTGAAGTGAGATAGCACCAAGATTTCTATCATCTTCAGCCTGGGTAGGCATGTGACAAAGCCACACACTGAATCACAAATCTCACACTCCTTGGCCTCCTTATGGGAAACATGCAGAGGAAACAACAGCTTCAGCACAAGCTTGCTGCTCTGAGTTTCAGCTGCACCAGGGAAATGGGATAAACAACCCCCCTCCCGATTCTATTCAAAAACAAGAGGGAAATAATTGGTGTGAAAACCATTTACAGTTCAGTTACACTTTTGTGATGTGAAGAGGCAGTTATGCACAAGGCTGTCTGGGACCTGATCATGTCCATAAGTCCTACTGTGGAGAGGATTTCCAAACATTCCCAGCAATGCCACTCATCAGCTTTCATCAAAATCAGCAGTAAATTCCCATCCATAACAGGCAAAGCAGTGTTAAACTAAGTCCAATTCCTATGCCCACCTGCTGTATCCTCAAAGCTTAGTGACATTTTTCTGTGTCATATCAAGTCCCTGATCCAAGACCCCTCCACTGCCAATAGGTTTTGGATCAGCTGGTGAAGGACCAAGCGCTAGACACAAAAAGCAAAATTTTGCTTTCACTCTTTGATACACAGATGAAGATTGAAAGCAAAATGACAAGGCAGGTATGCCAGCAGGTACACAGCTAGCTCAAGCTAGGAGTTTGAGGATTCATTCACATTTCAGTCCATTTGTTCAGTTTCAATTTCTGAAACAATTTTATTAAAAGGAACAGACATTAAACTGTTTTCTATTAAGGCATCAGGAAAAAAACCCCACTTGTGTCTAAATTAAGTGCCTCTGCAGAACATTACTCTCACTTGCTGGATTTCCACCCTTCACTACTGTGAAGCCCTGACCTCACCGAGGTTGTGTTTTGTTTACCACAGTCTCAAGAAAATTTGTGTACAAATTTCAGACACTTTGGAGGAAGAATTTCCACCAACCCACGTTTACTCTGAACAGATGTAACATTCCTAAGAAGCTCTCAGCTGACTGCCTTTGAAGTCTGAAGAAAAAGGGAGGGGTGGGAGGGGTTGGGGGGGAGCATATTAAAAAAAAAAAAAAAAGCTCGACCTTGAAAGCTGCATTTCTTCCCTTAAAAGAAGAAGTCTCCAGGGACTCATGTGCAAAATAAAAAGCAAATTCTCCAGATTCTTATCTCATGTTATTTTTGAGAGCATTTTCTTTTGTTCCTTTGCTCTTGTCATCTTTTGGATTAAAAGACTTTCACAGAGGCAGCACATGTGCAAGCAAACCATTCACCATTCCAGATCTGTGCCCCCCATGCCAGGCCAGGGCAACTCCTCCTGCTTCAGCTTTTCCTTTTCAAGAAAAGCACAGCCCAGCCTCAGACCCAAGCATGACAAGAAAAACTGAATGATAGGCAGCTTGCTAAGATGAGTTCTGCAAAGGTAAAGCACTGACCCAAAGTGAATTCCCACCCACGAAAGCACTCTCACAGCCAGTCACACCTTGTGATGGGTCAGTGTCTGGACAGCACTTACACAGCACTCAGACTTGCATGCCAGCAGCCCTCGGAGCTGCACTGTGACCTCTCACACAGCCATGGCTGAAAATATTATTTCATCAGACAGCTTACACTTACCCCAAAAATCTCAGTGGGGACTAAGTTAACTTTAACATGGCAAAAAGGGGCTGCCTTTTCTGTTTTGCTTCTCTCTGTCTGCTGCCATGTCTTCGGCGTTCCTCTCCTCTCCCTCAAACTCAGCTCCTCCTCTGTTAGCCTGCCCTATTAACCTTCTCCATATCCCACCCACCCAAATTTGCACATTATTAAGCATCCAGAGCCTTTTGTTCAGGTCCTTAAACAAAAGCATGGCTACTGCATTTCCTGGCAAGAGGTGTCTCATAGCCGGCAGTCACTTAGGGCAGCTCTAATAGACTCATTACTCCCAAATACAAAATCTGGGCACGCCAGACAGGCGAATTCAAGGACATGTCCTTTCCCGAATTCCACAGAGTAAGATAAGCCTGCGAGCCTCGTGCTTACTTTATCTTAACTAAGAGGCTTCCCCCGTCTTCTCACTCAGTAAGAAACTAATTATTTGCCACTGAGGCATGGAATAGGTTAAAGTTTCCTCTGTCTTGTCTCAGTTCCCTTTGCAGATTAGGGGAAAACAATGAAGTCTCCGCACTTGGTGATATTGCTAATGCTTCCTGTGGGGATAGCAGCGCCGGCTGCAAAGAGGATTATGATTACAGTTTAAAAGGAGTGTGCACTGTACTGCCGCAAGAGGCACAGGCTTATCAGGAAAGAAACCGAGCTGCCCCCAAACTATGCACTCGGGACTCCTGCCTGCCTTCGGTTCTGGCTGCTGGCTCTGCCTCAGATCACACACCAGCTTATCGGGAGTGATAAAGCAGAAGCTGATCTTGGAGGGGCTGGGGGGATAAATGAGTAACGCTGAGCAAACAGCTTGCAAACATTCACCATCAGAACACACAGCAATGTTTACAGATCGTCCCACCACATTCATCTGCAACAAAACACCGGGCTAGCAGAGTGCAGGGGCTGTGCATTCCTGGCCACAGCTGGGGAATTTGAAAGAAAAAGTGGTGGAGCAGCACTAGCCGTGGTGATGTTGGCTGGCCTTCCAGAGGCAAGGCTGCAAATGTTTTGAAAAGCTCAGCATCACCAGTGAGATCTGCTCCGAGCAGATTTAGCTTTGAGGTGCAGCTTCAGTGCTGGTAAAGGGCCTTTGTCAGCCTCAGTGCTGAGCAGAGTGGACTCACTGGTGGAAGAATAAGAAATTGCCACTGTGGAGTCATAAGGTGCATTTCTATCATTGGGCCCTCTAAGGTACCAGGGGCAAGACACAAGTTTATTCACACCCATTCATCTCTACCAGCACAATTGCTTTTTTATAATGCCAAGACTTTGGCCAAAACAGCAATCAAAAATTCCTTGACCTCAAATAGTGCTTAACCTACATGGCAGGATGCAACTACAGGTCAGCATGGCACTTTTTTACCCTTTGCATAGCTCAGCCAGCATGAAAAACTGTATCCTCTTGGTAGACACATACTGACAAGTGTCAAGAGGGTTTTGTTTTTCCTGTTGGCTTGGGTTTTTTTGTTTGGTTTGGTTGTTGTTTGTTTCTTTTCTTAAACACTATGCCTGTGCTTGCTCTCCTCCAAGTAATTTGTACAACTGATACAAGCTGAAGTTATCAGATATTCCCCCTCATCCCTATTCTATTCAGAGGGGTTTAATAGTTCTGTATCTGCTTGCTAGAGGCCACAACAACAAGCAATAGCATTAATGCATGTTCTGCTGAATTTTTACAGGCTTAAAAATCCCTGAGCTTCACCCAGCATGGCACTGTCTCATTACACACTGCTGTTTTAAGCATCTTTGCCACCTCCCACCACACACCAGGAAAACCACAGACCAAACCTTCCAACCAGTCATAATACTGAACAAAACAGTTTTAAGATGCTCACAAGGCACTTCCATGAATTGTTGCATGCTTTAAACCAAGCTGTTTGACTTCTGCAGAGGGATAAGGTCTCTCACAGTCAGTGAAAGCTGGATGCTTTTTGCCAACCAAAATAAACCTTCTTGTGCTGCTACAACTCATGCATCTCTATAACCTTTGCTGCTGGATGCCAGAATTGCCTAGGTTCCTGCTCTATCCACTGCTCCTTACCATTCATCTCTGTTGAAGAGTAAAGGGAATAGAGCTGAGACACCAAAGACTTTTCTGCTTTATGGCTGTTACAAAACAGAACAGAAATTTTCCCATCAACATGACCTCAACCAGCTTGTGCTTTATGGGACTTGAGAGCCCCAGTAGAGACCTGAATTCCAGCTGGCCTAATGGTTGAGGTGCTCACTTTAACTCTGAGAACAATGGGGGCAGAGACACGCATTATTAAATTAAGTCACTGTCTTTCAAATTTTAATCAGGTCATCATGTGGGCCCTGAGCCTTGGAAAGGACAACCTTCAGTGCATTTCTCAATTTCACATGCTGAGAGCCAGGTGACTTAAGGTATGCAAGGAAACTTCATACCTCAGAAAAAATGTCCTGCTTGATGTTAAGTGTTTTAGAGATTACTAAAAAGATTAAGAGGATTATTTGATAACCGGTTCTACACAAGGCAACAGTGAGAGGAAAAGCAACCTAAGCATGGAGGATCAGCACAGAAAGAAAGAGAAGCAATCCAAAGAAATCTGTCTAGGTGGAGTTTGAATAAGTAGGCTTGAGAAAAAAACAAATTGATAAGACTGGATTCAGGTCTAGTTAAAGGCATTTCATCACCACCTCTGCAGAAAGTCATTCTTGTTAGCAACATGGATACTGAATTGTATCAACAGCATTCAACAAGCTTTCCACTCTAGTCAATGTGTCTCTGCTCCTTCCATCCTCTGTGGCATAGAGCCCTTTTGACTGACGGTGGCATCCATGACCATACTGTAGAGATCTTTGATACTCCCCATAAAAGGGACCCATCTACAGGATGGGCTGCTGATTTAAAGCAAAGGAAAAACAGACACACTTTGCCAGGCTATCACTAGCAGAGCCAACCAAAACTGCTATCAAAAAGAAAGCTGGAAACAAAGAATCAGAAGTTGCTATACAGGCAAACTTTACACACCTCTGTCCTGTTTGACAATGTCGGACTAAGCCTACATAAAGTCTACCTTGAGATTTAACTGAAGAACACATTATTTAGATAACTAAATGTCCGACTTTCAGAAAAGATTAGGTACACAGAAAAATTCCAGCCACAATAAACAGGAGAAGCATCAACACTTCATGTTAAAACATGTTATTTTCCAACATGGGCCTTAATGTCAAATGTAGTGATTCATTTTAGGACTTGCACAGACTCAGCAATGCATTTCTCACCAGTCATCTCTACCACAGCAAAAAACAAACCAGGCTGGACTGAACTGACCACATTACACCAGAGGAGCTCCACACTTCTATGGCCTCCTGAGCCTGCTTACCTAAAAGACATTTAGCACTCTCAGCACTTTAAACTTGGAAGAGTTTGCCCTGCTTGGATTTATCTCACTCTGCCTATACAGAGACTTTGGTATATCAACTTTCAGAATGCAATTTATACATTTCTAAAATCAATCAGAATCCCTAAGCTTTTACAAAAGGAAATGAAAAATATTACTGTCAAACGTCCATCAGACCTAGAAGCCTAGGTGACTGTCATACATTAAAGAAATTAAAAGGCTGCATTTGAGATAGTATATGCTCTTCCCATCCCTATCTTGAAAAGCTACGATTAAAGTGCTCTAAGAATCAAAATTCAATTTCTTTCAGGTCTTGCAAACAACATTGGCCTTGAGCTGAATGCTGCCAGCCTGCCTGCAGCCTTTGAGGAGATTAGGCTTTTACCAGCCAACTATGAGAATCTTAAATCCAGCATTAATCCTACTTCCCATTTAACCCCATCTTCATTGTGCAGCAAAAGCAGGCTGTACATGAAGTTGCACGTTCACTCTTCCATGTGCAATGATCTGTGTCACCAACAAGAGATGCTAAACTTCATGTATGTTTAAGAAACACATTCCAGCCCTGGTTTACAGAAAATCACAGCAAAAGAAAGACCTGGAGTTAGAAAGAGTTTGTCACACTGGGATGATTTCTGAGAGACTGCATGAATGGGAAATTTTCAGCACAAAAGCTTTTATCAGTCAAAAACAGGAGATTTCAGTCCTGGCTTGGAAGAAAACAGGATAAACAACAAGGTCACAAGGACGCAGAAGCACCTGTGACCCTGACTCCATAATCATGGTGCAGTGGTGCTGCCAGCATCACCCCACCAGTACCAAACCATCACATCACAACCACTGGGACTGCAGAAAGCACTGCCTGTCATCACCATGATCATGGTCACTGCCAGGAGAAGTTTCTGGGGACAAGAGACTCAGCATTTCCTCTGAGCAAGCCCTTGTTCCCCTCTCCTCTTAGAGGTTCTGCAGCTGGCTCGGCCCACCTTGCCACCCTGGCACTATGAGCCCCAGGGGGTCAGGTCAGAGCAAGGAGAGGCGCACCAGAACAAAGGCACCGCCTGCCATTCTTGGTCTCCTGAGGCTGAGCTGACACAGACTGCCTACAGAGGCTTTTGCTGAAGTTGTTTCTTCCTAGTTGTCCTGGGGTGACTTTATGATGCTTGTATCCCTATTCGTCTGTTTAGCCCAGAAATAAGTTTTGCACCTTTGAGAGTGGTTCTGAGAGCGAAGGAGGGGAGAGAAGAAGCGCAGAGTTTGTTATCAGAAACTGCACTTGCTCCCCTGCATCCCGCTCCTGGACTGTGCTGTCTGCAGCACGGACAGACAGCGGGACAGGGCTCTCCTTTGCTTTTAGTTAGTTTTTAGCTAGCTGAGGCAGAGAAGTTCCCTGGACTGTGGTTTTCTTTTTCTTTGGACCTGTTCAAACCTGCTCTGGACTGAACACTAGAAGAGCACCGGCAGCTGCCCCTGTGGCCCAGCAGGCCGGGCCTGGGCCGCGGCATTTCCAGCGCCAGAGGGCCTGATAACAGACTGGGTGAGCCGAGCTAGAGCCCACGAAAAGGACTTGATGAGTTTGTCATCTCTTCAGATTGGCAAGACGTTTTGTTGTTTAATATTGTCCTTTTTTTTTTTGTGCTGCTTTCCCTGTTAAATAAAGAGTTTGTCCCACTTTTCTCCAAGAAAATCTTTTCCCTAACCAGCTGGAGGAAGGGCTGCTTAAATCTGCTTTCTAGAGGAACCCCTTTGGAGGTTTCCTCCCAAATTTGCCCTAAACCAGGACACTAGTGTAAAGGCCAAGGAGCCAAAGCGGATATTCCTGTGTCCTTTCTAACATCATTTTACAGCAATTCCCTTTCAAATCCCATTTTGGCAGTCAAATTGGACACATCTCCAGGCTGCCAAGCTTGCTGGATCAACCATGGCAAGGTCAGATCATTCAGTGCCTCTTGGTATTCCTAGACAAGGAACACTGATCTCAGAGACAAAGCAACTGAAAGTGAGGACAGACTGCTGCTTGATGTGCTATCAAATGGGACAATTTCAATTCATTTACAAAGAAGTTCTCACAGATATTTGGGAAAAAAATATTTCCTGTGTTTAAAGCACAAGAATTCATTGCAGATGAAAGGAATCTTTCAGGAAACACATTCCCAAGAGAACAAAAATGTATTTGGCACCACTGCCTGTTACAAGCAAAAGGACCTCCTACAGGCAAGGGAGCCAACAACTGCTGGAAATTGCAATTTTTTTTTTTTTTATTAGTAAGTACGGTAATTGCTGAAAACCTCTCTTTCCATCAACTTGAAAATCAGCCACCTGAACTTCCCAAACTAAAAATGTGATGAGATTTAGGGACTACATTCTCTAAATGGAGGTACAGCTATAATTCCTTCTCCTTGCAACTGGCTATTACTTGTTGCTTGCTCACTGGGACTCTCCAGTGGAGATCCCAATAAAGTTGTGGTGCACTGCAGTAACAGTAGGCTGAGCATCACCTGAGCTGTGGTAACTCTCCATGTGCATGCTCATCCTCTGAAGGTGATGTGAGGTAATTTAATTTAGCAGTGATAGAGCTTAGTTAAATTGCATTACCTTTCATTTGCCATGGGCTAAGACCACACACATGGACAACAACCACAGCTCATCCAGCAAGTAATTTGACTGAGTGCCTGGCTTCTGGAACACTGCAGACTGGTTCGTATAGACTTTTTGCCTAAAGTTCAAGCCAATATTTGAACTGAGAACTTTCTCTTTCCCAGAAGGTGTTCTACCCATCATGCTGCTACATGTTCTGGCGTAAGGTATCTTCAGTCTTGGGAATCTGGAAACACAAAGACTCTTGGTGGAAATAATTATTGCTATGCTGAAGACAGAAATCTTTCAAAGCACAACAACTCCAATGTTTTAAACTACCTCAGTTTCTCTGAGAGGAGAGCACAGATATGTCCAGTATGAGCAAATAGGGAACTTTGCCTGTTTACTGTCATGGCTGCATCTTCTGCAACTCTTCTCACCTCAGAAACATAGACTAGTAGATGCAGAGAATCCACAGCCAACTTCTGAAAGATGGCAACTTGCAAGATCAAGATTGTGGTTGCTGTTAACCAGGACTTCCACACCCCTTCTATGCTCATGCAGTTAAAAGAGAATTATGGTTTTAGAACTATGCAGGCATGTAAAAGAAAAAAAAAAAAAAAAAAAAAGAAGCCATCTATCAAAGAGGGTGACCCACTCCCTTACAATAAATACCCTTTACAGACCATGCCTGCATATCCCACTGCCCCTTTGGCTAGTCCAGCAACCTGCTTCACAGGCTTATCCAAAAGCCTGACTCTGCATGGCACGTTTCTTCAGACATAGCAGAGGATTTTGTTTTGCATTTGTACTTAGCATTTAATCTGCAGAGATTACCTGCATACTTAATCAGAGAAGTGACGTTGACGTGTCATGTATTTACACTCCACTGTAAATCCTACTTTTCCCACTGCCAACACCTTCATCTCGTAGCATGGAAGGAGGGATTGTGGTGGAAGAATACAACTCAAGCTCCCTTCTCTTCACACACAAAAAAACCCAAATGGAAAATGCAAAGAAGTGCACAGTTTAAAATTCATGTCTGCAAACCAACTATGGACACATTAAGAGACACCTGTTTATTCATGCAACCTTAAATTTTGAAGATTAAGCAAAAAGCATTTTTTGTGAGAAATAAGAGTTAGAAAAAGGTAGAGATTTTTTCCCAGTGATCACAAAAATTTCAGGGGGAATAATTTCTCATAAAAAAATATTGTTTGCAATTTCTAAAGCCACCCACTAAGAAATGTAAGAATTAGAGAGAAAAGAGTCCACTGAAAACAGCCTTTTAATATACATGAGATTGGCAAGTGAATTGTAACTGTCTGTGATGGGGAAAAATACAAGGGGATGGGCTGAATAGCTATTTCTTCTCACTCATACACTGACTAAAGTAATATATTTGCTGAAAGCCAGATAGGAAACCATGGTCAACATTATGTTTAGTGCACTATGCACCAGCCATATCTTCATATTATTTAGAACAATCCATGTTAAAACAGCTTTCCCTAAAGCTGGCTTCCCGAATGTCCTATCCAATCTACCTTAGGATGCCCCAAGCTACACAACAACTCAACAAAATCATGTCAAATGAGAAAGGAAAAGCCTATTCCACAGTGTCTCACTGCTATCCACTCTCTTTACCTTGCTCCATCCAGTGTCTCCTCAGTCCCAAGCCCAAACAAATCCCTGCAGCAATCCTTTCCATACTGCTCGCCCTTGCTCCTGCCCCCAGGTGATACATGTTGGCAACCAAACACTTCAACTGCAAAATGGAAAAGACTGATGCTTTGAAGATTTGAAATAAGCTGGCAGCTCTTATTTAACAGTTAATATGCCTTAAAAATAATAAATAAACAACATTGCAGGTTCACAGAAACCTGAAAGCCATAAGCTTAATGGCCTAGATAGCTCTGCAGCTCAGTGATTTGGGCTCTCCTGAGGGCTAAAATTGTCTGGCTAGCCCTGATTAAAAAGATAAGCACAGACAGATCCATTGCTCTAAAATATTTCCGAGACGGCTAAAGGAATGACTGAGTCTCATGAGTCTAATAATGCACAATTTCAGTCATTTATATCATTGGCTAGCCAAGTATTTACCTGGTTCCAAAGCAGAACATTTACAGAACGTCTGTAGAGTTGAATGAGATATTCCTAACAGGTCAAAAACTTCAGCCAAAAACCTAAATAAATGGAACAGCAGTTCCTCACAGACTTAACCAGCCCAGCCACTTAGGGCAGCAGCAGCAGCAGCAGAGCAGCCACAGCCCTGCAGAGCCACTGCAAACACAGTCCCTGCTCAGGATCTTACACAAGCCTTGCTGCCCAGCTCACGGCAGCCATGGAGAAAGCATTCCCAACCTGTGTGTCCACCTGGGGCCCACGTCCTCCCTGGCTTAGGATGGTGAGGCAAGGCACCCAGGAGAATCAGAGTCTCCTTGGTGAAACACAGGTATCCTGTGCTACTGTAGGACACTTGTGTCCCATCTGTGCAGGGAGGAAGGTCCATCCCACTCCAGAGCCCTCAGGAATGTACATGACTGGATGAGTTGCTGTGGCAGGGACAGACCTCCCACACCAGAGGCGTCCTTGGCACTGTGGGCATGTCCCACAAAGTGGGTGGGGGGCAGGAGGGGCACCAAAGTGAGCTCTTCAGCCTTTCCTGTAGGGTGCTGGTTGCAGGGAGTACCTGGCCTACACCACACCTGCAGATGGGCTCAACTGTTCATACAGAATTGGTCTATCCAAATGATGGGTGCATCAGTCCTCCTTATCACTGGGAGAAGTGGCTAACAGATGAAAAGCTACTTAAAACTTAATTTCTGACCAAACCATCCTTTTACAGTTGAATAGCATCGTTCTCACTTCCCCTCCATCAGCTCCATATATTGAATATAACCCTTTCCATATATTGAAAGGGTTAAAAAAGACAGCAGAACCATTAGCATTTTGATAGCTTTCCACATATGTATAGCAAAAAGTCTTTAAAATTCATTGCACTGAGATAATCCTTCAAGTCTAGCATTTCCTCCTCAGCTTGAGGCAACCAACTGGTTTTCCTCCCCTTAATACCTTAATAGAAAGCTCCAAGGAGTTGCCAGGCTAGAAGTCTCATATATGCTCAAGAAAAGCAGAGTCCTAAAGTTCAAGAGAAGCCACGTAAGGTGTCTGGGGCTTAATTAGGAAACAACTACAGGGAGCATCTTATTAGATACTGCAAACCCCTAGAGATCCTGGCTTCTGTACATCACAGCTCACAACACATGCACACGCTGTTTTCCTTCCAAAATGCTGAGCACACACAGCTCCCACTAATTTCAGCTGCCACAGAAGGTGCTCAACATCTCTGAAGAATGAACAAATTAAAAACCCTGACCCTGATTCCACTCAAGCTCAGGGACTTGAGCTCTCATCAAGATCAAGGCTGAATTTTTTAACACTATTACAATCTCAAGAACAAAGCTGTGATTTTGAACTGCACAACTGGCATTAATACTCAGCAGCTCCCCACCTGTGCCTGGGATGTTATTTTTTTTTTTTTTTTACAGCATGTGCTGTTTTAATAACTCCAAAGCAAATTGCTTTCTCAAGGAAGCACCCGGGAGTGCCTCAGGGCAGGGAAAGAGGCGATCTCGCTTTGTGGCTTTGATTAGGTTTGTTGCAGTGAAAACAGGCAGATGCTTCAGGACCACATCACTCCTCAGATACCACTAAAGTGACTCAAGGAGTCACTAACTTCTTAAGGGCTATTAGGCCTGGTAATATGCTCTTCCCAAACACTATTTTTGGGGAAAAACAGTTTGAAAAACCAGTCTGTTCAAAGGAAAATGCTTGTTATGAACCTCTGCACACTTCTAAGGAAATTTAACAGGCAAGAAGTTGACATTGCAAAGAAAGAGTAGCAGTGAATGCACTGCAGTACTATGAGAAAAAGAAGGTTCAGATCTCAGGGCCACCACCTGTAGTCTCCCACACTGTAATGCATATCCCAAACCATGAAATATTGACTATTTTGGCTGAGGTAAAAATTTCCCTGCCCCCAACCCCATTCCTTCCAAAACTTTAGAAGATCTTTATTCTCTATGAGAAAAAACCAATCAACTAATCCTTACCTCTCCCTGCAAAAAAACTCCAAATACCTCACAAATAGAGCTTCATTTACAGAGAAAAAGTTGTCCCATCCAAATTTAGTAAATGCACAATAAACACAGCAAAAAGAAGAAAAGCAAAAAAAAGAAACATATCATCAAGGGGACATGGGACATGTCCTTGGGACATTTGGTACCAAGAGCACAGTAAAGCAAGTCATTTATTAGGGATAAATCTAGCTGGGAATAATCTTCTTGTGACACAGGAAATATGCCCTCCCCATTTTCTAAACCTGAGCTATCTTTCCTAGGAGAGAAATTTGGATAGGTGCTAGTCTGTTATTTTCTAGTGTGTTACAAGTTTCCCATAATACCCTCAGCAAGTTATTTAGATTTCACTTACATCAGTAAAATGGGAATTCTCTGCCTCAAAAAGGTGCTACAAAGATACAATCCATTTGCAACTGTGAGAGGTTCAGATAATGTGGACCACACAGACACTCAATAAACAAGTGGTGGATAATTGCTGTGACATGAAACAGAGAGGCTGCATCTGCCAGAAAATTTCTGAGCAACTGACTCACTCTGGTGGGCCAGTCCGGGGATAGTTCAGATGCCTGCCCAATCTGTTCCTTCAGGCACAGTGCTCTGTTTCATTATCCACCAGTCAATCCCTGATCTCTATCTTAGGGTGTTCACACAACAGCAAATGCTACCAGCACTGCAAATCCTCTTTCAAACGCATTTGCAGTTATTGGAAGGGTGAGAAAATTACCTTATCATCAGTTCCAGCAATTGCATCTGTTTCACCACCTCCTTGCTAGACAATAGTGTACCTGGACAAATCCCTGCTTCACTTAGGCAGAATTCATCACAGGGAATAAAGCTCAGGGATAGTAGAACAGAAAGGGGAAAGGAAGAAACAAATCTTGTCTATGAAGAGTTACCTATAAAGCTACAAGACAGCCAGATTCAAGCAGTCTTACATTTAATCATATTCCATTTTAAAAAATCAGTGTTTGGTCCTACTCCACACTGTTGCACTCCATAAAGAATCAAGGATTACAGGTGAAGATTGCAGCTTCTTGTTAAAGCACAGTCTACAGATGTAATCTTGTAGGATGTTAAGGGAAACAGATCCACTACATGGCTTCTCTTGGGCTCCTTCAGCCTTCAATGACAAGTCCTAGACAATGACATTGAAGTCCACAAGAATACAGCTCCAGCCACAAAAAGGATTTTGCAAGCCAGTCTCAGGGAACAGCTGGAGCATGCAGCCCTGCTCTGTGTTATGGCAAACCCTTTACAACACCATCCTAGTGCAGCCTGACTTTATTTCAACAGGACAAATGTAGAGTGTGGCTCAATCATACATTTAAGATGTCAGCTTGCTGGAACTATTTTCAGACTAACCTATTTTTTTCTTAATTCACCATCCCTGATTCAGAAGAAAAAAAGTGAAGTCTTACATCAATAGCTTGCTTTTCCCAATAATTTAGGTATACTTAAAAAATTGGCAGAATTTAGACATGAAATGGATGCAAACTAGTCAGGTCATTTTGTGATTAGAAGATGAAAACTGACTTCATAGGGCAAAAGGTGCAGTCCTTAAAAAGGCCTCACATAACTCCCAAATTACAGCTATCATTGAGAGAACAGGTTCACACTTGAAGGCTCTGAAGAAAGGTAGCAGCTTACCTTTGTCTTCCTGGGGATCTATGGGGTCTTAGCAATCAGCCTCCTAGAGATTCCTTTAAAGGTTCCTTTGATGACTGTAACCATAAGCAAGACTAGAAATCTGCTGTCATTTCAGTCCTAGAGGTCTTAGACTTGATTAATTTAAGAGAAATATTTTCTTAGGTCAATTTTTTGTGAAAACATATTAAGATATTATTGTCATCTTATATTTTAAGGTAAGTATTGCGTGTTTATTAAAAAAAAAAAAAAAACAAAACCAAACCATAAAAGCAAGGCTTATGGTGTTTTAATTTGTTCTTTCAAACACTCTGTATCTGGGGTCTGCATCTGTACAGACAGACACAGTGGAGCTCATCTCACATCCAGGACTGCTTTGACATTATATGATTTCCAGAGCTGACTGTTGTGGATCCAAATGCTATGCTGCATCCAAAAAAGCTGTATGGTAATCCTAGTTCTGATTTCCACTAGGTCAGGCCTTCCACTGCTGTTTCTGTGTGCAATAAACACACCTTATGTCTCCTTATTTAACTTGAAGGAAAAGAAGGGGTGAAGCCAAAAGGGGAAGCTCAGACTCCTCGTCTACCACAAGATGAACTCAAGTCTTCTTAAAACAGGTTAGTGGAAGCCATCTGAGGATGAATTTGGCTTCCCTGAAACAGGAAATTCCCCTTATTTAAACCTCAAATTAACAGCAAGGGCTTGGAATTTTTTGCTTTTAAGAGGAGCGTTTTATCTTTGTCTATGCAATGATGAAGCTTCAACCCTCATCCTTTTTTCCTCCGCTTTTCTAAAAATGGCAAGAACAAAATACAAAGTCAAGGCAGAGTGGCATTCCCATATAATCAGAACTGGAGTGTGCACCTCAATTTTGCAATCCCACCTTTTATAACAGAGGGATCCCCTGAAAGGTCCCCTTCCCCTTGGCAGCCAAGCAGCACAGAGCACATCACAGTTCAGCTGAGCTGCACTGGAATAACCAGAGTCAGGGTTTTTGGTGGTACAGAACACAACCACAGAGAGCAAACACCATACCCTTGCTAAGTACACACCCAGCTTAGTGAGATCCCCTCTTGAGTTTCTTCTTGTTATCTCTTTACTCTCCTAGGAGAATTAAGAAAGAATCAAGACAGGACTACTTTCTCCTCCTCTCTATAAAACACAAGGAGAGAAGAAATTAGAAGAAAGAGGCCTATTACTGAAACCGTGTGCTAGCCTTCCTTTGCTGAGCTCGCTGCAATCAAAGCAGCACAAGAGTGTTTCATGCTGTTCCAAGCAGCTCCTCTCTTGCCCTAAGCATTATTTTTCCTACCCTGCCCAATAACAATGGCCCAGGCACAAACATAGCAGCAGTGTTCAGCTATATTTTCCTTGGCTGCTTAAGGTGATTTTCTAATAATATTCTTCAGAGGCAGCAGTGGTTTAGGAGTTACATATTCTTGTACAGCCTTGACCCTGACAAAATACACCAGCAGTGCTTCAGGGTCAGTCTTTTCCCTCCTGTCACTGACAAGCTGATTGCTTTGCCAGGGTCTCCAGGGATTCTTTGCTCCACTCCATAAGAGCACATCCAGGGGAGACACAAACCTGCAGAACCAGTGAGGAAAGACAGTAAGACCATTGAAGAAGACACAAGGACACCTGGATAGGAACTCAGTTTTTGGAGGCAGCCACATTTTTTGAGACTTGAAATATATTTTTTACTTCACATAGGGATGAAAATTTGGAATACACCTTGGAATCCTTCATACATAAACAGATGTGCTCTAGAACAGCAGTTCTGTGGTTAGGACTGGTATTTCTGGCATGTAGGAAACCTGCTTCCAGGACCCTGTCTTGGATTCGTGACAGCATAGGTGAAAAACCCAAACCACTTGGCTCCTATCTGTTTTGACTAAGAAATTCTATCCTATATGCAAGAAATTCACCCAAGGAGAACCGAGTGGAGACCAATCCTTTCCCACAAAGCAGTAATGGTTTCAATAAATCAGCATCTTCTGCAGGCAAATTGTTTCTTTGAAGACTCCTAGCCAGTCCTAGCCTCAAGTAGCAACCAGTGTGGTTTCTGCTGAAGATATAAGCCTGGAAGCGACCCACCCAACAGAGGTTCTGCTTAGGAACAGCTTGTGTCCCCTAAGTAGGGCCACTGCAACACGGTGTAGAAGAAGCAAATAAAGCTTCATAAAATTTGCCCTGCCAACTCAAGATTCTGTCATTTTCTCCTACTCCAGTAGCTTGCATTGTTAAACAGAGGGAAGGAGGTATGGGTGGGAAAACCTCACGCTCTCCTTTCATGTTTACTTTATTCATTCCTTAGTCTGGGTCAGTAAAAATGTTGCTGATGTCCAAAAGAGCATGTGCATCTGTGTGTGTGTGGCAAAAGCTTTGGAGCCTGGGCTGTACATGATGTGGTCAATTTTACTCAGGGGGGCAGACAGCATCTTTTCCTTCTGTAGCTCTAAGGAGCATAAACCTGTCTCCACAAGGAACTCAAAGCAAACACAGTAATACCACAGATGCATGCTATAGTTTGTCTTGATGATTTAAGACACTTCCTTGAAAGCTTGAAAGAATCTCCAAAGGTACAGTCTTCTTAAACTGTGTTCTCCAGAAGAATGTTTTTCTACTTCTAAACACAGCATTTTTTAATGTGCAATACAGGATTATCCTATATAGGTCACTGACACTCCATGGAAAACTAGATAAATAGCTCTATTCCCACACTAAATTTTGTTGGCCTCTCTTCCTTTATTGCTAAGAATATTTCAACTGGAACAACATATTTGTGCCTTTGAGGTTCTCTGTTCCTGCTGCCACTTCCCCACCTGGAGCTATAATCCTACGCTTGTCACAAACCCAGCCACTGCTTCAGAACTTATTACAGCTACAATCTGCAGATTATAGCAACTTCTAATAGGGGATAAGCAGCAGGGAAAGGTGAGTTTAAGCTGCAAAGAACCTGCTGGTTCAAAGGGCCCTATTATTAATATTTATTTTTTTTTAAGCATTCATTGAGTGCTGTAGAAGATAAAAGAATGAATTGAAAGCAAGAACCAAAGAACCAAGTTTATACAAGACAAGAAAATGCTTAAAGAATAAGTGCTTTAAGAAAAGCTTAAAGAATAAGCGCAGTGTCTGGGGAGGAGGGGAGCCAAAGAAAAAGTAGTAACAGCAATGGGAAAAAAAGCCACACCTTTTACCAGCACAATGTTCCTAGCATTTATAAGTATGAAGAGAATTAAAGAATTCTTCAGTGTCTAATCAGAACTGCTGTCCATAGGGGACCTTCTGAGCATTATTACAAGGCATTGGCATATCTTTAAGGAATGGAGCTTTGATCATAAAAAGCAAGTATGTGGAGGAGAGGGGGGCTGGAAAAACAGCAAAAGGAAATGCAACTGGTGTTAGGGAAAAATCCAGCCCTGGAGAGGTCCTTTACAAAGCTCCAAATAAATCCATTTCAATTTTGTGTAGAGGGTTGGAATGAGGCATAATTCTCACTCATGTCCCTCCATTACAGGCAAATTTCTCCTCTTTCCCACAAACCCTTTGTGCCTGTTGCCAAAGGTGTCCCAGCTGATACTTGTCTTCCCCAACAAAGATGCAAGCTCATGGCTTACACCATTTTAAACCTTCACACTTTCAAACAACAACCCACAACGCTTCACAGTTCCAATGCACTTTAGCAAGATTAGCTAACAAGAATGTTCATCATACCCACACGCTGAGGGTGCTGTCTTCATTTTCACAGCTGGTGGAACAGATGCTCAGAAAAGCAATGCAACTTTCCCATAGCTAAGGAGTGTCTACAGCAGGCTGATGTTAGGAATGCTGGCATTCACCCACCTCAGTTCTGAGCAGTAAAATCCGTGATAGCACTTGGGAGTGAGAGTCCAGCCCCCCTCCCAAAGCCCTCTGCTCCCCAAGGCTAGTGCAGAGCTTCAAAGCACTTCCCAAAGAGCATCACATTACAGAAATACTGTAAGAAATCCACTACAAACTGAAACTTGGAACTATCTGCAGCAGCATTAACAAAGAAAATTAATGTTTTTAAACTAACGCCGACTCTTCTCCTGCCAAACCTTCCCCACTGCAGTATCAAAATATGAGCACACAAAATGCAAAGCTTGAAACCTTCTGCTCCCTTCAGCACAGTGAGGAGATAGAATAAGGCTTCCAAGAGACTGGCTGGAATAAGTAGATTTTTTCTTTTGTTTTGTGTCTTCTCTGTTTTTTCTTTCTTAATCGCATCAGAATGCTGTTCCTGACTGATGTTTCCCTTAACATTTAAAAGAAGAAAAACAGTTCTTAATTAACAAAGCATCACTGTAAGCTGAAATCCTTATCAGTTTCGCAGGTTTTTTTCAATCCTATGAACCCAGAGTGATTTGTCACATCAGCAAGGTATTACATTGTCAATTCTGCCAAAGCAAAGAGAGCTTTTGGTGCTTCCAGCATTCTGCCTCAAGCACTTCCAGAATTATCTCTCAGTTTTTCCTGTATCTTAGTCTGAAAAACAGCTTGGTGTAACTCTAGAAGATCCCTGTTACATGCCATATTCCCATCAGAAGGAAAAGTTTTGTTGATCAACACAAAATAAGCGCCTCATCCTAAGCAGCTTTGAGAATCCCCTCTGATGTTAACAGGAAAAAAGGGCAGTCAGCAGTTCAAAAATACATCATATCTAAAGTTTACCCCTCTCAATGACATTCTGAGACAGTCAATCCTTTATTTGCCATTATTTCTCATACATGTCCATGTTGTACCCACCGCATTATTATCACCATTAAGCTCCATCAATTTTTATCAGCAAGACTAACATTAAAACATATTCCAGTTTCAAATGACTACAGAAATAAACACATCAACAACAGTAACAGTGACAGTGACTCCCATTCCAAAATCCCATTGTCTCATTTATACTGGCAACAGGTTTTGAGGACTTCATCTGAAAGATGCCCACAGGTCCCAAAGACTTCCATGGGAAACAGATCCCCAGCAGGCCTGAGAAAGCAGTCCAGTACAGGCACAAGATCCCTCTGTACAAGAAGATCTGGTTTATTTTTACTCCACAAGAAAATGAGATGTGCCATCAAGTGAGCCAAGAACAAACTCTATCACTGCTTTCCCAGCATAGAGCGTTCCAGTTCAGTGCCCTGTGAGGTCCATGTCTCAGGAACAGGCAAACTGCCAGTCAGTTCATTTGGGCCATTTTTCCTGAAGAAGTGTAGACACCATAATTTAGTGCAATATTTATTACTCTAGAACTCTCTCCTCATAGACTGTCTTACACTGAGCTTTCTGTAAGGAGTAAATATAGTAACTGTTTCCATAATAATGTTAAAAATACCCCAACAGATTAAATTCAACAGATGAAACAGGGCCATAAATACGTATGTCTAGCAACATGACCAAAATCACCCTTCTTCAAACTGGGCATTGGGCCATGAAAAGAAAGCTGCTAGCATTACAATTTCAGTGTTGAGCCTTAGGAGCAACACAGAGCTGCAGAAACAGTCAGTACAGTAATCATGCACAATATACATAACCCGAGCTGCAGCCAGGGCCTCTAAGCTCCTGAGCCCCTGCCAAGCTGTGCCACTGACCCACAGTCAACAAGTCACCATACGGTCCCATGCCCCATTCCAGTCCCCTGTCTTCTGGGCTTTCCAGACATCTGGGATGGCATAAGATGTATTTAAAGCTGTTTACAGCTCAAGTGAGGAGTCTGAGAAAATACAAGAGCTGTTATTAACTCTGCTGTACTACACGACTTTTCACATTAGCAGTTTGGTTTAGTTCCACTTCCTTGGAATCAACAACCACTCTAAGGTTTTTTCCTGACAGTAACACCACAGCCACAGGAGTAAGAAGGGTACTGGTTATATGGCTTCCAGAAGAGTAATCAGGGCAAACTCCAGATCACACTAGGCACCACAGATGACCCAACAAAGTCCTTCTCTAACATGGCCATGCACCAACTAAATGAGGGCAAGAAAAGCAGCAACGGAGATGAACTAAACACAGTCAGTCAGAAGCTGAGCTACTAAGCAAACTCAGACCTAAACCCTAATTCACATCATAATGCAGCATTTTGATAACCAAGTAATATCAAGCACATAGATAAGATTCAGTTTCAGTACTACTTATTTCATCCAAAGCATCCTCTCTTTCTGCCTGAAGTGATAGACTGGTCTAAAAAAATCTGAACTCCATTTGAGTTTAAAAATTGACTCTTCTACCAGTGATTTTAATTTATTTCTCAAGAAACAGGAAACTTATATTTTAGACCAGGTTTATTTAGTAAATACATAGCAAAGGGAAGATCCTGATAGCAATAAATAAATAAATAAATCCCAAAACACAAGAACCCCCAGAGACTTATCAGCCAATGGAGTCCTTGTGGGAAGGATTACACAGTCAAGAAGATACCTGTGCAGAAAAAAGATCCTTACTAAAAACTCGTGACAGTCAGAACCCCACTTCCAACATTTCTGAGGACAATCACAAGATACTGGTTATGGCTTTCTTTGAAATTAATTTGGTGGGGATAAATGGACTACACATGACTACTCTCAATTGTCATGCAATATTTGTTGCATATCAGTCCACCAGAAAAGAAGCGTTCAGATTAGGCACTTGGTCATCCAGAGCTTCCTGTAACAAGATACCTGCAGAGGCAATTCAAATCCAAAACATCCCACACATACACAACTCACCAGGATGGTGAGACCCTCTGCCTCTAGCTCTGAGGAAGACCAATGAAGGGCAACCCATTGGTAAAGAACAGAAGGTGGCAGAGGTGCAGAAGCAAATCCCATTGTAAGAGGAAAACATCTTTATCATAGCTTGTTTCTTTAAATTTTATCTGTGCAAAAATAAATAAAAACATGCTGACAAACTGGTTTAGCAGATGGTGTGGTTAACAGAAAAAGATCAACGCACTGCCTTCCTATAGCCACTTCTTTCAGTCTCAGAAAATTTACACTACATTAGCCCATGACAGGTTTTTACCAATGCAGAAATGATAAACAGCAAAGCAGCTGTTAAATACTCCAAGACAAGAGATTGGATGGGGAGGAGACCCGTGGACTGTTTGGTGGGCACTGAATTCACCCAAATCCCCTGAAACTCCCAGGGGATGGGTTAACTCATTCACCAGTTTGGAAGCTCAAGACTGAAAGAACAGTGAAAAGAAAATAAGAAATGCAGATGTAGGGGAAGGAATGGGCACAAGAGGAATGCTGAACTGTACAGTCATGAGCTAAGGTAGGACCAAATGCAACCTGGCTGCCATATCAGCTACCAGTGAGGCAGCCGTGACCATCGGAAAGCTAAGCTCTGCCCTTCTGGAATATATCCTCAAATGAAACACAATTAAAGTCCAACCATCTTCCCAGTGCTGAGAAGTGGATAGTGTGAAGGGAAGGGACAACACAATACATTAAACTTTTAGAAGGAATAAGGAGCATGAGAAAGAATGGGGTTGTCCATACTGATTTTTCTGTGCAACTATTTTCTTCCTTCATTTGCCACTTCCAATTAAAATTAATAATTGTTTCCAGGGGGGGAAAAAAAAGAAGAAAAGGAGAGAACACATAAGAAACAGCTTAAAAGGGAATGAGCACTTTCAGATCTGAAACAGCTCATTTCTATGCATCTTGAGGGAGAAACACACAGGCTTTGCCCTCTCGTGCAAATACACTGCTTGGTTTTGAATCATTATTTTAAAGTGACAACTAAAGACCACCCCTTCCCAAAACAAGTTACTTTTCAAATCTCACTGTACCACTTGTGGGGTTTTTCCTCCCATAAAAACCAAGAAAAATGGGTCCATTTTATTGATGTCAGTTTAAATTAAACAAACAAACAAACCATACTGAAATTAGTAAAAAATTCTTGAGAAAGTAAAAGCAGGGATTGTCTCGCAACAGAATTCCCAGAAAAGGATTGCTACAGCAGCCTCACAGGGTTAACAAGGAGTATAGATGTCCATCTGTTTTAATTATAACTCCCAAACAGACCTCAGACCTACTACCACCTCATGCAATGACTCATCTTCAAGATGTCAAGAACTCTGCACTACCTCAGGAAACTCTCTAAATACAACCTGGACCACCATCTGCTTTTTTTAGATACCTTAGGCTCCTTAGGCCTCAATTTTGTAGCATCTGAACTTTTCAAGTCCTTCCTCTCCTCTAAGACCTACAGGCCCATAAATCCAGTAGCTTCTGTCCCCAGAGCAGTTGTGCCTGTTTTCCTGCAGCCTGGTGAGAACAGACAGGACTCAAGATAATTAAATAAAAACACAGGAACTTCATTATTTATTTTAAAGGAAAATGTGTTTTCTAGGAAGAAAGTCCTTTAGTTGGGCAAATCTGTAAGCTGTTTATCAGCTTAAACTCATTATCTGTCCATATGGTCTTAGCACTGTGGTTTAAAAAAAATGGGCATGCACTAGCTGATGAAATGTCATCTGCCCTTATGCCAGAAACTACTATTTTTTTCATTGACGTCAAATTAGGATCCTTGCCATGAGTCAAGGCCGACCATAAGCACAGTCATAATATTTTAATTATGAAATGATCTTACAGAAGGCAGTAAGGAAGGCAGGGGCAATGCAAGAAAACCCATTCACAAAAAATATAAAGTCACTTCATTCACATTTTGCCTCTGTTCTAATTCTTTTTGTTTGGGGAGGTGGGGTGGAAAGAGAGCAACCCAACTTGAAAAAAAAATGGCAAGGGAATGAGATGCTAAAGCCAATAAACACACATCAAAGCATGAGATGGCTCTGCTTCAACTGCCTACAGTATTCAGCCTGGGATAGATTAAGACAAGACAAAAGGTGCTATAAGGGAAAATACTGCTCCTACAGCAGTGCAGACCATCTCCCTCACTTACTCAGCCCTAATAGTGAGACCCCAGCCAGCTCTGCTGCACTGAAAGAGGTGAGGGCACAAGATAGGCCTAGCTTTGCAAAAACCCAAATTTGTCCCCCATCGTCTGCTGTTGTGATTTGAAGCCCTTCCCACTCCCCCGCTGAGTCGCTGCAGAGAAGCAGGAGCTGGGTTTATTGATTCTGTGAGTCACAATTAGCCGTGGGACACACGACCAAAGGTTTAGCACAGGACATTAAACCTGACTGAGCTGTCAACTCCGTTATTCCAAGGAGAGAGAAACAAATTGAAGTCACAGTAACAGATGTTTCTCATGTTTTATGAACTGCAATATTATTACTAGTTACAGACACAGTTTCTGCCTTTTAAAATAGACCTGCAACGCTGTGCGTGTGAAATTATTTGAACTAACACACAGACAACTTGGCAAAGGACTTACAGATAGCATTTTCGTACTCACACAATGATTCCCGTTTCCCTTTCGCCCAGCCCCACCCGGAGAAGTATAATACATTTAAAGCAGCCAAAAATGAGATCACGCCAGGATAGAGTACTTCGTTGCCATCATCTGCGGCGAGGATGCAAACACTCTAACCCCTCTCCTCTTTTGTGAGAAACACACTCAGCCTCTTCTCGGTTTCCACTGTGGGGAAATTAAGTTGTTGGGATCCTTCTGAGTTTTAAAGGAGCCTGGAAACTGAAGACTAGTGTTCTTCCCAGGATGTCTTATCCTTACACCTCAGGGGCAATAAAGGGATTTCCCCGTAATTTACAAAGGAAATCTGAAACACCCTGTGAACGCAAACCACCCCCAAGCCCATCCTGCTCCTCCGTATCGAGGAGCGAGCGGAGGGGCGGCCGGCGCTCCGCCGCTGACACGGCACAGCGATAAAGCCCTCTCGTGGAAAGCTCCAGCATCACCCACCCGAGCCCTCCCCTTGGAGCCGCCCCAGCCCTGGCCCCGGCCCCAGCCCGGCAAGCCGCGGCTGCCCGGGGCGCCGCTGATGGCGGCTCCCACCGCGGCCCCGCTCCCCGCGGGCTCTGCCATCCGTCCCTTTCCCAAGGAGTAACTCCCCGTTCACCTGCGCATCTCACAGGGTTAAACACACAACGCGGGGAGCCGAGCGATTTGTGGCACTGGTCTGCCTTGCAGAAAGGGTGGAAATTTTGTGTGGATTTTGCTGGCAGTCTGCAATATCTCAGAGAAGTTAAAGTTCTTCCTTTCTCCTCACCCCGCTACACTTGAATTCGTGGCAACTGCATCACATGGTATTTTAGCCTGCGCCAACAAAAGCTGTACCTCGGCCACAACAAATACAGAAACATTAACTGCCTTCCAAGGAGGGTCAAACATTCGAATCATTTTAACATACTATAAAAATACTTCAGTGAAAGCAGATGATAAAGAAGTGCATCTGTACATTATGCTACAGAGTCGAATTTGAAAGATTCTCCCCAAATTATGAAAAAAATAAAGAATGTACCTATTTCTCCAAGTGACATCCCTACCGTTTGCTCTGTTTCTATACTTTTGTGACAGAACAACTACTGCTCCTTACAAAAACCACTGAGTATCAAAATAATAATTTTGCTGGTAGAATCCATCAAACACTTGCGCACATCCTGTTGAATTAAGACAACTCTTTAACAACTCCAACATTTTACCCACAAGCAAAAGTCCAAGGCGAGCCCGTGGTCACAATTAGCACATACCCTGTCAGGCACACAACCATCTCCAGCACACTTCTGCCCAACCAGCTTTGGTAGCCACTGGCGATTCAGTGAATTACGTGCCTAGAGTCTATTAACTGTGTGGAAATTTGCTCTTATTATAGAAATACAAGCAGTAATCAGGCCGAGCTTACTAATTGCTGAGAGAAGTGCTAGAGAAAAAAAAAGAAAATATGATTATCAAACATACTTCACAGAAAACCACCCAAGTACAACACACATGGAAATGCTATTTACTCACTCACTATAACCTTTAAATACAAAAGTTACGATAAAACTTGAAGTGCCCAGTGCAGCTTACAAAATCCCCATGTGGTGCCTCGCTAACATGTTGCTGCAGCTACAAATCTCTATTAAAGAGCGGGCACTGACCCAGGGTAGCGGGATGGAAGATCAGTAAAGTGTGAAAGAAAATTCCTCCCAGCCCGGGCTGAAGTAAAATGACGGGTAACTGTCCCACCTTCCTCATCCGAATTTCAGGGGTGGTGGCACACCCCAACACGCGACAGACGCAGTGCAGGGCGCTCCGGGCACAGCCTCCCGGCTCCTCCGCTCGTCTTTACGGTAAGAGGGATCCCGGAGGGAGGGGTGTCGGGCGGAGGCAACAGAATACAGAAATACCGAGGACAGGCTCTGAGGCTCCCGAAGCCCGACCCCGGAGAGGTGTTACCAGCGGGGCGAGTTCAGCTGGCTGGGGCAGCCAGGGCGCCCTCCCGCAGCTCCTGTGCCGGCGGTACTGGCGGGCGGGCTGGCTTCTCAGCCCCACAAACTTGCACGCCCAGCACCCCGGGGAGTCACGGCGCTNCCCCTCCGGCTGGGCGCGCCTCTGCCCGCGCTCCGCCGCTCCCGCCTCGCTTCCCGTGCCTCTCGTCTCCCTTGTCCTTCGCCAGAAAACTTCCCGGGTGCCCTCGGCAGGAGCCGCCCAGGGCAGCCCGGGTGACTCGTCCCTACCGTACCGTGCCTCGGCCGTTCGGGGCGCGGGAATTGCAGCCCAGCAAGGGCGGCCCAGGGGCAGCTTAGCCTGGGACCCGAGAGCCGCCCTGAGCCCGCTGAGCTCGCAGCAGGCACCGGTGGGAAGGAGAGCTGCATACTCCTCGTCTGCAGGGTAACCCCGGTAACATCCAATGGGCTTCTGATGCACCGGGGGGATCCTTGGGATGCAAAAGGAGGAGGGAGACCAGGGAGGTGGGAGAGAGGTCACTCGTTGACCGGTACCTCAGTGAGAGCTGCTGAAATGCCTTCGAACATCTGATGGAGAAACTTCAAAGTATGACACTGAGGGACTGGGAAGCCTTTCCAAAATGCATTCCAAACCGAAGGAAGAACCTATGTTTGCGACATGGGAAAAGCCTAAGGAAATAAGGCTTGTGCCGTTGTGCTGTGTGTGCATACCAATAACTTCTGAGCCTGTTTAAAAATTTCAATAGCATTTGACAGCTACAAATTCCATAGAAATAGATAACTGTCTAGAAGAGGTCATCTTTTTTACTGCTCTTGCACATAGAGTGATTGTATTTCAAGTCCAACAGCATCTGACAAGGGAATCCACAAGGGGATTAATTTCAATTATCCCCTAGGAAAACTACTGTTCACTGTTCCTTAGAAAGTCCTTACTGGGTTGGAGCGAAAGAAACTGAGAGAGTAAAAAGAGTGCAGAAGTAAGGCTGTTACGCTCAGTAACAATCAATAGCACAGGACTAGTAAACTGGACTTTAGTAAATTGGACATTACTTCCTTAGATAACAACAGAGAGAACAATCCTACAAGGGCCAGATCATGCAAGTGATATACAGATGTGTCCTGGTGCTAATAAGAAGTCCTGCTTATCTCATGATGCTTTGCAAGACGGGGGATGCAGATTTGGACCCTCAAAGCTTAGTAGAAGAACCAGAGACAACAGGAATGTCTAACAGTGCAATGCAAAGGAAAAATAGATGTGCCAGCATCTCTGCATAATCTCTGCTAATGCCCCATATATCTGGTAATGAACAGTTACAAGGCTCCCCAATTGCAGATATTTGTTGGCGGTGGCTTTCTTTTATTTCCTAATGTGAAATAAAAATAGGGAGATACACATAGAATTTAACAGTTATGGTCCCAAATCTATTTCTGTGTAATAGCAAAACTAGATTACACAACCAGACTGTATTTCAAGCGTATGTTTTGTTATAGTCTATTGCTTGAGACAGGCAATCATTTCAGGGTCTGATATTTTCTTGTAATGTTCGGGCCCGTGTTTTTCCATTTCTGTTTTGCTATTCATTTATTTGTGTCACACAGCATGATCCTAGCTCTGCTTGGTCTTTGTGGCAGAGTAGGGGATTTCCATTTCTTTATTAGACACAGTTTGACACGAGGTAATAGCCTTGTTCCTTATTTGATTCCTTGCAAAGGACTCACAGTGCTATTTTCCAGGAGGCTGGCTTGTCATGCCCCTTAAGCAGCAGATCATAGCTCTTTCAAGCAAAGATTACATTTTTGCTCTACAGACCTGCCAAACCAGATGCATTGGTCCTCCCCCTGCACCCTCCATAACAATCTCACACATGTACCCCTGCATTGTCCAGGACTGTTGCAGGACCCCACATGCCAAGCAATTTTGCCGTACCAGTGAATAAACCATGAAAGAGTGTGTGTATCTGTCTGGCTGCCCAACACTTACCCTTGTTTTAGGGCCTAATGCACAGATCTCATGTGGAGGGTTTCCAATAAACTGACTGAGCTTAGTCCTGATGGAAACACGACTGTTTTAAACAGCCCCAGATTCTACAGACAAAATCCTCTCCTCATCAGGGACACTCTTGGCATTTTTTCCAACAGCTGCCACCTCTTTCCCCTCCAGTGACATCATTATTCTGATATTTTGGAAAAAAAAGTGCAGGGTGATGTATCCTAAGACTTGTATGTGTTTTCTATTTTCCATCCTGATTCTATGAAACTGTTTTGTAAATGAACAAAAGTCAACTATATGTGACCCCAGCTTTCAAATCTTCCACATGCTAGCATAGACACAATAGTGCTCTTACATGCTCAACTGTGCAATTTAAGGGGCCACTATTGAAAATTAGCTTCCCAAGTTCATAGTGCTTTCACCGTCATGAAGGAATTGCTTTGTGAATCCCAGCCAGCACTGAATTGAGTTTTGCATTTAAAGCTGGGGTTTACATTCTTTGTTATGTGTAAAGAATATAGTATACCCTCTGTGAACTTAAAGTATAACAGCAACCTCAAATAAAGCCAATTTTATGACAGATCAACATGTGAGATGGCTGTTGTACTTGTTTTCTGATAAATAGGTTATTTACTTGAAATCAGAACAAGAAAAGAGTTGCATGATTTAGCCCAGAACACTAAAGCCACTTTCTCCTGTTTCAGAAGGGCCTAGAGCTGCAGTCCTCCCACTGTCTCAAGGATCTGTCCCTTGAATATTACATCATATGTATCACAATCCAAATAGCCTCTCTGTTACACTTCTGATAGGCTTGAGTTTTCAGAAGCAGAAACTGCAATATTGGGAAACCATGAACAAATCATGGCAGGTTCCTCATAGGTGTAACTGTATGGATTTTGAGATAAATTTCACTCCACAGAACTCACCCATTACTTATGAAAGTTTTCTTGTCTGCACTTCACATCTGAGTTCTCAACTTCACAGTTTCCCTCTTCCTTCCTTCCCTGGCCTCCCCAGCTTTCCTCCTGCTTCCTTTGCCTTCAGACTTCTCTCTTTCTTTTCCTATTATTCCCTCTCAGCATTTCTACTAATGCCTTTCTCAATTTGCTGTGAAGGCAGATAAAGCAGGAATACAACCCCAATCCAGCTTGGCTGTGATTCCTAGAGCTGGACTGACACACAGCCCAGCTCATTGCCTAGACAGATGGGCAGAAGGAAACTCTCTGGCATCTGCATGCTGGAACCTGAATAGCAATCTATTCCCAGATAACCATAGCACATTCCAGGAGCAATCTGTGCTCAGTAGAAATCACACAGTGTTATTAACTCTGCCATGAAACTGAATGGCACTTCTGAGAGCACAAAACAAACAAGGTCTCAGCCACAAAGAGCTTAGGATGACAAACTGACTGTCTGAACCTGATCACCTGCTCCCAGATGAAGACAGCAAAGTAAGAGATCTTGTTTTTCCGAAATGTCAAGCACTTATAGTGCTGACTGAAGTTACACTGATCAGTATGTTCTCTCATCTGCTATCAGACTGCTTTTCCAGGACCCCTCCATCAGGCTTGGGAAAACAGCATGAGGGGGCAGTTGATGTACTGGTAGTGAGAGGTTTGTTCAAGCTTCCTTATTAAAATCATAATTAAAACCTTGCCAGTGTATTTTTCAACCCAGTTTTGCTTTCCCAGGCTCAGCTGGGAAAACTGAAGCTAAATTGTTTATGAGTTGGTTTCTTTGTCAATATCAGCATTTTCCCAATCATTTTCATCCAAGCAACAGCTAACATTTTGGAGAAAAAAAAAATCACAGGCCCTCCCTTTGCCATGTTGTTTTTGTTTTTGTTTTTTAAATCAAGAACTAAGCTGCATTTTGAATATTCATTTACAGATTTATTTTTCCCAGCTTTGCTTTCATATTCACTTGATCACATGGTAACATACATGCATGTTTTTCTGAAGTGAAAAAGCATGTTTTGTCATTATTTCGCATATCACCTCCTCATGTCTTTCTGACCCACAGACCACAAGATTGGAAGCAGGCTTCCAGGGCAAGAGACATGCTATTCTTAAGATTATCCAACGCATGAACAACACTTTATGCTCACTGAGATACTCAAATAGGTAGACATAATTTTCCTAAAAGCTTTCGTGCTCACCTCCCTCTTTCCTTGTCTTTGAAGTTGTAAGATTACACAAAGGAACTGGCAGCAGTGCCTAAATCCAAAACTGTAGCAACAATGACTGAACAAACCCTTGGACTCTGCCCAGAAAAATCTCAATTAAGAGGATTCTTTGTAATAATTTTAATATGTAACATTGAAAGAATACTTTAAAGGCAAAATGAACATATTTAAGATGACAGCCATTTCCACAGCTAATAGCAGGTAAAGCTGTATATTACTGGGAAAAAAAAAACAAAACAAACCAGAAAATATCCTGTCCCAGGTTTGCTTTTTTTTTTCCCCAGAAGTTTTCTAAAATGGAGATTGAACCAAAACATCAAGATTTCCAACTACGTATATTTTGAGAAAATTCTCAGCATTCACATTTCCTCTGAAATGTGCAGCTGAGATTTTCCTGTACTCCTTGAAACCTTTATGGAAACTAACTCTGTTTCTCACAGACTTTTTAGTAATTTTCACTAAGAAAAAAAAGCAAAATGGAGATCCCCATTGTACCAGGAACCTTGCAGTTCTTTACATGTTTGAATATGACAAGAGAGACAAACACAGAGGAACAGTCATCCCCATTTACAAACAGGAAATTGAAGCAGGAAGAATGAATGCTGAAGAAGTACTAGAGGTCTGTGGCAGCTCCAGGACATGAGCTAGGAGATCCTGGATCACAGACAAATGCCTTACTCATACAAATATCTATCCTCAAATGTTTTGACTCTTCTTGGCATTTGCATGTCTCTTATAACACAAAGGGAGGAGGCTCAAATGCATTTTTAAAACTCCAGATGACACTAAACTCGTGAAGCTATTTTTATTCTCAAAAGATTTTACAAAGCACCTTTCTCCTTTAAAAAAGAAGAAAATATAGGAAAACTAACAAACATAGCTTCAGGGTTTATTGTTCCTTGAGATGTTCCAATTAAATAACACCTTATTGGATAGTTAAAGTTCTTCACAATTTTTCTGTCAAAAATATGTGGTATGTAGTTCACAGGTATCTACAGAAAACAGCAGTAACTGCCAGGGGGGAGCTGGAAGTGTTGAAAACTTCACTTCTGACAACAGTTAGATGGTCACCCTGCAATTTGTTTCAACACAGCCAGTTGTGTTGCCATAACATGTTAAACATCTGCTAAAAACATATGGAATCCTCCTGGGGGATGTAAGACGATGCCATTCATCAAACTATTTCACTGCTTCCCTTCTCCCCAAATGACTCCCTCCAGAGAGCCAGCTGAAGAAAAGGATTCCAATGTCTATATGTAGAAAGAGATCCCTAGCCAGAAAAGTGGTGATAGCTCCCCTTGGAACTGGGAGAAGGTCCTATCCAAGTAAATTCTGCTGAAGCACATGTAACATGGTTAAGGAGAAAAATAAAACAGCAATCATCAGAACTCCAAAGCAGGCATCCCCCTCCTTAGGTGGAAGAAGGTAGCATGGGGTTCTGCAGCAAAACTAATCCCCATTCTGCAAAATTCAGTTCACATGGGCACTACCAGGTTAGCTGGGAGAGTGTTGAAATAATGACCTTGGGCATGGAAGGATCTAATGTTTTTCCCAGTATCACACAAAATAGAATGTTATTACATCCAGAAAATTGAACTGTCCGATGCCTAAACACCGGGATGAACATCCATGGCTGTGTAAAATGATTTCAGAAAGGCTGTAAAATGCATGACTTAGAGTGGTGACAGTCAATTTTCATGGTGTGAAGGTTGCTGGACATCACACATGATCCCAGAATTTTTCATTATCAAATTCGGTGCCCTAAGTGGGATGTAGGTTTCCAGATCTGAACTGATCTCTAGTGACAAATGGAGATGACATATCCTGACAAGTCCACAAAACAATGATTGGATGGTGATGCTACTATAACCTCATTGGGATAGCTGTCAAAAACTACACAGCTTTCTTTTGTTTCCTGAGGCTTCTGTTGTTTTTCTCAGATATGCTACTTTCTATAATAAAAGATAGTACTTCTCTGCAGACCTCTTTTCACTTGTCATTCACACCCCTTCCAAGCATACACATAGTGAGGGCAGGAACAAAACTGCACAAGTTTTGCTTCTTTTTTCCTCAATCTCAAGAGTCCTTTTGTGCATTTGTGCATAAGGCAGCCCTGCTCTTCTGTCAACAAAAGGGAACTGGTAAGTGAACAGAGCAGCCATCCGGGTATGGGAGCTGTGACATTCCTGAATGCTGTATAGTGGGATTGAGGCTGGCTCGGTACTAGGGCAAGATTAGTTATTTTTAAAAATGTAGTCATAAAATTAATGGTCCTTGTGAACCCTTCACCAGGCACTAATTAATCAGCCTTCCGTTTTTACAAGTGAGAGCAAATGATTGCCAGGAATATGCAGTGATTTTGCCAAGTGGGCAGTAGGATTAGATTTATTAGAATTTAGGGCTCCTAACCTGTGATCAAAACACGATTGCACCTCTGTCAGTTACTTCAAATGTGAGTTTTCTTTATCTAAAGATGAAAATCCTTTCATTGGCTGGACACTCATTAGTGAGAACAACTGCTATACAAATAATGTTATTTTGCAGCTTCAAAATATGGATTTTTGTAGACCACCATGGAACACAGGTTGGAACTATGGGAGTCACTTATCTGACTGATTCCTGCTGTGAATGTTTTAAACAACATTGTGAGTTATTAGCTGCTGTTTCCTATCAGGAAGAGATAAACTGTGGATTTATTAAATGTTGGAACCAATTTCACCCCTGGTTTTACTGGACTGATTTCAAAGAAACAATGCCAAGGACACATTCTCTTAGCTAAGTAGCCCTTAGCCACCTACTGCATTTAACTTATTGTACATACATCACAAAAGCTTACAAAGCAAGAGGAAAGAACCATCTTCTTGAATCCTGTATTCTGAGCTACCCTCAGTGAAGGACCCAGAATCCAGATTCTGTTTGAAAGATTACCAAGACTAGTCCTGTAGACTTACAGTCCACTAAAAGGTTGAATCCACCAAGCCCCTGAAACCTGAGAATTGTGGAAAGCCTGGCAAAGACTCCAAAGCTTCCTGCACTTCCCTCTTGTTGTAACCAGGCCCTCTGTACAACCTTTAATGCCATGTTTTGGCCCTTTCTGATCCTCCTGGCTGTGATACCAAATTGCAGACATGGCTGTGAAAGTTAAAGGCTTTTAGAAGAAATTGTTGGCTGGATTTTCCTGAAATCCTGTACAGCAGAGTCAAGACTAGGGAATTTAGAGGGAAACAGGAGTTTGCCCAAACCACTTCTGCAGCACTGCTTTAAAGATGATTCCAGTTGCTCTAGAAGAGGTGCAGAGTGGAAGAAGTGGTGCAAGCCCTTAGGTTAGCTCCTTCTGTGCAGTATACAACCCAGTCTGTACATTTCTATCTTCCTCCTTTTCAGTACATCTCACTCTCCTGCTTTCATCTCCACTTCTCCAGATTCATTTTCTCTCAGTGTCTCCAGCCCTGTTGTGTTCCCTGAAGCCCTTTAATTCTTTACTTTCCCCATGATAACCCTCCCTCACAACCAGGTCCCTATGTTGTCTTCCAGGCGGTCTCATTTTGGTTCTACAGATAAAGACACAAAGCAGAGAGTGAGTAGAGGAATGGGGGTCACAAAAAGTCAGAAGAGGTTTTCCTCTTTAAACTGACAAATGGGGGCAAATCCCTCTGTTGCCAGCAAAAATAATGACATGTTAGAAAGGACGAGAATGGAAACTCTGCCTTTCTTGGAAACAGCCACTGAAATGAAGCAATAGTTTTGGGAAGCCCAGGTAGAGCAGCTGGTCTCCTTCCAACTGGGATTTGCTGTATTTCAGACCTATAATCAAGCAAATAGAGAATTTGCCAACCAAGGCTTTATTCAATGTGCCAGGGAGTAGCCACCTCTTCACCTGAGCTAGAAATGTCTTCACTAATGTGCAGCATGTGCACAAGTCACTAAAGAGCCTTCACCCTTCATCAGTCAGACAAGTGCAGTTGTGTGTGCAGCAGGACGAGCAGAGGCAAGGGGATGGCAAGCTATTAAGAATGAAGCCTAATGGCCCCTTGAGAGCCCTGGGAGGGGGGAAATAAAATAAAATTAAAAAAACCCTTCACCTGAATTTTAATCATACCCAAGGGAAGACATGAGATTTAATACAAAACATTACACAGCTGCTTTGCTACACGAGATTAACTTCATGTAACAGGATGAATAAAAATATTCCCACTCCAACTTTCTGAAGCATTCTGCCCTGAGGCAGTGAGAGAAATGGCACAGAATGCAGAATGAGGTAGGGGGATGAGCTAGAGATGCTTTTAAGCTCTGTGCAAGTCACCCATCCAAAGCTGGGCTCTGACACAAATCTCCTTCAGCATCTCAAATTAATAATTCATCCTTAGCTGGGTGATCATTACAAGATCTCTTTCTGTAGACAGACAGTCAGAGAGAACAAATGTAAGAGTTAATGCTGGCTGGCAATACTGTGAACCTCTGAGAGCAACAGGCTATGACAGCACTGCTTAAGTTCTCCCAGTGCTGTGCTGAGTGCCTGGGCATCTGCTAAAGACTGTAAATGTGCACGGATGAGGACTGACCCACTTCTGCAATTGAAAGCTGGAAAGCCTCCCAGATGCACACGTGACGTTTTGGCAACACAGAGAGAAAGAAGTTCAAGGAAACTAGGAAAAGAGTTCAGAAGAGGAGTGTGAACAAAAACACACAAACAGAAAAACATCTAGTTCTAAACTCTTTGTTATCAGTCATCCAAGATCAGTTCCTGTCAAGGTCAGTAGAGATTTTTGTGGTAGAAATGAGGCAACTTCCCTCAGCAACCAATAGAAGCTGAAGGTTCACATCACAGCCTGTCAAAGTCAGCAGGGACTTGGTCACAAATTGATTTACAAGAACATCAACAGGAGATATAACCTTTTTACTTTCCAAGCTGTAGAGTAAATGCATGTCCCTTGACAAGTACCTTTTCCTAGTAACCCCATCAACCATTTAGGAAGCAAGAGTGGTATTTGCTTAGTGCTCAGCATGACAGGCAGTGTGCATTTCACAAAATACACTTCCTCCCATAATCGACAATTTAGAAAATTAACTATTTACTATTCTTGCCAAAAATTATCAGAAGCATCCAACTGATCATTGTGCACATTTTGTACTTGTCCTTTGGGGATAGCAGTCCCATTAGGTCCTGGAAATCAAGGAGCTTCTAGCATTGACTAGGCCTTGGAAAATAAATCCAGATCTCAACAACTGCTATGAGTCAGACGTGATTTTCTTCTTTTTTGCCAGATGAGAATTCACAACTTGAGCGTGATGCCAGTCACAGAAATAAGAAAACAGAGAGTTGCCTAGGACAGCAATGTGCTCAGGGACACCATGGTGCCTGCTTAGTCTCTGTGGGAGCTCTGCAAAGACAGGCTGGTTGCGGATGTGGCTGCTCAGACAGAAGTCAGGTTATTCAGAACAGACGCAGCATTCACCTACCTGATCTCCCTCAGGTGTCTGGCAGTAGTGGTTGAAGCAATCCCAGTTCCCCTGTGCTCGCCTCTTCAGCCTGCAATTATGGTTGCACTCCTTCCTGCTACTCTTCTCTTGCCTGTGGAAACAGCAGACTCACACCAGTCCCTCATCTTGGGGGCTGAAAAATTCAACTTTCTGTTTGCTATGGAGAAGCCTGGAGTCACCCCCAGGCACTGGTGATGCTCTGCAGCTGGAGGTGTTCTGAGTGAGATGTAAATCAAGATACTTGGTCATAAAGCAGCAAGTGACAAGTCTTGGAGGAAAAAAAAAAGGTGTTATCTTTAGTAACCAGGCCAAATGCCAGCTCCAGCTAAGATAACAGACATTCTACTGACTTCCTGCAATTTTCCTTCAGTGAAATATTATCTTCTTTACTTCCTGCCAGAGTGTCATTTAACACTGCTTTGCCATTCTACTGTGATTTGCTCAAAGCAAGCTGCATTTCTATGTAACTAGAAGAAGACTAAAGTAACTCCACTACATTAGAGATGTGCCCAAACTCTGTGATTCTGAATGAGATTTTTGTACATATTCAAGAAGCTACATGGATTCAGTAGTTCAGTTTAATTTTGGTCAGTGAATTTAGCAATAATTCTTTATCAGTTACATACATAATGTATGTATGTATATGATATACATCATACATGGATGACATGACCATTCTTGTTTGTATCTGGAGAGTACATGTCACTGAAATAATTTTCTCAGAACAATGGCAAGACCTTCTTCCTGTAGCACCCTGATCTCACATTCCAGCAACCATTAATCCTATCACCTGGAAACAGCTCCTAGAAACAGCACTGAAGTGCCCTCCAAACAGGAGGTACCACCCCAATTCTGCTGCCTTGTTTGGACTTGATGATCTTAAAAGTCTTTTCCATCTTAAACAATTCTATGATTCTGTGAGAGATACTGGCTTATTACATACAGCTACATTTGCTGCACATATTGAAGTGTTCAACACCAGGTGGGATGGGGCTTTGAGCAACCTGGTCTAGTGGTTGGCATCCCTGCCCATGGCAGCGACGTTGGAATGAGATGATCTTTAATGTCCCTTCCAACCCAAACCATTCTATGATTCTATAACACTGCAGTTTTGCCTCAACAATGCCTTGCAGACACCATTAGGTGACACAAATGCTTTGTGATAACATATTACTTGAACTTGAGATAAAACTACAGCAAAGCAATTTATTGTTACCTGTATATTTGCACTGGAATATGTCAGTGTACCTGAGGAAGATGTAACAGCTCCTGAAGCAGGCAGGAGGAAATGTTGTTTTTCTGTTCACAATGGGTTTCCTCATCAATCAGGCATGTTCATTAAAGCTTGTTTCCTTTGGCAGGATGACTACAAAGGGCAGTTGTGGAGGAGGAAAAGGAGTACAGACTTATGACATGCCATTTTCCAGGATTTGTCCTGAAGATTAATTTTATCCACCTCTTTAATGAGGCTGAGTCCTCACAAATGGGTGACCAACATCTTCACGTTCTAGTGTGATAGTACAGTAGCAAGACAGCCTCTCAACACGTGTGAGGCCATGCCTTTCACAGGAGCATTAGGTACTGAGCACAAATCACAGGCCAAGTAGGAAAGGCAGAGCTATTCACTGCAATCAGGTAGTGTCAGAGCCTCAGGATCCATAAGGTCAGAACTGCTGTAGCTAATAGGCAATTTCTCCATCAAGTGTCATGCTGTTCACATGTTCCCGCTTTGCCCTTTCCTCCTGGGGTGTTGATGGTGCTGTTGATGAAGGTGGGACTACAGCCAGCTGTTCTCTGACACGAGGTGTGCCAGGCAGTGGGATACTGCCCTCAGCTCCAGAAGCTGTCAAAACCATCATGGATTTATATTCTGTGGAAGTAATTAGGGACTCCCCGTTGCTTCTCCACTCGCCTCCCATTTGTAGGGCAATCACATCAGACAAGAGCCATGCTCAGTGAACACTGCCAGCCTCCCCTGAAGCCAGTGGGGACTATTAAGAAAGGTTACTGGGGCAGATGGAATATTCCCCACTAGAATGCACACGCAGAGCTATAGATTTTGCCTTTGAACATAGCCTGTGGCAATTTCCAGCAGATAAGTGAAAGATGCTATTCTCATTTGTTTGGGTTTTTTAAATAATGATTTGCATCACTTGTTGCTTTTAGTCATAGTAATCCCATCTCCAGTCGGTGGTAGAGACAAATTATTTTTTTCTTCCCTATTTGCCTGATTTTTTCCATTCACTTCCTCACTCTCTTCACAACTAGTGCAGGCATACAGAGCCTTTGTGCTAAGGGAGTCTGGAAGGGGAGCTGCTGCTGCTCACCAGACTCCTTTTGTTAAGGTTTGCAAGGGGAAGGGACTGGCTCTGAAATGCCTGAGGTGATTTCTTCAGCCAGCTTTGGTCCTTTCCTCAAGCCAAAACTGGACTAGCAGTTCAGAGGCACAACCTGAGCTCATTTTATCCTCCTGCATCAGGCAAAGGCCTTTATAATGCAGTGAGTTTCTGAGGTCTTGGGCTTCCCACTGTTATGTGAGGCTCACTGGGGGATAAGACCCATGAGTTTTGCCAGGACGAAAAGCCAAGCTTGTGCAGTTTCCTGTGTAATAGCAGATCCCTCCAGCAGAGTCCTTGCCCTCCCCCTCGGCTGAACTGCCACTGACCCAGCGAATTCAATTACTATGGTTCTTCCTTTATCAAACAAACCCCACATGGCCCAAACCAAACATGGTGCATTTGAAAACAAATGGCTTGAAACAGCCCTAATCTAGTCAGAGCCTGTCCTCTGTGCATGCTCCCTCCAGTTCAGCCTATCCACAAACACAATCAGGGCATCGTCAGGATCCCATCTGGTCTGCAAGGGGAGTGGGGAGCCTGACACCCTGCAGAGCAGAGAATATCACTGATTTGGGCCTGGATCAAACAGACCATTACAGTGCTTCCACAGTGCTCTTGGGGCCAGTTTTCTCACTGTCTCCACTGCTGAGCCCTAAAGGAAAGGGGAAGAATGCCTCAGTTGAAGTCCTAGGAAGAAAGCTTGTGTCACCTTGACTCATTCCATTTCTGCTATGCACAGTGGTGATGCAGTACATGTCATATGCAGTCTGGACAAACCCCACTACCTAAAGCACTTATATAAATCACCAGAGCAGAAAGCACAGCACCTTGACTGGAAGGCTCTAAATCACTTCAGCCACTCCATATGTGAAGACTTTTCCTTTATACCACAGGGAAGTTGTCAGTGCTCCCATTTCTGGGGCCCACTGGTCAGCTATGTACGTCCTAGGATGCATGCCAGCAAAAATAAATCCCATATCAAAGTGGGATTCCCCATCTGACTTGTCCAGAAGAAGAATCCAGCTATGATGAGGAGAAGGGAGTTTTCTTTGCTAGCAGATTGGCACAGACACAGATGCTGCCCCTATTACTGCCATCATAACAGCACAGACTTGTTTGGGAACCCTCCTCTAACACCAAGCACTGAATTGAGGTTGTCAAAAATTCCTGGGCACCCCCGACACCTATTCAGACACATCTCCCATGCCTCACCTTCTTTTAGCCAGAAGAGAGCAGGCACAATCCCTGCTAGCTCACAGGACATGGACACAGAGGGGAGCTGGGGGCTGTCCCTACCCAGCAGTCCCCAGCAGAGATGCCCCTTTGCTCTGAGAAACAGATGGAGAACAGCTTAAGTCAGGCAGCACATCTTAGGCAGACTTCCTTGGGTGGTTCTCAGGGAAAGCCTGGGAGAAGAGGATCAGAGAGAGTGCAAGTGTGAGAGGGCTCAAACAGCACTGCCATCAGATCTGGAAGGAACGGTGACTTGCCCAAAGACAGCTCTTGTGTCGTACAGAGGACATGTTCCAGAGATAGGCTGTAGGACCAGTGACACACACAGGAGTTTCAAATCAGGGCTGTGCAACTAGGTAGCCATCAGGGCTGCAAAGTCACTAAGAAAAAAATCTTTCTTAGTGCAGCCCATCCCAAAAGACTTCCTCCATGTGGTCATTCAGAGAACAGGACACTTGAGCCATCTCCTGTGGCAATGCCCACTGAGGGCAGTCTCTCTGACCTACTGGGCAGTCCTTCTCATTCAGCCTTATCCCTCTTGGAGGCAATCTAACAGCAGGAAGAAGGCAAGCCAGGGGCCACTGTTAATTCCAGGAAGAGTCAAAGGCAGTGAACATATTCCCTTTATACATCTGTTTTCATGTATAACACATGCCTTAGGTGAGTTTAACAAAACTGTGAAAAGAGAAATCCTGTGAAGCTAGACCAGAAATCTTAGCAGAATATATTTGAAGAATCTGCTGAAAAACATAAATTAGAAATTATCACGTTTTCTGTTCCAGGCTGCCTAAAAGGCATAACATACATATCCCTGTGTGGTAGACGTGAATTGTCCCACTGGAATCAGTAGCCAGCACTCCAAACTTCTGAGATGAGCCATTCTTTTGAACCACTTCCTTTGCCCCAAAAGCCCTTGACAGGTTTTCCATATTCTGTAAAATACATGTTCACTTTTTTTTTCTTTTTTTTTCTCTGTCAGACTTCCCAAAGATGAAAAAAGGGCAAAAAACAAAGAGGAATTTCTGTTGCACTACCCAATCCCATGATAAGTAAGGAACAACTGGAAATTATTGCAAAGCTAGATGCTTCCCCAGGGACAGGGTAATCCCTAGGAACACTTATGGGCAGAATTCCACCCACTGCTGCTTCTTTTTCCCCGCAAACACAACATTCCCTACAGAGCACTCATACAACGGTGCCTCACTGAGAACAAACTAAAATATAGTTGAGAAGACCTCTGGAAAGGCCTTTAAGAAAGCTGAAGAAAGCAGCACTATCAGTAATACAAGTGCACCAGCACAACAGAATTCACTGGAAAAATATATTGATCTGTCTCTTCTGATTCTGAGATTTGAAAAACTCACAAGAATGCTCGAAGCTGCTCATTTGCATTTTGTTTCCCAGAATGCAATTCCAACTCATGTATTTCCCACAGGCACCAACATCAAAGCTGTGGAAACAAGCTATCTTTGCATGAAAGTTTTCTTTTTAATTAAACATTATAAACTAAGGCCAGCAATTCCTTCTTCTTTCACAGCTGGAAAAAGCATAAAGGAGAAGTGAGGCGAGAGGAACAGAATCCATCAGTCAGTGTACAGAGAGAGATTGCTTGGCCGTGGATGCTTACAATTGCTTTCTCACTGCTCGGCGCATTCGTGAAACATATGGCGAGGTATGGAAAGCACACCTTTAGCCCAAAGGTCACTGTGCCACCTGCAGACCCCAGACAACATGCAGCCTTGCACAAATACACATGGAAGTAATTAGGCAGGCAAGGGAGCTGGGATTTGAAGCGGAACCCCCTCAAGTCTGCTGCATTAATCCTTCCAGTTGAGTTGGAGAAGAAATCTGAATTCCCAGGGGTCTGATTGCTGCAGCTCATAGCTCAGGGTGGAAAAAAAAGTAATTTACTATTTCCTTGCCGCAAACATGCCATAACATTTTTGGGGTTTGGATGGAGAGAAAAGCATAAGGGAGTTACAAAGGGGCCAGGTTTGCTTCCATCATTATCTGCACAGTCACAGCTTGGCAGGCTGCTTTCTTAGTGTTGCTCTTCCACGAGCTTTCAATTTAGAAACTACATTTGGATTTTATGAATTTTCAGTTGAAGATGACAAATTTTTGGGACTAGAGTGGTAGATCCCAATGAGTGGATATGGGGATGCAGAATGACAGGAAGTTTGGATTCAGTCTCGTCTTTATAGTGTTGCATCCTCTGGAAGCCTAAAGTTGTGGATTGTGCCACCCTTCCCTGCATTACACTGATAAAACCAATGTCCTCTTACCCCAGAGATCTTGTCTTATAGCTGAAGCACCATCCAAGAGATAAGAGTGACAAGGATATGGCATGATAAGGAAATCATGGTGGTTACAGGGATGTGATAGGTTTGGAAGGGTGGATTGAAAACAGGCTAAAAGGAAGTGGTATTGAAGAAGGGTAAGAGGATAACTGTACCCACCAGGGATCCAAGGTTCAGATGTCAGTAAATCTTCAATCTTCTTCTTCAGTAGATCCAAAGACCTATATTCATCCTACAGATTTGCTAACAGGCAATTTGGGAAAAGTTTGCCAGCGATCATTCCTTTTATGATACTGGCATATTCCACCCTATTTTGCCTGGATTCATCATCTCTTAAACACAGGTTCCCATGCTTTTTCTCTCAAAGGTTCATTGCTCAGACCACTTCTCACACAAAATTATGGCTCCACATAATGAAAATATCACCTAGCAACCAGTGAGGGTGCCTCTGGTATGGTTAGTGGATGGAGAAAAAAACCCACACAAAAACCTCATGGCCAAGACTTCACTTCAGTCCCAGGACCAGCTTCTTCAGTTTTTTCACTGAAAGAGTGAAGATGAGCCTGAGCAAGAGCAGATGAAGGTGTTATTTTAATGTTTGGTATTTTTGGTTTCCACTACCCAAATTAATAATTAAATTTAAATTTTAATTGTCAATAAATTATTTTCCCAAAGTTATAGAATCATACGACCATTTGGGTGGGATTGGACCTTAAAGAAGATCATCTACTGCCAACCTCCATTCTGTTGGGCAGAGGCACTGGAGGGTGCAGTCTCTGCAGACTGCTGGCAACTGGCACATCATGCTCATGTCACTTCATCAAGTTGTTCACATACACTTAGTGAGTGATAAACAAGCCACTGCATTCATCTTTGTGCCTCTTTTACTAAGTGAACATACATCATAAGTGCAGCCATCTACGATGTTTCTATTTCATCATTCCCCTAGAGGTTTTCTATCTAATTTTAAACCAACTGTTTACATTTTCCGGATTGTGTCAAATAAACAGACACTGCTATATGGAAGCTAAGGATACAGGAAGAGGCAGGGATGGGGAGCACTGCTAAGCACTCTCTCTTCTCATCTATTCCTAGAACATAAATATTGGGCCTGCAATTCCTAGTACAATTGTCTCTGTTCTTGTGGAACTGTATGGGTAAATTCTCAAGCATCACACAGAGCTGTGTCTGCTTTTTGAAAAAGCCAGTTGAACACAAGGGGAGGCGTTCTGAGTGAACAACAGGAATGTTTCTATGCTACTTTTCTGCTGCTGCTTGGCCAAGGATTCCCAGGCACTTTTCATGATGCAACCATTCTTCTATGGGGTCAAGATTACTTCCTTTTCATGGTGCTTATCAGGGAGGAAAAGGCTTGGTGCCTGCTGTTCCTGCTGAATCTTCCAACTCTGCATTTTCTACCCATTCCTCAATGGAGGTAAAAAAACCAAACTCCATTTGACAAAATGTTCTGCCTCCTGGTGAGAGAAAGGAAAGCAAAATATGCTGGGACAGCATCAAAGTCAGAACTATGGGAGCTGCTAGGAGAAAATCAAGGCACAAGAGTACAAGTTACTCAGCAAATCCCCTTACAGAATAAGAACTGAGAAGCTGATCTTAAGTTTTAATCTTGGACTACCATCCTCAGCTGCTTGTTGCTGTTTTTTCCTACATTTGAAAATAAAGAGAAAACCCTAAAACTGCTCTGGAAAGCTTTTACTTTGCATATAGTTGCTAGAGTCACATGTTGCACAAAGTGAAAAAAGTAATTGTGTGGGGACAATAGACCTAAACCTTTCCCTTGCTGATTCAAGCAGCAGAGCACAGCACACTCAGTTCCATAACCCAGACTAAGCCTTTTGCTGAATGTCCCCAGACTGCCATTTCAGGGAATATTTGCAGAAAGTTAATGCCATGTCAGCATCCCCATGTGGGAAATGGCAAATATTTAGGCACTGGGAATACAGAAATGCGTCCAGAGTCTGCCGTAACAGACTTCCATTTTCACCAAATGCAGTGCTTTCCAAAACCAAATGTAATTCACCATTGGAAAGCTAGATAACTGCAATTCAGTGCTGCTTAATTTCTGTGAGAGCTGCATGGATGTATCTTAGTTCTGTCTTAACACAAAGGTCTGACATTTGAGGAACGAGTTTTCCCCAGAAAGGAATTTTCCATTCTACCTGGAAAGATGCCATCTCCCTGGTGAAAAACAAAATTCTCTTGCTAAGGGTCAAGCACATGGTCCATGTAAGAGAATGGTGTTTTTCCTGCATTATCAGTCCAATATAACACTAGATAATCGTGGAATAGCAGAGTGGATGCACAGCTCTCAAAGAAAGATACCTCATATTTGAGTCTCTGACTGCCATGGTTAAGACAGACATATCTGACCATCTAATTTAGGGATTTAAAACACCCTTCCAGCATGATTTGAAGCCAAATCCTCCCTCATTCTTGGTAGAACATTTTTCACAGGCAGTTCAGTTTTTGTGGAGCCATAAGGAAATAAAACAAGGCGGTGCCTGTTTTCTCCACTCACTTTCTCTACTTCACTCAAAGGGGAGAAATGCAGTTCTGAATCACTTCCCATCAGTGCGAAGAAAGAGCTATAAGTGGTTAATCATACCCAGCCAGGCTGGTGCCTCAGTGACAGCAGACAGCAGAATGCTGAGATGGGGTCTGAACAAGCCACTCCACCTGCTCTTCAGTCACTTCTTAGCCCTTGTGTGCTACAATCATTATCAAAGTAGCTGGAGTCATTACTGCAATGCTGATTTGTACTCCAGGGTCTGGGCATATGCCTGTCTCTTGCTCACTCTGGGGTGCTGAGGAACAAGATAAGCTGTCCGGTCTTTATCAAGATGCCTGGTGCCATTTCTTAGTAAACAGTAAAGATTTTCACTGTTAAAAAGCCCATCTTACAACAAATGTAATTTCAGCCTGGGCACAAAAAAAGCACATGGGATTCCTTCTGGAGGAAGCCTCCATTAGAGCAAAATAGATATGGGGACATTGTCCAGTGATCCATCACCAAGGATTATGTATAACACAGAGAGAAAAACTCGGAAAATACATTTTGACCCCATGACCAAAATTTCATATGAACTCAATTCCTGTTTGGGTTGAGAAAAAGCTGAAAAGCCTAGTTGTGATCTAAGGCGTACTTTTTAACTTAGGTTTTAGCCAAGACTGTTTTTCCTATCTCTGATAAATTGGTGTCTTAGCCCTTCCTTCTAGGCCAGGGAAAGGAAGGTGTGGCATTAGCACAGTTTGCAAGCCTCTTATTTAGGGCTTGGAGAAACAATTGTAAGCAAAATAGTCGCTACAGCTTAATGAGTGTCTATCAGCTGAACTGAAGTAAGTGTGCACACTGCTCACAGTGAATGCCTCTAATACACAGATACAATAGCTAACCTACTGAGTCTTTTTATTGTTGATGGAAATAAGGACCTGCCTTTAAACTCCTTTCTTCTGGTGACCACAATTATCTGTGCCATATTTTCCCCCTTCTAAATAAATCTCTTTCAAAAGCAAACATTCACAAAGAGGAATTCAGCCAAGCAAAGCAGCAGCCTGAGGCTCTGGAAACATCAAACCATTGAACATACCACAACAGTGGCTGTTACCATCTGCTGTACCAGAGAGCTGAGGTGTACAGCTGTATCCTGTCCCAGGCTGTAGGTGTCCCTGGACTGGCTTCCACACCTGCAGGGCTCTGGGCAGCACCGTGCCTTGCATCACTGTGCATGTGACCGGGCTGCCGTGTCCCCCAGCAGTCCTGGATATTGGATGTTTGCCACCCGAAGGGTACAAGGAGGCATTGTGTGATGGGGGGTTGTCAGAGATGAGTACCTAGACTATTTAGGCCAAGCACTCTTCTGGGTTTTGCAGCTTCTTGAAGGTGTTCACCAAGAACGAGCCTATAACTCTCAGTACAGCAAAAGACTATTAGTAGGAATAAAAGGTACGAAGTTTAGAAGGGAGTAGGTAGCAGGAGGTAACACTGCATTCAGAGTTTCTCAGCCCTTCTCACATCTGCCTAGATTCTACACTATCAAGGAGCTTAAACCTTAAGTAGGATAATTATTTGAAAATATTACAGCAAAAGATGAATCACTCTACTTTATTAAACTTTAATGACTCTTTTGATTGCTCTGACTGAGATGACAGGACTAATTCCACTGTATTTACAAGACTGCTTTAAAATCATATCAATAATTTCAACATTAGACCTGCTGATTTTCTCCTTGTTCAACACTTGGCCAGCAATCCAGAGCCTTTGTGTTTGCAGGCTGGCTTATGGAAAATGAGATGGCATCATGCCACAGTCCAGGGAATCATCATCACCCAGATGAAAATGATTTATTCAAGAAATTAAAGTCAGCACTGCTAGTTAGTAGACCAGCAGCTGGAGAAGGAGCCCTTTACAGCCCTCTCCCATGTAAAACAGTTTGGAAACACTGTGGAGTTTGGTGCATGGGCATTTTCTTTGCACAAAGGAGAAAATCCCACTCATTTTAATTTTGCCAGATGGCTTTACACATTCTGCTACTGGACCTGTAGTGGCAATTTCATCACATTGAAGGGATTTACAGATGGGATAAGAGGAGATGTTTATCACTGAGTCTCTCTACAGTTATGCTTGCCCTCGTTCTCTGTTGTGAAGAGCTGAGATTGCCCGTGTTGTATGTGACCCTCTTTCCTCTGGCAACAGTCGAAGCTCTTGTCATGGAGTATTACATTACACAAGATCAAACCTCATGGGCTACTTTGAGTGGTTACTGACTCTTTTTTGTTCCATTTCAAACCTTGAGTTACTGAGGTCAAATACAGTGACCCTAGCCTTCATTTGGCATCAAAGGGAGGGATACAGCCTTTATACACTGTGGGAACTGCAGCTTCAAAGGACATAGCATCAATACATACAGGAAAGTGCCTCCAGCACTTACTCATTACTAGCAGGGGAAGGCAGGATTTTCCTAGAGGTTCCCTGTGGGCCCAGGCACAGAGCACACCCCCCAGCAGAACAGTTGCTCTGGCTGAGGTCTGCCGAGGCTGTATGGGAAGGGCTCTTTTGTAAAGAGTCAATTCCTTTAGGATGTGGGGGATTCCTAGGAGGCACATGAGAGGACACACATGAGACTTCTGATATCCCAGATCTTTACAGGTGCACTCTAAAATAACCTTAAGTATCATCATGGAAGAATTCCTGAGATATCTGCCAACCACCCACTGCACTGAGTCAAGGGCAGCCCTCAGACATGTTTGTCTTCCTTTGAAAACCCTTCACATTGGCTGCAGCTGAAGGCACATAGCAAAAAAAAAAAAATTGCTTTAGCAGATGATTCTAACTTTGTAGGTCTGGCTTCAGTTCACATTGCACGGACTTCACCTTTCCCACTACACCACACAGGTACAAGCCTGGTCACCAGACAACAGATGCACTTAATATAGCATGTTTGTCCTTATAAACATGCTCCTGCCTCCATTCTTAAACAGCTGGGTCAGCCTTTGGGTCTCTGAGTTTTTCAAAACTGAAGAGAAGCTGCTGCCAGCAGACCTCAAAGTGACACAAATTTACATAGTTGCTGGGGCTATGAGCATCCTGTAGGGTTTTTCCTATAGTTCACTCTAGGGAAAATGTATTATTTTAAAGGATTTTCTTAATATTCTGTCCTTCCTTTCTCTCTCATACCACAGTTCTTTGTTTTGTGACATTTCTGTTCTCTGTTAAATTATACAGTATATTTCTCTAAAACTTGCTGAGATGGCCTAACTTTAAACATAGGTATGTTAATGCAGACAGAAACTCCCGTGACTGTGGGACCTCTCCTGGAAGCTGCATGTCTGAATTAATGCAGCTGCCCATGTAATTTAATACAGAAAATGTCTCAATAAAATATAAAGCAAAGATTAGAAAAAAAAAAAATCCAAGCCCTGCAGAAGAGCTCTCCCATCCCAGCAGCACCAAAGTAAATGTCTTTTCCATCTCATTCAACTGTGTTCAAAGTTCTTCAGCAGCAGCTTGAAGATTGCAGACCTCTTACCAAACTCAGATGTTTGTTTCAAGTACAGGTGTGCACCTCTGCATCCCCTCAGTCACTTGCTGGGAAGGGTTAAAATTCCTTTTGCTGTGGTGTGAAAGGATTGGTGTGATAGCAGCAGATATAAGGGATACTCACAGACTCCTCAGGAGCTGTGATTTGGAGACACCCTGTTACTTCCTTAGAACATCCCCGTGGTGTATCACTGAAATATATTTTTGCACATAGAGTAATCATCAGTGGAATATATCAGAATAGTAGAATACATCACTGTTCTGAGAAGGGGAAAGAGCAGAAAAAGGGAAATAAAGCGATAGCAGGGTAGTTTATCACAGATGCCTTGTTTTGAGAGGGCTAAAGAGGGCCCAAACTCATTACTTTACAATATATCCCACTAAACAGTATGTATCACTACCTAAAAGCAGCTCTTTCCAGCTCTACTGCACTGCCAAAAATTACTTGGCAGAATGTTCTTTTTTAACTCTCCAAGCCTTTGTCCAAAGGCTGCTTCAAACAATGGCAGTTCACAAGGATGTGGAACAAACAACCACAATTCCTGTCTGAATGCTTGCTATGGTGGGAACAAATAGGGAGGGCTTAAAGGAAACTCTGGTAGCAAATAGCACAGGTGAGGGAAGAACTGGCACGGAAAGGCTTTTGCAATTACATGCCAACATTCTTTGCTCTGCAGCGGAAAGGAGGGAATCTTCTCAGCTGGGACTGTGGCTAAAAAGGGAAGCTCTTTTAGGTTTAAGTATGAGGCAATGTGAGGATTTTCATGCCTATTTAGAGGACACCAAAGGTTGTGTGGGAAAGGGAGGATAAAGACAGTCTTTTCCAAAGAAGTGCTCTCTAAAATTTCTCTGCTTGGAGTAAAGTAAAAAATTGAGGTGGGTAAATCCTAAGCAACAAGAGGAGAAACTTGCAGCCTACAGAAATTCCTCTAACAATGCCTTGGAATCACATAAACAAGGTTATTAATAGAAACCTGCCTCTCCAGCAGCCCTCAAAGGCTGCTTCCTCCCATTCTTATATCTGCACCAATTCAAGGCAGAGAAGCCCTGGCTTGAGAAAACCTCACTTGCTCTCTCGTTGTTTTTATCTTTCCCTCCGCTGTATTTCCTGTCAAGACTGCAGGTCAGAAAAGCCGGAAATCTCTTTGTACCTCTGTGGCTGCCATGGTGTGACCAAGGAATGTGCCTCAGATGGAACCCAACAGCCCCTGCACCCCGGGGCAAGGCTGTGTGGGGAAGAGAGCACTGGAGAAGTGAAGAGTGAAGAGGAGTGCGGCTGAGCACTCGTGGCTGTTTGACACCAGCAGCCCAGAGTGACACAAGTGAGGGTGGGAGCTGGGGCACAGACTGCTCTTCCAATTGCTTCAGAAAAGCCAGCATTCCTGCTTCACAGCCACAGGACACAGGGAGGATTTGACCTTGCCTTTCCTGAGCTTTCCAGTCAATGTCACAGCAGAAACCCCCAAAACACTGGGTTTTTATTCTGGCTTCACAAATCCCAGGCATCTCTTTAGTGATTTTGCTAGAAAAAGGCAGAATTTTATGCACCCCTGGAGTTTTCTGAGGAACTGACAACCTCTGAGAAAATGAAGTATTTTATACTTTTCAACCATTTTTTCTGTTCTGTTGTTATAGAGGTTGCAGCCATACTTTCTCTAAAAGTTAATTTTCTCAGCTTCTAGAGTTACAAAAGGGCTGGGGAATAAAGTGAAAAAAATTGCAGAAACTCTAGGATTAACACACAACACCAGCAAATGTACCTACCACAGAGAACACAGAAGCAATCAGACTCACATTTGCACACACAGCAAAGAAGAAACCATTATTAATACTGCAAAACCACGAAAGGTCAGGCCAAATTTATCTACCTCTACAGACAAAATATTCGATAATACTTGCTCTTCCTGGGTGCTGATTTATTCAGAAGATGTTAACAAACAGAGAACAAACTGAAATACTGCACCCATTTGACCTGATAGCTTCTCCAAATTCAAGCCAAGCAAGGTGCCAAAATAAATGCTTCCCCCAGGATTAGACTTCAAATAAAACACAGAGAAGTAAGCATATGCTCCCTGCCACTCTCTTTCCATACACTATCTAGACTGTTTGGGGTATCAAGCTCTGGTGTGATGCACAGGTTGCTTTAAACGCACAAGAAAACTCATAGCACAAAAAAAGCCCCTTCCAGTTCACATACAGACACAAGAGCTGCTGTTGTCTTTGTCATTAGTACCTCAGCAAAATACATTTTAGGACTCTGTTCTAAAATCTGTACCACTTTGCATAATGAAACACATTTTGCGTAGATTTTACGTAGTCCTCAAGGACTCAATCTTCCTTTCTTCAGCCTCAGTAAGCCATTCTGAGTTGAAACCACCAGTGTGGGTCTTTAGCTTTCTTTTGGAGGCCCTGACATATTTCAAGTGAAGACAGGGGAATAAAGAGAACTCCTTTCCCAGTCTCAAGTTCTGGCTCCTTTTTTACTTTTGAAAATCCATCTGCATTATTCAATGACAACGTAGTGCACAACTCACCCTGTTGAGCAGGGTGCCTGCTGTGGCTGTGTGTGAAATAATATAGCCCTACTATCTGCAGAATAGAAGAGCTGACATTACCTCTGTTGCTAAAGAACATTCAGCTGGAGGAGCTGGTGCTGTTTGGCTGTCTGTCATGAGCACGGAGCAGCCACCAGCAGGATATCAATGCACCATGGGCATGGTGACACCCAGCCCACACCTTGCCTGATGTCCTTGGAGCTGAAAAAATGAGAGCACAGCACGCTGAGGCATCAAAGCTGTGAATTAGCTTGGGTTCAGGAGGACCACAGCCACAGCACTCAGGGCTACTGGTAAGTGAATAAACAGGGAAACCATCACAGTGCTCTGCTGCAGAGACCTGTGGGTTCAGAACTCAGAAATGACTCTTTGCCTCCTTCCCCACAGATGCTACAGACAAGCCTCAGCAGCTTTGCTGAAAGCTAAGCAATGTGTAAGCACAGAAGGCAATTTTACAGATTGAGAAATAGGAAGCCAAAAGCAGCACATTTATGATCAGAAAATATTTTGACCATCATATTATTAGCTGTTGGGATTGACTTCTACAATTATCACAGAAGTCAACAGATTGAAAGTACTCAGAAGACTACAGGATGCTTGCATGGATAATGGTACATGCAAGGTTATTGTAAGCAGCATAAAATGGATAAAGATGTTATAATCCTATAAACCAACCTATAATTGTTTACAGGAAAATGGAAATTGCCCTGCCCTAGTCATGATTGGTGACTCTACATTTTCTGCATTCTTCTTTGAATCTCTGCTTTTGGGTACTCTCTGAGAGAGGCTTATTTTCACATACATATATCTTATTTTCATATCTCACTCTGGGTAGTTATTGCGTGGTCCTCCATAATCCCTGGTTTCTGTCTGCATGGAGTGGCAAAAAGACAGGAAGATTTGATTATAGGGAAAGCAGGGAGCTGCAAGGGACCAAACTTTTTAAGGAGAAATATTCCTGAACTTTTTTTTCACTTTTCTTTTTTTCCAACTCTTGTACTGCCAAGAGAAGCTGGGAGAGAATAGGGAGCAAGTATGTTGGAACAGGGAGCAGACCAGTTTTGATGCCAATCTGCAGCTGGGCTTAATCCTGTCAAACTGCAGTCAAGAAGATACACAGCTAAACAAACAGGCCAGAACCTCTCTCCTGTTAAACATTCAATACTCAAAGGACTGCTCTCTAGGCACCACTAATGATAAAATCGTGGAAGAGCTCAGGGTGTGCAAGAGCAGCCCACAGATCTGCAGCGACTGTTCTCTGCAGACAGCGTTACTTACGGCAACCAAGAACAGTCATGCTGATGGCACTCTTCCAGCAAAATGTTATCAACACTCTGCTTCTGTACACAGCTAATTATACCATGCTTAAATGCCACAGGGAGAGGGTTGCTCTATCAGGAAATGCACAGAAACATATGCTGCCATATGGAGGAGATAGTCTTCACTGGGACCAATCTCTGTGTGTATAAGGCCTCACAGCCCTATTATATTATTGTTTATAAAGCAAGTCCCCTAGAAGGTAAGCAGGAAAAGGGAAAAGAAAAAAAAAAAAAAAAAAGGGGCAAAACATTTCTGTTCAGCTTTTGGTGCAAGAACAGCAGCAAGTGGGAAGGAAGGTTATCCCTTCTCTCTAGAAGGAATAATAAAGCTTTATGTTGCTGAGTCCTGTTCCCAAAACAGGAACTTTGCTTTGTTGCTAAAAAGCATTGAGCTGTTATATCCTATTTAGGAAATTCAACCTAACTCAGAACATATACACCACTTAAAGACCACTTAAAATGCAGCAAGGCAAAATTAAAATGCAATTGTACCAAACTAAATGCCTTGATTTCTAGTAGTGTGTTTGTAACTAGCCAATAAATCTTAATTAGAAATAATCAACCTCATTCTCAACAGAACCCATTTTGATTTTTGTCCTCAAGGAGCAATAGTAAATGTTCAGTGAAGCTGATTTTATTTGCAGATCAAGTGTCCCTGTCCATCTTCTACTCTCCTCCAGACAGGAGAAAACAAAGGGAATCTTTTGTTACTTGCCTACACACTCTTACTAACCTCATACTTGGATGGCTGGTGTGACTATCAGTTGTCAGCAGTCATTTACATCAGGTGCAAAGTGACTGTAAGATGATACTAAGTAAGAATGGTAGCAGCTTGCATCGATGTAAAAATCACAAGGTGTTAAATCATGAAGGTGTCCCACTCTTCATCTCTGCTCGCAATCCCAGAGAAGAGTTTGCCTTTTACCTTTGAGCCTGTTAAATTATATCTTCAGCGTTGCTGAGTCTTGATGCTTTTAACACTGAAGTCTCTCAGTTCTCTGCACCAGTGAGGAATCAATATGTCACTGTTAACTGGTGCAGCACAAAATCTGAGTAGTGGAATAAAGCCAGTTTCATTACACACATGCAATTTAGTTTGAGGCCCTTCTAATAAGCCCTTCCTCCCATGTCTTGCATCCACTTCATATGTAATGTTCCATCAGTCAGGATGAAATGGATTAAGAAATCTCTCAAAATTGTAATCTGGAAAGCAGTAGTTGCCAACAAGAAGCACTTAAATCAGCCAGTGATAGAAGTGCTGAGTGGGATGTCAACAGGAACTACCTGCTCAATCTTTCCTGTTTCCCATTCAAATTCTTGCCCTGGGCCTATCACAAAAAAGTGTGTGATCCAGTTCCACTGGAGGGAGTAAAGACAGCAAACAATGACAGAGGCAGCTGAGAGAATCAGACAGGAGTCACTATGGAAATGTGATTCACATGGAAAGTGTGTGACAAACAATTTCAGCCCTGAGCAAAGAGCATGAGGCAAGACTCTTTCTGAATACCACATCAAAAAAAACCTCAAAAATCTTAGTGCCCTGACAAGTCTTCCCAGAGAACCTTTAAAGGAAAGGGACCCTTTTTCTAAAAACAGTCAGGACTGGATGCTTCTGCGGAGATTCCACTGACTCTCTATAAAGACCAAGTTGTTCCGTGCCCTATCTCAGTCCGCTAATGGGAACAGTAATCCCTGTCTAACAGGGGTCTTGTAAGATTTAATATCTGCAGAAAAAATTAAACTAGTAAAATGCAACCAGACACTGAAATGTTACTCTGTTCTGCTCTTGATGGAAGGGATATTAGCATTTCAATTATTGGTCTCCAGCACAACCTACCTTTTGTTCATGGATGGATGCACTAATGAGCAAAGCTGGACATAAGCTTTCAGATAGAACAGTTTTCCATTTGAAAAATGCCAGTTTAACAGACTCAAACTATTTCATGGGAATGTACTTGCTTAATTGAATTTTCTGGCAGAAATCTGCCTGTTTCCTCACAGGTTGTCCTGTCTACCTGATCAGTGGGCAGAACTGAGAGCCTGGCAAACCTAGCTCCAGCTGGGATACTAAAGATTTTCCTGGCAGGAAGCCTGGAAGCCAAGGAGCCCTGATGGAGCTCAAGCAACCAGGACTGCTAGGATCCCAGCTGTGTAACAGCAGGCCTGACAGGAAACTCATGGCAACTTTGAGCCGCTTGGACAAGTCCGCTTTGTAAACAAAACAAACAAACAAACAAAACAAAACACTTAAATAAAGGCATTTGGATGGCATTTTTCAAGTTGAGCCACTGGAAGTTACAGCTTTTGATCTAATGGAAGACAAACAGTTTTGTTGTTTGACATTTTCCCAGGGTGGGATTCTGGGCTGCAGGCAGACCCACAGTCAAGCCTCTGTCTTTCTTTCCCTGTTGGTTCATGTTCACACCTTAATGGGAGAGAGGAAACGAGACCAATTCAGCAGGAGGAGTGAAAATGCCTCTGAACATGTTTGTGCTGATAGCAGCCCATCTAAGCTTTTTTCAAGGACAGGTGGTAAGGGAGTGCCACACTGATCTTTTAGAGATTTTTTTACTGCTCAGTCCACTGGTGTTGATAGATTATGTGAAGCAGCAAAGCAGAAAGTCAAAAGCCACCAATTACCTTAAAAAAATCCAAAGTGATAAGCAGCCAACTGGCCAGCTAAGCAGCAGACAACATCAGACAGCCAATATAATAGAGATAGAGCCATGATGCCTAGTGATCTCCTGAGGGAGTCAGGAGGTCAGCAGAGAGGGTTCTGCAGATGCAGGTGTGTGTCTTGATAGACCTGGTATGCCCTGTGCTTAACTGCAGTTCCTATGAGCCTACTTTGATTCTTTCTTCTTTTCCATGACTTCTAGTGGAGTTTGCATCAGACTCTCAGCTGCTAGAGCCATCAAATGCATATGTTCCCTTCTCTTTACAAGTTTCTAGAGCTGTTAATCCAGCTGCTCCCACAAGTATTCAAGCTGTGTAAAGGGCAGATGAAGAAGAGACAGTGGGAAGAAGAAGTTCATAAAGAGCAACTATCAAGCACTACAAATGAAAAATGCAACTCAATAAATAACTGAAAAGGCCATGCTTCCTGGTGTGTGTCTGATCTCAGTTCTCAAGCTCTGAAGCCTGTACTTTCATTCTATTTATAAAGAAAAAGTCATTTTAAAAGCCTCAAAACTTTTTTCTAAGTTTCTTCTTTTAGAGGGCAAATTGTCTGCTGACAATTTCAATCTGTGACCCCTTAAAAATGCACATCTTCCTGCCAAGATACCCAAAGCTCTGTGTAGACTTGGAAGATTCAGTGCCAAAAGAACCTCCCTTCTTCTCCTCACAAATGCACAGTTAAAATTAAAATATTACTAAAAACATTGGTGGTAGCTCTGACTACACATGTGGAGTGGAGTGGAGAGAGATGAATGGAGAATCAGAAGGTCATGTTGATTCTCCACTTCTGACTTCAAGTTTTGTTGTAAAAATAATTGCTAATGACTTGCTAGTACAGCTAATTACAAAGAGGTCAAGAGGGTGAGAATTTTGCAAAGAGTGTTCTTGTCTTTGGAAGATTAAAACATGTAATGTTTTCTACAGTCTGTCAAGAAGAGGGTTAATAATCCAGAACATCCTCACAAAGGCATGCAAAGCTTTCCTGGAAAGTCATTTTTTCACAGAATCTTGCTTTAATTTCCAAATAGAAGCAGCTCTTGTTGCTAATATACCTCTATACACTTCAATAAAGCACACCCATTTGAAGAGCTCCTGCCAGTGCTGTCTTGAAGAACAGGACACTAGAATGAATAATGACCGAAAATGCAGGGGGAACAGGCACACATAGCTCTGGAGAGAAGAGATTCAAGACACAGTGAGGGCAAATTTACCTCTATAGTGCTTTTTTTTCATGTCTCTCCCTTTCACACACTCTGATTCTTTAGCAAGTGCTGCCTGCGTCTGTGTTTTTGAACTTCCCGCAAAGGGAAGCTGGGGCTGCGCTTCAGAGAGGGGAGCTGCCAAAGGGAGCAGTGTTGACCAGGCATGGATGACATCAGGCTCTGGGGAGAAAGAATGACAGCAAGAGGAACAGGAAGCTGAAGATTCAGAAGCAGATGATGTCCTCTTTCTTCCACCTCTTCTTTTTCCCCTCCTCCCACTTGGACACTTTGGTAGTGCGGGACCATAGTTTAATCCGGACAGCCACTGCCAAGGTAAATATCCTTTCACTACCCTACTGTCATAGCAAAAAACCCATTCCTCTCTCCACCCTTTTCTTGCTGTAAGAACAGTGGTAGTCTATGTTTGTGGTAGCAAAAGCTTCTGGAGGATGCAGAGTAGGAAATACATGCAGAAATGTGGAAGTGAGGAGAGAATCTCAGCTGTGCAGTAACTGGAGGCTGCGTTCAGAGCAGCCTGACATGCTGCCATGCATCAGGCCTACCTAAAAGCAGGTGTTAGCTCCTTTCACCCCCAGTCTTTTCATAAAAATTACAAGGTAAAGCAAGAAAATCTAAAGAGCACCTACAAAATATTTAGAATAGCATGGCAGAACAGAGATGTGTTACCTTTCAAAGAGAATTCAAAAGCTGTCACAGACTTAGAGGCAGTGTCTGAGGAATAGCTTGGGCAAACTAACAGTCTCAAATCTCACCTTCAACAGAGCCTAGCTCAACGCTGACCCACACTTTTTGCTGAGCAAAAAGCATAATGTCGTGTTAATAATGAATAGCCCTGTGTCTCCTGTACTTAACACTGGAGCTTTGAGCGGATCCACAGCACTTTATGAATTATCTATTGCAGCTGATTCAAGGCCCACTGGGAGTGTTCTTGCAGCAAGCATCTTGCTCGGCTGTAATGGAATCATGCCATTAATGCAATTTCAATTAGATATACATTATAGTGCACAGGTGTCTAAGCAAACAGGCTACAGGAAGCCTCCCCCAGGGATTCATATCCTAGGGAAAAGGTATGTAAGTGGGACACTTTCCAAGGGATCCTACAGTTGCACTGTAAAGACACTAAAGAAATAAGCAAGCCACCAAGCTAAAGCAGGAGGAGAAATGTGTCTGTAAAGAAAAAAAGGATGGTCTTCACTTGCTGGTAGCTAATTCCAAACTTCCACCTTTTTGGTTATAAAGTGATGGACTCTCCCACGCTTCATTGAGTAATCTCCAAGAACCAAAACCTGGCAGCATTCTTATCAGCCTCTGAGTCTGTACTCATGTGGCCTGATAGGAAATCCTCATCTCCTCTGGAAATCGCATAACTGTCATCCATAGAACAAATATTTAATGGTCCTTTGGTCTGGCTGAGACTTTGAGCCAGCTGGGTTCCTGGAGAAGAACGAGAGGCTCACCATCTACATACTTTCTCTTGGATTAACAGACTCCCAGAGAGCTGGCACCAGTAGTAGGTGGCTGCACCTCTTGCCAGCTGTCTAGCCAAACAAAACCTTCGGTGCATTACAAGCAATGCTAGTCTCCCTGCAGCTCAGGAAATCTAAAGCTCATTTAACTCTACATCAGGATAAGCTCTTCCAGACTACTGCTCAGGTCACCATTCTACAGCCAACCTGACCTGCAAGGACCCTATGCCTGAAGGTGTTGATAACTCAAGGGAAAATGAGAGCACAGTCTCTATCAGTTTTTGTTCTCCCTGCAAGACTACCATAGGGCATCTAATTAGTGTCAGTTATGGATGACGTTTTTCTGAGGGGCAACTGAATGAAGGATTTGCTAATTTATTTCATGCAGGGCCAACCAAGAAAGATAAGACACTAATAACCACCAGTCACTGCTGAGCTGAACTGGATTTGAAATGGCAAGTTACAGATAAAAACTTCCCAATCTCCTCTGCTGTCCTGCCTCCTGCTGATCACCCTCATTAACAAAGTCTTATATTAATGGCAAAAATATGAACTAGACTGCATTCACATAATGATAATGCTGGCCTGAAAGAAGCAGAGTCATCAATTAAGGCAGGATGTTTCTCAATGATTCAGTAAAACCCTCTCTGCTCCCATTTTTGTATGCCTGGATTCACCAGCCTGTGTCTTTCTTCTCTCATGTCTGTGGCAACCAACACCTTGGGAATTTCCAGCTGCAAATAAACAAGTGGTGCTTGAACTCAAAGGCAGGCTCCTAATCACAGGGCCATTAACAACTCATACTCTCATAAACTGTTTCAGATTCTTGTGGGGGGCATTCAGCAGTAGTGTGTTGTAGTTCCACATGATCATGGCTGGCACCACTCCTAAACCTTCATTCTCTGTTTTATGAACAAAAATAATTACAAAAATACTTATTCTCAAAAAATGGAGTAAGAGGGATGACATGGCAGACAGACTTGTTCGCCCCTTAATTTTTATTGCGGAACAATCCAGAAAGCCAAAGAAAAGAAAATTTTAATTTGCAGCCTGCTATCTAATTTCCCTACATAGCAAGTGTCAGTCAGGTGGTTTGTTTTCTCAGTTACCTTTCACTGACCACTTAAAAGTAACAATCCATCGATAGACAGGCCACAAGAAAACCACTGCCATGTCATTCACTGCGGTCATAAAGGACATTTGGATACTGCCACCTGTTAAGCTTTTTTTTGACAAGTAAGTAACCAGAGTAGTCTTCCCTCACATATACCCTTAGTCATGGAGAAAGCAGGCCACTTCCAGCTTGTCTGATGTTGCTCCAGGCAGATTCTTGACAGCACTAGTCATGTGGAGGCTGCCTCCCAAAAGAAGAACAGCCTGGACAGATGGGGTGGCTACTGCTCAGGGCATCAAGGATCATAAAATGCTGCCACAGTATCTGCCCCCTGAGAGCAGTGGCACAGTGGTCATGACCTTAAAAGGGGGCAGAGTATTAGGTCAGGTCGTACCAGACTTCTTCCAGACCTCACACCACTCCAGAAATGACATTGCATATCGAAGAGCTGCAGGGTATCACCTGACAGATGATGCTATCCCTTACACTTCCAGAAGATGAAATACATTTCTGACAGCTGTCAGAAACTACAAAACACACAATAAGTCACCCTCTTCCTCTGCTTTTGGTGACATCCTAGATATATAAAAGGTGTCTTCCAAAACTACTTATTTCACCCTCATCATGATTGTCTTTGAATTGTGCTAATCACTACCTCTTAGCATACGAAAGAAGAGTCTAAGCAGAAGGCCCAGTGCCCTAATATGGGCTGTTGACTGCTCTTTGTCTTTTCTAAGTGTGGATCACATGCAGGGAAAGAAACTTCTTTTAACTTGCATATCCTAACCAGCTAGTAACCCTGCAGACCCTTCCCTTAGTACTGGTGCTCTAAGAGAAATCCAGAGGCCTTGCACTTGAGTAAGACCACCCCTCAGTAATGCCTTCCCCCCAGAATGTGCTGCCCCTCTGACAGTGCATCCTGCTGGCCCTTAAAGGATAATTCAGGTGCAAAGCCCCAGTTTTAATTAGAAGCTTCCCCTTTTAACACTACCAAAGGATTAAAATAATTGGAAAAAAGTAGGCAAGCTGTGCTCCCCTGAAGCTTGACAAGCAGCACAGGGGGAAAGGGACACAGCCCAGGTGAGATGGAAAATTTCACTGATTCTCAGCCTCTCTGCCCTTAACCTCAAATATTTTGCAGACTGTTAAATTAACCTGCAACCCTCCCCCAGCTAACCTCAAGGCTCAAGAAGGGCTGAGGTTATCACCTCATTTCCCAAAGTGTTCATGGAGGGAAACAGCTGGAGTTGTCCAGCTGTTCCCCCAAATAAAGGAAATGATAGAAAAGGAAGTCCTGTGAGTAAGCGTGAGAAGGAAAGACTTTGCAAGTGCTGAGGGCAACTGCAGAGGAGAAGGCTCTTCTGAAGGAAATGCCTTCAGAGAAATATTTATTCTAATGGAGCAAAAAAAGTTGGGAGCAATGGGATTGCCTGTGCTATCCATCACAGGATTGCTGAGGGAGGCTTGGAGGAAGCAGCAGGGAACTGAACCAAGGAAAGATGGCAGTGGCTGCACAACTTGTGGCCATAGTTTAAAGACTGAGCCTTGCAGGCAACCGCACATGAAACCCTCAGATGACCAAGACATCAGATTAAGATCCAAACAGCAAACCAGCTATGTTTCTTGGCCCAGAACACTGTAAATCACATGCAGAGGTTGAGCCACTGTCTGCTGTAAGTATATCCAGGAGCTGGGGCACCCTGCACTCACATTTAAAACCTTGCATAATTGCAAATGAATGAAAGGAAAGGGTGGTGTCAGTGTGGTGCCCAGCTGAAACAGAGACTGGTTCTGTTCTGCAGCTCAGCTTAGGTCCTTACAACTTTCACTGCTCTAGTTCAGAGCCCACTGCACCCTGTGCCTCAGCTCAGCCACTGCACAGAGACTGACCCTGTCCTTGGACTGGACTTCCTGCTACCCCAGACCTGTCTCGTCTTGTTTCAGATTCAGTCCTGAGCTCTTTTGTTTCTGTTCCAGTCCAAAGTCTCAGTGGACTGAAAGTTACTGACTGTAGCAAAATAGTGTGAATAAGTCTGTGGGGGAGTCTGCACCAGCAGGACACTTTGAGAGGATCAGATAAACAAACTCTCCTGCCATGAACTTGTCAAAGCCTAATCCCAAAGCTGCAGAGGAGAAATGCTATTTCACACTTCCACTACCTCCCTGTCTGCTGAATTTTCATGACATCTTAGATTTGGAAACAGGAGGCTTAAAACTTCAGTTCCTGATGGCTGGTAAATTCAGACTCTGCTTCAGCCCATATGCAGTGTCTCTAAAACACAGAGAAAGACAAGAGTCTCCTTTGCTTTGAACAATGTGTAAGGCAGCTTATGACCAAACTACTGTATTTCTCCTGGACTGACATATTAAAGTTGCATTTGAAAGGCTTGAAATGCTTTCAGGGACACTTTGGAAATTCTGAGAAACATAATATTTATCTCTGTCCAAAGTCTTTAATTCTCCCTGGCTATATTTAATCCTCATTTCTTTTTGAAGCAAACTTCTAATACAGGAACCCCACATAAGAAAATTCCCAAATCATGATTCAGAGAAATTGCATATAGACTGAATTCCAATGAGAGTGCATTTCTTCCAAAAAAGGAATGAATAAAATAGTTAGCATTTCCTCCTAGGATAACTGAAGTCTTAGTCCTACTGGACGAAATAGGCAGGTAGGAGTCCCTTAAACAAAAAATGTGGATAGATTTCCCAATTCTATAAAAAGCTTTAAAAACTTAAAAGCTCGAAAAACTACCACTAAAATGGGCTGGAAAAATCTCACAAATTTTGAGTGACCCAGAGCACTTGATTCAACTTTCAACACCTGACAAGGGTCACACAAAATCCTGTGCAGCATGTGGTGGTGAAGGTCGGGTTGTGAGAAACCTGCCTTGCATCTGCTTGCAGATTGTATATATTTCGTATAGCAAAGTATGCTATACAGATCTATGTCTTATAATAATGATCTCTAAATTCACTGTAAGGTTCACTATCCTTGAACATTCCAGCACCCACAACAGACAAAAGACTGAGTGAAGTGTTTCCTTCAGAAATCAAAGGTCTGCCATGGAATCACCTAAGTATAAAGCCTTTCTATTCTTAAGTAGGAATATGTTGTAGGATCTTTCCAAGCGTGCCTACCCCCCTGCAAACAGTAACTATGAGTGCATGTAATTGATTCTCTGCAAGCCACCAATCTTCCATCCCTGTTAGAGCCCCTGTTTGCCTGCAGTCTGCCTGTCTGATGCTGCTCAGAGGTGCTGGGAAGAGGCTGCAACACACTCTCTGAAACAGCCACCTCCTCCCCAGGGCCCCTCCTGGCCAAATCAGTATTTAGTCAGGGTGCCTAGTCTTGGGGTAGTGCCAGACTGTCCCTTAAAGGGCACTGAGTCTGCCTTCACTTGCAAGAAGACATACAAAATACTTTGGTGAATAACAAAATGATCCCATCTTTGTATCAAGTGGTTCCTGGACAAGGATTGGGATACCATGAGGCTTAGCTCACTCAGCTCACCACAAACTAATGATGTGCAATCAGCTCTTTCCTACAAAAGCTTGGACCTGCAAGCAAATGTCTCATCCCTGAGATTCTCCTTTACCGAGCAAATCTCCATCGGGAGATGCAAGAGGAAAACGCATCATGTGTGAGACACACGCAAGGCTTTGCTGCTGGAATTTGGGGTTGCTGCAGAATCTCATACTGAAAGGCATAGGCCCAGTCCATGACAAACCATCACCACATCCTCCCCATAAACTGTGGTTAGTTATGGGTTTCATTCCTAACCTTACTGAAAAGGTCAAAACTTCTAGTCTACCTTTACTGATTTGCTAACAAATTGCAGGTGTTTTTCTACGTATCCAGGAATATTAAAAACCATAAAATTGCACCCTTCATCCCCTCCCGCCTTTATCCCAGCACACTAATAAAGACTCAGAAATATTCCCAGAAAAAACCTGTTATCAGGTATTGTCTTTTTATTCTACTGTTGGTGACCCTGAAAAATATGAATCTGAGACAATATAGTCTATACAACAGTAATGGCTTCAGTGTATTCTTTCAGCTTCATGAAGCTCTACAGCAGAACAACTTTTGATGATATGCCAAGTAGTGACTGGAGCTGGTTGGAATTTTTCATTCAAAGTTGGTTTTAGCCTGGTTTACTAAGGAAACAAGGATTAAGAAACACAGTTATCCTTTTGTCCATTTACCATCCCAGCAAAACTTTGATTCTGCTGGCCAGTTTAAGCCAAATTGAAGAGGGGGTTTTGTCCCCATACTATGCAGCTTATGGAAGTTCAGAAAAAAAAAAATCAGTGGCTGAGTGTAGGAGAGAAACCCGGCCAAGTGCATCTATCCTGTGCTGAATAAAACTGCAGTGTGAGCTTGGGACTTATGAGATACCAGAGGCTCCATGGGAGAGAACACTGTTATAAATGCTCCCACCATGAGAAGACCTTTGAAAGCTACTTACCTGTTATCACACATCAGAGAACCTTGTCAATTTTGAGAGAATTGCAGAAAGCCAGGCATCACTAGCCCAATGTGGCTATTAGGGTTTTTTTATTGGATTGTTTTGCAGAGCTGTAATGTTAACTAAAACCAGGTTTTCACTGAACAACATATTTTTAGCAATATTTTTTTTTTGTATGCCTGATGTTCTTAGACTATTAGAGAAGCATGTAGGCATCTTTATCTGAAAAAAAAGATAAATAGTACAATCAGATCTGAAACTGGGACCTAGACATCCTGGCTTCTATCCCTCCAGTACCTTGTACTGTCCTTTCTGCCTGTTGGAGACCCACCTGCATTCCTTCACAGCTAAAGTTATTTACAACTGATGGTTTTTTACACATACAGTCATTTTCACAGAACATAAAAGGACATGTGGGTGCTATTGCACTGAGGATCACAGTTCTGCTGAAAATGTTAAGAACATGAAATCAGCCCAGTTGGAAACCAACACCATGAATAGGCTGAAAACACTGACAGTGCGTTTCAGCTTCCAGCCGCCTTTGCCACCTACAGGTGCACTCTAGTCCCAGTGATGCACCCACCTGTGGCCCCACCATTAGTGGCACCCTGGCACACAGCTACTTCACGGATACAAGCACTGATGTGCCAAGTCCCAGATGCACTCCAGACCCAGAGCACCAATTTGCTCTGGGCTTGCTGCCATTTTTGTGAATAACTTCTACGTTAATCTTTGAACAAAGAACACCGCATCGCTCTAGCCCCAGAGCGTGAAGACTTCCATAACTGTTCCAAAGGAAATGTCAGGATATTCCTGCCACCACAAGGTGAAGTTCATGATATAAAGCAGTCAATACATAGGCTACTGCTGGAGCTGTGTCTGCCTCATGATTTATTTCTAGTCTGTACAGATACTAGAAATTGAACTTTTCTGCCTTCCACTCCTTAATTTTTGTTCCCTCTTCCTGACCTGGGCAGAGAGAGTCCAGTTTATGAATTGCTCCATTGTAAGCGTTGCCCAAGAAGGCTGGAGGGAGACACAATGCCCCCTCTTTAGGAACAACCCCTCTGCATTACAGAGGCTTGTAACATACACAGAGACTAGATCACTTCTTCAGGTGTCTCTGGCAAAGGGAAGAGTTCCCACTTGATCTACTTTCCCCTCCTTGTTGCCATCTTTACACTGGGCAGGTTTTTCTTTCCTGCTAGTTGTTGAACCTCCCCCAAAAAGAAACTTATCCACATAACAAAGAAAATTGCTTCATACACGTAACATTGCCCTTTCTTCCATCAAAGTAAAGACTAAACATGAGGAGGATGGGGAGTTTGTCTAGGAAAACCCAACCAGGATCTGCCAGGCTGAAACCATCTCCCTTTCAAGCTTTTTTGTTCTTAACATCTGTCAGTATCAAGCTGCTCTGCATCTCTGACCTATATCCAGTACCCTTTCCAATCTGAACTCTGCTTAGCAAAAGAACATTCAAAATACCTGGAGAGGCACACGGTTGGGAGCCACATATAAGAAGAGGATCATCAGACCCCATCCCAAGATAGGACTATCCTCCCACCTCCAGCAAAAAGGCATGATCAATTGGCAGGACCACAGTGCCAGCTGTCAATTTGCTTTGCCAGTGACCCACGCCACTGGCATTAAAGGCAAGGAATACTCACCCATGGAAAGGAGAAAGGGAAAAGGAGGGGAAAGAAAACCTGCTTGAGCTACCTGAAAGTAATTTTACATGAGAAGGCTTGAAAGACCTTGTTAATATTATGCAGAAGATGGGGCCGAGTGACAACAGAGATAATCTGAGAGGTTCCCCGATTACCAGAAAAGTCATCTCTCAGGAAGAAATCCACTGAGCAGTTTGGTCCTTAAGCCAACACCAGAGCACACACAAAGGGGAGACAGGGAGATCAGAGCTCTTTTGGGTGAGTTTATGTCAGTTCTGCTGGCAGTCTCGATTCCTCCCACCTGGAACTTGTAGCCTTACTTAATGGATTATTTGTTCAGATTGTCATGTTCCTTTCAGGTGCATGGAGGATCTAGTCCTCAAGCACTTTAGAGTCACTGTTGTGCAGCTTGCAGTAAGAAAAGGAGATGGTCAGGGCCTTTTGAAGGGACAGAAGAGGGAGATTCCTGCCTTTCCATCAGTGCAGTTAACACCCAAACGCTGCCTCTGTGCATTGCTTGTAGCTCCGTGCAGCCTCTAGCACAGAGCACTCCGAGCTTTGGAATGATAAGTGAGAGTAAATACTGCAGTAATTCACATGCTTCCCTTCCCCCACACCCTGACCTTAATGGAAACCACATGAGGAACACAGGACACGGGGAAGATCACTGGGAAAGGCAAAGCTACGCAAACAATTAGCCCCTGAGCTGACGGCATGAAAGCCTGGCAGCTACTTCACACCTCTCTCCTGCCAGGGAGCCCCTCTGGCCCCAGCTTTCCTAAGCACAAAATGCACCTTCTGTCACTGCTCTGAGGTGGGAAATCAGTGAGGACACAGAAGACCAGGAAGAGAGGCAGAAGGGGCAACTTGGCTCTCCTGCTCTCAACCCTTCCTGTGCTAGAGGGAATCTGCTACCTGCACGTCCCTAGTGGAATACTGTTATTACTATTACTAGAGTCTCAAGCAGACATTCATTTTCTCATGACCTAAAAAAAACCCAAAACCAAAAACAACAAAAAAGACTAGAAGAAAATAATTTCTTCAAACTTTCCAAAACAATTAAGCTTCAAACAGACACCAAGCCTGAAGCATTTCAGTCAAAAAGCAGATGTTTAAAAAGCCCTGCACATACATCAAAATAGGGCTTAGAAAGTCCTGAAGGAAGTGTGTAACTACCTTTACAAAGCTATCACACTCAAAAGGGAATTAACATCCATAAGAAGAGATAATCCACAGGGTGAAGCTGACCTACAGTGGTGAATGATTCTCTAAAGACCATGTGTGAAATGACCTAAGCAATGATTGTCTCTCACAGAATTAAGTGGGTCAGCACAGTCTATTGAAGAAAGGCTGCCACCCTCTCAAATAGTCTTTAATATAATCTCTTCTTATATAGTTTCCCACCCATACAGTTTTCAAGGGAAGGCGATACAAGGAATTACTGCGGCTGAGTCACGGTGAGGTGGGGAAAGCACATCAGTGGGTGTATGGGGTGTGTGTATGTGTCTGCATAGGAGCACACATGCCATATGGCTGCTCTTCCTGGGACTTTGTCATTGCATTCAGTGGATCATTGACCTCAAACGACATTCTTGCTTTGGTCTCTCACTCAATAAGGTGAAGAAGCTCACACACCTTCTCTGGAATCTCTAATGAGTTATGTAGGAAAGACGTGTCGTTATTAGTGCTATACTCAAGTCCTGGGGCTTCAGAGCTTTACAGCTTAACCACTGCCCTTGTGTGTGCCACACTGGGAAACACCTAACCTCATTTTCCCTTAATCTTTCTTTAACACAGACACAATATCATACATATCAGACACTTAAAAAGAATCTTGTCTGCAGGTCCTGAGAGCTTTGAAATCCTCAAAATGAAGCAGATGAAAAAAAGGATTTTTTTTCAGTTATTTTGAAGGCTCAGCTGATAAAGATGATGCCAAAAGAAATGAATAGGAGTTCGTTTGTAAAAAAATATTGTAAGGTGAAGAAAATGTGAATTTTATTAACTGAAACTCATCTATTCAAGTAACCTTGGAACTGAAACCACACTGGAAACAAGAAAGATGATTCTTTATCGATCATGGGATTCATTATAATTTTTCAGTGTATGCATTTGAAAGATGCAATGTCTACAGAAGTGCTCCCTAATGTATAAAATCCACTAGCTGCCACTCTCAATTAAATGTAGTTAATGAGATCTCTGTTCACCCTATAGAGAAGAGGGTTGTGTCTCCATAGTTTACTGAAAATGGAGTTAAAACATAGCTGGGATTTTAATTGGTTATTTTGGATATCACCACGACATGTCTCCTATGGTCTGTCTGGTGTATCTGAGGTTCATAAAATCCAATAAAGCATTTAAACAAAATCCAATAAACGCCTGAGGCTCTGGGCTTTAATACCAGAACATGAAGCAGACGTACACAGAAATGACAATTGACAGGATATCCCTTGCCGATCTATACATAACAAAGGAGAAGCAGCTTTCACAGTTGTATCCCCCTCCCCAAGATATAACAGGGCATGGCTTTGTCCCACATCAAGCAGGTGTGAGAAAAACAATTTAGAGCTGTGGTGCACTGATGTGTGCCAGAAGGAAGAAGTGTTGTCTGGGAGCTGCCAAAGGACAACAGTTCACTTCTACTTTTGGGGGCTCATGGGACACAAATGGCCTGGAGGAAGGACTCAGCTATTGTGATTCTAGCAACTGGAGGCTGACAAGGACGGGTGCTGGTGATAACAATTAGGACTCTGTTGTCTGCTGAGGTTTTCTGGTCAGAGATTCTTATGGTCTAATTTTAAATGGACAAGTGAAGTTCACCTCACTTCTCTTGGAAGGTTTTTTCCATAAGACAACAGAATGGAAGGTAGTCTTAGCTGAAATTCCTCTTCATTTTATGCCTTGGCCCCCAGTTCATCCCAAAAAACATACTGACCCCTTCCATTGACCTCTTTCCACAGCTTACTAACAGTTCCCTTCTTTTCAGGAAAGGGAGCAGGAAGAAAGCTCAAGTGGGCAGCTCCTGCCTGACTTTCCTTGGAAAATTATTTTTCTTCTGGTCACTACTTAAGAGGAAACAAATAACAAAGCAAAATAAACAAAAAAAAAAGCCAACATTGTAAATTCAGCACATTTTTTTTTCATCTCAAAGGGTCTAAAAATACTCTGGAATTACTGAGCTGAAAATCACAGTTATAATAAAGTGGAAATGATCCCATCAGGCAAGACGGGCCAGCTGTATCATTACCGTTGCTGGGCTGAATCCTCAGAGAGACCATTACGCCATCAGCTGAGCAATTACAAAGTCTGTAACTGCACTCCCTGCAGTAACTATCCTTAAATGGGCACTGGCCGAACAGCTCCAGCGGCAGCCAGGCAAAGAGCTGAGCCCAGCGGCTGCAGGGGGGCAGGCTGAGGATTCGATGCCTTGCAGCAATAACCTGAGTGCTGCTGCATGTTGGGTGTTACCAATTTTCACTCACCTGCTTCCTGCGCAGATTTCCTATGGACCCTCATATTTGGGGTTGTCCTCAAAACGCTGCTTTGATCCACATGTGACGGCAGCCCCCGAGCTCTCTCCATAACAAATGTGGCTCTTACAAGGTCTCAGACTTTTTGGCTGTGGCTTGGATATGGTTCCATAGGCTCTAAGTTCCCAGAGAGCTGTACTGACTCGGGACAAAGAAGCTGCCCCGTTGGTTAGCAGCAGCTTTGTTAGCTGGTGCTGCTAACCAGCTATGGCAAGAACCACAAGTTACAGGTGGCAGCAGCAGCACATCTCATCCTGCCACAGCTGAAAAGAACTTTCATTGTGATTAGCCCAGCTGGCTCTGCTTACAGCAAAGCCAAGTTTGGTCCTTTCCTTTTCAGTGTTTTCCTCTCCCACCCTTCCTCCTGTTCTCCTTTGCTCCTGCAACAAGTCTTTGCAGTTCTTGTTAGGCCTCATCTGAAAACATCTCTTTTCTTACTCTCTAGTTTAAGGGCTGGTTCTGTCCTGCAGTGTGATTCGGCTGCGCTGTGGTAGATTGCACTTTTTGGGATTGCTTTGTTTTCCTTGGCATAGCAGGGGCTGCTGTGCAGCAAGGGGAGGACTGGGGAAAGAGAGCTGCTGATTCATTGCAGCTGTTTAAACAATCCAAGCACCTTATCCTCTCCTTTCCTTCCAAAAGCCCCGCTCAGCATTTCAAGGCCAGCCTGGTGTCTCCTGCTTGCTTTTGTTTTCCTGCCCATTAAGGTTGTGGTAGCAGCAGAGGCATGTTCTTGGGTCGTTTTTTCTTCAGCCAGGATCCACCTCCAGGTCCTACAGAAGCCAAACCCACAACTCAGGGTAAACATACAGCACCACCACTCCAGCTCCCCTTACTAAGGGTTCCATGGACACTATTCCAGTGGCTGCGTTTATTGCCACATCCAGGGTGATTTTGTAGGGATAATAGGAAGATATCCAGAGGGCACACATTAGCAAAAAGCTCCAGTGATTCATCACACTGTACCAGGAATATTTTCAATTTTCCTTGAAGGAAATTTTGGCAGACTGTAGTAATTTAAATTTTGGAAGGGAAGAAAAACGTACTGGCAAGACCAACAAGAGAAGTCATTCTTCTGCAGGTAGTGGAGGAATTGGTCTGCCAAACACCAGAGGCTCCACACATTTTCAGTATCAGCTTTTCCTGAGACCAGAGGATGAATATTGTATTTATAGCATGGAGATTCATGGCATTGAATCACAACACAGAAGTCTGAGAAGGCAAACAAAAGGACTCAGAGGTAAAACTTGGTATGCATAGGACCTGGGTTCTAGAAATTGCTAGAAGAACAGGGATTAAAATTTATTTACCCAAGTCCTGTGTTCTTCTGAGGTGAATTATATGACGTTATGTTTGGAAGATGTTGGGAAGAGCTGAATAACTTTGGGGCACAGACGTAGAATTAAAGGAATATAAAAAACATTCTGTCACCTGGACTAGCAACCCAGCCAGGCATGTGGTCAACCACCACAGTGGATTTACAGAAACTGTGATCTAGCAGGTGATCAAACAGATTTTAAATCCGTGGATCCTGGTTCTGCTCCTGATTTAAACAATATTGTGCAAATTGCTTCACTGCTCTGATTTTGTCTCGCCTTTGTCTTACTTAGCTAAAAAACCTTTGGGCAAAGCAGGCTTGGATACAACCTGCTATAGCAGCAACATGAACTTCATCAGCACATCCAGACACCTTAGCAATAATGATAATTGAATGTGTTCTGTAAAGATCACACTGATTAGTACATTAGAGAAAAATGGGAGAGACACTAGCAGGATGCTAGGAGACAAAGGGAGGGAGAGAAACACCCCTAGCTGAGTGTGCAAAATAAGATGGGATTATCAGGTTGACACAGAGCATTTATGCTTTGCTCACTGAAACATTATCATCTTCACTTTATGCACAGAGACTGGACAGAAACAAAATGCTATCAAGTGAGGCCAAAAGCAGACTTCCTACGTGTGACTGTGGCTTGGGACACGTGTTCCCATGTTCTTGGCATCCTTCCTTCCTGCTATTAAGAGAAGGAAAGCATGTGGAAGCTGAGTTCTGCATGGGAAACTCGTGTATGGCTTTGGGCACTGGAAGAATGAAGTTATGTGCTGGAACTGATCTCATACATGGAGGACCTCTGGAGGGAAGGCAGCAGCCAGGGAACACTGGGAACTTGCTCAGCACTGCTTCTCCCCAAGGACTGGATTTTGTCATGAAGGAACCACTATTTTAGCAAATTGTATGCTTTACTTGTGAATGAGAGGACAGTGGTGAATCTTGTTTTAGTTTAAGTACAGAAATATCTTTGGTCATGGTCTCCATGGTATCCTCATAGTTAAACTGATGACATTTTGTTTGAATAGGTAGACTATGAAGAGAAAAACAGAAGGAATGCCTGGCCTCAAAAGGTTGTGCCTGGTGACTGGTTGTCCCTAGGGATCAATATGGGGGACAATGTTTTTTGATGTCAGGTGTTGTCTGTGTTAATAAGCTGGACTATGGGACAGAGTGCACCTCAACAAGTTCGTGGATGGTACCGAATTTCAGTGTTACAGAACAGGGTTATTATTCAAAGGCACATTGGCAAGCCAGTAAAATGAATTGAGAGGAACTTGTTGGAGTTTCAAGAAAGACAAATTCAAAGGCCTTCAGCTGACACAAGATAATCCCATGCAAAACCAGCAGTTTAAGTATCTATATTTCAGTCAATGATATCTGTCCTGACCACTGCCAGGGAATTGTTTAACCCAGTCAGGCATTTCTTGACAGTGGACCAACCTTCTCAGAGAGAGTATGGAAGAAGCTGAACTCATTCCTGCCATCAAATGACTGCTGAACTTGCCTTTTTTGTTTGGAATATGTGGAACAGCAGTTAGGATCCCATCAGTCCATTTGAATTCAGTCAGCATCAGCTTAGCTGGAGATATGAGAAACATTTTCCAAAAAATCCCATTCTTCCTGGCCCATGGATTTCTTTCTTTCAGTAACATTTCTGAGAAAATAGCAGGTTTCTCTAAACAGTAATGCAGCCAGAATGGACACTGAACTACAGCTGTTATCTCAGAATTGGCCACATATATATATTACACATTAGTACAATAAACAGTTGATGTAAGCCAGAGTAGAACCAGGCCCTCAGATATTTATCTAAATTAACAGAATCCATTACTGTTTTGATAGCAGATGAATCAAAAGGAGTTTCATGTCTTATCATAAGCCTTTCCCCCTTCTCTCCCACTTCTCAAGGAGGCTGTGGGAGAGTGTATGTATCCCACCCCTGTTTCCCACACAATTGCTGCTTCACCTGTCTTGCACCAATTGTCTGGAAAAATACATGTTTTTTTAAATCAGTAAAAGTTCAGCTGAGAAAGAAATGAAATTGTTTTAGTTTGAATTGGTAGGATCCCACCCCATGTGGACACAGGCACCCTGAATATAACAAACACTTTAGAATTAAATTGCACTCTTGGTTCCATATGATTGACTTCCCTGGGATTGTGCTGACAGAAATAAAACCAGAACTCCTCAGATTTCAATTAAGTAGATAAGTTATTGTCTATGCCTCCCTTCCTGTTACTTTAAGAAAAAAAAAATCCATTATTAACTCACAAGATTGTCAGACTTGGAATTCTACAGTTGTCAGGTTCTGTAATATATCTCCTGAAAAGACATTGTCAATACTAAAGAGGGCTGAGGGAGATCAGTGCACCAGGTAGGAGCCCCCTTGGTGTTGCCTCGACAACCCAGCTCAAGGTAATGTTTACAGTTGTATTTTGTTCCACACAATGCATTATAGAGGAGTGTGTGAGGGAGGCTACTCACTCCCAGTAGCTGACCACAGGAAGCCAGACCATAGTCATTTGCAAAGACATGTTGCTATGAATGTCTCAGGCTGCACATCACCAAAGCGCTCTGTCGACTCATTTGGCATATTTACTTCATTGCAGTGCATATTTAAATTTAAATGACAGCTAAAAGCCCAGGGTACTGACCTAATCATCATTCAGGTGTTTTTTCTGTTGCTTTTCTCTTTCTGTATCTGCTGCTCTAAGGCAGGTCTTGCTTGACTTACTTGGTCTTCTAAGGTGACTCTCCAAAAGGAGAGGGAAAGGCTGTGGATGTTGTCTACCTGGACTTCAGTAAAGCCTTTGACACCATTTCCCACAGCGTTCTCCTGGAGAAATGGGCTGCTTATGGCTTGGGTGGGTGCACTGTTCACTGGGTACAAATCTCTTTGGATAGCCAGGCCCATAGAGAGATGTTGACTGGAGTTACACCAGTCACAGTGGTGTTCCCAGGGCTTAGTGGTGAGACCAGTCCTGTTTAATGTCTTTATTAACAACCTGGACAAGGGCATTGAGTGTACCCTCAGTTCACAAATCACACCAAGCTGTGTGGGAGTGTTGAACTGCCGGAGGATAGGAAAGCTCTGCAGAGAGATCAGGGTAGGCTGGATCCACAGACTGAGGCCAACTGTGTGCAGCTCAACAAGGCCCAGTGCCAGGTTCTGCCCTTGGGTCACAACAATGCCATGTAGTGCTACAGGCTGGGGGAAGCGGGGCTGGAAAGCTGCACAGCAGAGTAGGACCTAGGAAGGTTGGTCAACAGCAGCTGAACAGGAGCCAGCAGTGTCCAGGTGGCCAAGAAGGCCAGTGGCATCCTGGCCTGTATCAGCAATAGTGTGGCCAGCAGGACCAGGACAGTGATTGCCCCCCTGAACTTGGATTAGATTGGATAACAAGAAAAGTATCTTCCCTGGTGGGTTATCGAGCATTGGAACAGGCTGCCCAGCACAGCAGCGGCTGAGTTTCCATCCCTGGAAGCATTTAGCAGGTGTGGCACTAAAGGACATGGCTTAGTGGTTTATTTGGCACTACTGGGCTGGACTTGGTAGTCTTAGAGGTCTCTTCCCACCTAAATAATGAACTATCTTGCTGTGTAATAGGTTTAGTTTTATCCCCAACACCCTCAATACATGTTGAGAAGCACCAAACAACAGGGAATGAGCACACTACCCTGAGACAGGTACAGAGCACACTCCTCAGAGAAAGGTACTTCTGTGCTCTTCACAAATAATATAGCAAATAAAGAAGCAAAACAACTCCTACATCATGTCAGAAATATACTGTATTATTAAACCTAATACTTCATCCTTCACAGGAAAAGAAAATATTTCAGTTCCTGGTTTTTAATCTGCTATAGATCCAACACAAACTTTGTAAATTTTCCATTAAAAGAAAATCCTATTCGTCTACACTCTCAGAAAGCATTAATTCCAAGATCCCAAAATGTTGTTCTGAATGTGTTTTCACAGTATTTCAGTATATGAGAGGAACTATGACAACTGCTGACATAAAGCTTAATAGAATAATGGAAATACTCTATTACATTTAATCACTAAGGGCACCTGCTACTTAGTACTGATTGAAGCAACTTATCTTAATTTCTAGATCAAGTGTCTTCTGTTAGTGCCTTAATGAAACAGTGTGACATACAAGAAAAATTACTTTGCTTTGCATATTGCCATTTAAATGATTCAGGGGGGGAAAATCAACCCAAACAAATATTTGAGTACTTTCCCTGTTTTGTAAACATCTAATTTTCCATAAAAACCCTTTTACAACCGAAGTGTCTCTCGGGTAACTTCACTCTGTGCACAACACGAGCACATTCTTTGGAATGTCCTATTTCAGTGCTGTTCAAGCCACCTCATGTTGGCTTCAGCAGGGTGAGTGTAGGCTCCCTCTACTCCAAAGTAGGAATGCTCTCACTGCCACCCTGAACCAAGTTGAAAATAGCTGGTCTAGTTAAGAAGGGTCACATCCACATAGAGTTAAGGCTTTAAAATGAAGGATCTAGCTTGTCAAAAGCAGGGGAATATCAGTAAGGATGTTAGTAAGCATTACTTCAAAAGCAGAGGTGAGATGACAGGGAGGAACCGTATGAGGGAGGGATCCAGGCACCAGCAGCGAGGAAGGAGAGTAAGGGAAAGTGGAGTGGTGCCAAGAAGGGAAGCAGGAGCTTGCAGGCACCTAATGCAGGTGCTGAACCACATGGGAAGCTCTGTGTGCACAGCCCAGCTCACCGGGAGCGCCCCTGAGGGTGCAGTAGCTAAGCAATTCTCAAAATTGGTGTACATATTACACAGCTTTTCCATTTCTCTCTTCCTGTGCTGCTTCTCTCCCTTCCAAGACAATTCCTACAAGGGATAGCAGTTGCATTTTGCCCTCAGCTGCTTTGATTTTGGTCCCATTTCCTACTCTGTTGCATCCCCTGAGGGCCACTACTACCCTGCTCTTCCCAACCCCACCCTATTTGTGCCCTTTCCTCTCAAGGCTTAATTTCCCTGACTTTGATCCTTTAATTGGCTATTTCCCGCTCTCAGCCATTAGCCTGCTTCCCTGTGTGCTGGCCAGCATCCCATTATTAATCTACATTTTGAGAAAAGGGTAAATCATAGGACTGAAATGGCACCCAGGAGCACACAACTGTGCTGTGAGGAGGCTGAGTAAGCCAGAAAACCAGGAACACATATTCCTTCATGAGGAGCATTTGCAGTCACTGTTACCTGAGACTTTCTAATGAGCACTAATCTTCATCTTCCTTGTCTTAGTCCAGTAGTTTTGCAAGTTCTTGTAGCACCCAAGACTGTACCATCCACTGCAAAACAGAATGGTGAGAACTCCTACAAGAAAGATTTTGTGGATAAAGATTTTAGCCACTGGCAGTGTCATAAAACTAAACAACTCAAACACTTCAGGGTACTGAAGGATAAGGAGCTAAGACCAAAATGAAACCTTTATAAACTAATCACAGATGTGCAAGAGCTAGCAAGGAAACCATTTTCTAGTATGTGGGAATCATTGACATTTCTTGTATTTTAGAGAGGGAGATGCATATGACTTGGAAGAAACTTCCTGAAATGTTGTAAATCCACCCTCAAGTTCCTTGTCTACCTTCCAGGTGAATGTCAGACAGTGCTGGTGTCTTTCTCACTTTTCTGATATGAGCTGCCATTTCAATCAAACCCAGCATATTTGTAAAGTATCTCCCTAGAAAAATCCAATATGTAAAAAATTACCAGCCACTTCTCAAAACAATTATTTGGACTTGGAAAAATTTCCTTCATGATTCTGGTGTCTTCAATCCATGAAGATGGGTGAGGAGAGAATAAAATGAGAGAACATCATAGATTCTAAGGCAGCAGCAGGGAAATAAAAAGGTAAGCTGAGATGAAAGGGAAAAGGGAAAGGGAAAAGGAAAGAAGAAGAAAGGACCATGGGATGCATAGCAGTGTGGAGAGCTCATTCTCTTCCTTTGACAGGCCAACAGCTAGATTTTTTCCTTAGAAGGATCAGCCCACCTCACAGCTGCTTAGAACATGAGCTGGGGGATGGGAGGGGAAGCAGAAAAAATAGCAGTTCATTGCCAAGCAGAAATTGCACTATAAACAGGCTCAGGGGAATGTGCAAGATGGGATTTGCAGGCACAGCCATGCAAGGTGAAGAAAGAAGTCATATTATGAAAGGTAGGAAAAGCTACTGAAGACAGTTCAGGGGTTCAGTGTGATCTTCTTTCTTCAGAGTTAATTCACACCATTTGGAAAAGAAAAGGAAAATTGCAGTAAAAGAAAATGGCAATAAAACTTCTTATTTTTAAAGGAACTTTAAAAATGTTGGTGCTTACCCTCACAGTTCTGGGTCTCCCTGACCTTCAGTTGCATGCTGTGCCTTCAGTGCACTTGGGCAGTGACCCAAGACCAAACCCACAACACACTGGCCCCCAGAAAACTCTTTCCTAAGACACTTCCACCCATTGCAACAAATCTGCCCGACAGTAGATTTCATGGGCCTGCTAACTGTGTGTATTTCTGTTTGGGACCATGTGAAAGCACAGACTGTTCATCATTCAAGGTTTTGCTTTGGTGTCATGATATCACTGTCTGGGACTGATATTTTTGGTGATGGCCAGAAACAGCAATAACATACTTTTCCTCATGTTTTGATTATACAGGAAGAACTTACACGATAACACTGATTGAAGTTCAGAAAGAGAACTAGTCAAGTTACTTTAAAATAAATTTCTAAGTGAAAACTTAGACATCAGGGTTTAAAACTTTATAAAAAAAACTTTATAAAGAAAAGAAATACTTGTAGGAAATTTGATAATTACAAATATTTCTAAGAAGCAGGTAAAGTCCCCAGCTTTGTTATAATTCCCTTTTTAGTAAGAAAAAATGAAAGTGAGAATAAGAGAAAAAACAGACAAACTTTAAAAAGTGAATATTCATGTTTAACTTTGAAATTGAATTCTATCTAAAAACAAAACTATTTTAATATTTTAGACAAATGTATGAATGTTTTGTTTATGAAACCACATCTTGGGGGAAAGAATTGTGAACAAAACTTTCAAAAAGAATTTTATAGACAAGGGATGATTTTTCAGATAGTGTCACTATTTCCTATTTTTAATTTAAAAGTCCAGCAGCAGAGATGAAACGATTTTCCCCAGAGAAACACGTAACGCTGGAGTGCACAAGGTGAGAATTGCTTAGAGTCACAGTGATGGACACCAGCTTTCTGATAGTGTTCTAAGACAACTGGTGGCATTCTGTAAAAAGGGCTTTAAGTTGTGTTTATCTGAACTCACAGCAGTTAGAAGTACATTTCCTCCTTATCTATCAACTCTAAAGCTGATTTAACTGGAGAGAAGACCATTTTCATGGAGGGCTGCCCACAGTTGTACTCAGACAAGCGAATGCAGACTTCATGTGGCCTGAGCCACATACAGATATTTGCAACAGTGCAAACTGCATGCAGAATGTTTTTCTATTCAGAATGGCAGCAATTTACATTTTCTTGCACATTTTCAGAAGAAAGGAGTCCACAAGGTCAGGACAACAAAGAATTTAACAAAGAGAGTGTCTGTGACAGGGAGAGTGCAATTATTACGAGTTACAACACTGTCAGGATTAACATGTCTTTTTAACAAAATGTGCAAAGGAATCTCAAGCCATTAAACTGTCTAGCTCCTAGCTATTATATTTGATCCATAAACAGTACCTTCAACAGTACAGTGCCCTCTAGCACTGTAATAAAGTATCAAGCATTAGTTAATACTTACCCTCCAAATTGCTACTTAGAAGCCTCTTCAAGTCCTCCCCTTCAAAAACCTATCAAAAAAGAACAGTTGATACTGAAAGGGCTACAGCCCCATTTAGAATCAGTGCTTGACTGTCTTCAAACTGTTAACTCTTCCTCATCCCCAGGGGAAGCAATACTATCACTCATATTTTACTGGTTTCTAAATTAATGTTGTGATTAATCTTCCCCTGGAGTTTTCAACAGCTCCTTATGACAATGCAGGTTTCTCCCTGAAACAGGAATGGCAGTAATTGAGAAGTGGGAGCAGAGTTTAAGAAACCCTGGTTTTGAAATGTGGCTAGGAACAAAGGAACTAGATAAGAAAAGAAGTGGAGCAATTGACACCATATTATAGAATTTGCCATTTCTGACAGTAGTAGCTGGATGCATAGAACCATAACAAACTACACTCACATTTGAGTCAGGATGAGCTGAGATACCTCCTCACCTCCCCATGTCCAAATGAAGCTAAACTGTATGAACTAGGCTCTCCTGAGCATTGGTCAAAAGAGTTAATTTATAGGAGCAAGATCAGTCTCAGCTGCTTTCATCCCAGACCCCTAGACTCGAAGATGACAAAGCTTGGTGTGACTGTCTTGTAGAAAGGGACCAGAATATGGCATGGAAAAATAATTTTAACAATCATAGAATCATAGAGTGTTAAGAGACTGGAATGGACCTTAAAGATCATCTAGTCTCACCTGCCCTGCCATGGGCAGGGACACCTCCCAGGTTGTGGATAAGACTCAAGGCCTTATCCAAACAAGTTCACTCTTGAGGCGCGTACAACAATGGACCATAGGTAGGTAACTCTACTCTTAAATGGTCCCAAAGGCTAAGAAGGAGATTTTCAGAAAACAAATTATAGCTGTGTACTGCAGTCATTGGGCAAAGCTCAGTGGGTGCCAGCTTTTCAAGAGGAACTAGGAAAAAGCAAGGAAATACCCAAGGCCTTTGATGTGTAGTCTATGTTGCAAGGCCACAGCAAGGAGGCACCAGGCAGGGAACATCCATGTCCACACTCTTCTGACTTCTCCTGCTGCCCAGGGGTACAGCCGAGGGTCTGTAGCAGTGTGGATACAGTAAAACCAGTGGGTTTGGTGAACTGTCTCAAGTGCCTGAATTCATACTATGTGTCTGTTTGCAGTGTTAAACAAATGCAATACTCACTACCTGCCACATCTGTATGGAACTTCAAGCTTCTCCCAGGTTCATGTTCTTGGTATTTAGAACGTCCTTGTAGATACAGGCAGGGACCTTATAATTGCAGTCACACAGAACCACTCACCCAGATTCTGCTGCATGGAATGGGGGCTACAGAGACAGAAGAAGTTCTGTGCCTTTCCCCAAGTACTTCTTTTGGCAAGATACGTTAGGCTGTGCCTTTGAGCTCCCATCAGTAATATCCCTCAGTCCTGTTTTGACTGTAGACGACACCCCCAGTGACCAAAGAATAATGGATAAGATAGCACACAGAAAAAGGAGATATTTTCCCACCTTTTATTCCAAATATCTATGATATGGATATCATGCACAGCAGATAATATCTATGCCTAAAAGCAGCAGGCCACTCAAGGGAAATTGTACTAATTAAGTATACAGGCTGATTGTTGTCTCACTTAGTTCCTTTCAGTTCTGCCCTGAAGGAAGACACAAAGAAGAGATTGTGGAGACTTCAAGAAGCGTGGATGAGTTTTTCCCACAGTTTAAGATACTTACATGTTGGAAAGTCAGGAATCAGTTCAGTTGCTGTATTCTTCCTCCGTTACCTGCTTCATCTCAGAAGTCAGGGCCTGTTACTCCAAGCAAAGTCCATTCAGTCAGTGTGGTAGGAACTCTTGGCAGTCAAGAGAATCTCTGAGCAGCAGGAGTCAGTCATCCCCAGGTAGCAACCTACCCCATTTGCTGATTGGAAAAGGAAACACAGATTGCACCAGTGATGCTAGCATCGGAATCTGGGCAATTAGGTGGAATGCAGAATATGACAAGGGCTTTGGAAGCAAAAAAGGGGATCACAGCCAGAAAATCCCTCCTCACATGGCCTCCTTCTATCTCCTCCAGTGGCCTGTAAGATGCTTTTGTTTCAGCCTCTGTTTTCAGTCTCTTTGGTCAGAAAAAGAGGAGCAGCTGGAAAATACTTTTCTAAAGGCTGTGGTAAAGTAAGTTCAGCCCAGACAACCAGAGCAATTCCTATTTTTTGCTGGAAAGCTTCTCTCACATAAACTGCAAGATCTCTGAAGTGCTGTCAGTGTTATTTGGAAATAAAAACTATAAGGAGGTTCTATTTTAAAACAGTCTATGTGCAGAACCCTGTGAATACACGTGCAGAACACTGTGAGATACTGTACCTATTGTACAGTTTGCATCACTCATTAATGCATTGAGGCTGGGGCTGCTGTTAACTGACTTTCCATAAACCCAATACATTTAAACAATCCCACAAAAGGCACATATGACCTCTCAAAATACTTTATCACATGGAACTATTTTGAAAAAAATCATGTGCTACTGATGCTAGCTAGTGGACTTTGAAGTTGTAATATTACGTATGAAATGCCAATCTTGTCTTTCAAATGTCTCCCTCCATCTCTGATGTAGGGTTTTCCTTTCCCTGGAAGCTTGAGCACCACCAAAAAAGCTTGCCTTAGTGGAAAGGAGGTGATTAGTATTCCAAATCAAGCCTTTAACCTCTTGGATGCATTTCAAAAATACATTGTGGTGAAGGATGTTGGTTTTATTAGTGCAAGCTTGGGATGCCCTGCATATCTCAGTTGTAGCTTTGCCAGAGCAAGGTGTCAGAGCAGCAGGAGAGGGCTGCTCTGCAAAGGCTGAGGGTGACAGCAGGGCAGTGCCCCCAGCCAGGAGTGCAGGGCTGCAGTGCAGCAGCAGGGAAGCAGAGCATGTCCAGTGGCTCTAATCAGGGCTGGACTCAGCCAGCAGTTGCCAGACAAGTCCAAAGGCAAGGCAGCTCTCAGGCTATGAATTGCAGTCACTGGGTAAGGGACCAGGGGGTAGGAACATGGTCAGGCATATCTGCAACATAGCTGCAGTAAGGACAAAGGCCCCGAGCTTAACAGTGCCTCTCACCACTCTCCCAGGCCTCCCCAGGGGGGGACCCTGCCAAGGCTCCACACAGATCTCACACAGCTTGTTTCACAGCATCTCACCCCAGGTTACAGCTGCACACAGCAGACCTGCTCCTGGGCACAGGCAGCCAAAGCCCTTGCTAGGGGCAGGGAGTGTTGCAGAGCCTGTTGGTGCACTCTGGCATAGGAAGGCAGCTCTTCCTAATCTCAGGAGGTGGTAAATGTGAAATCAGTGGATGCTATACCTCCACCAACTAGTGCCCAATGCCTGAGGATGAGCTATTTTGTAACAGTCTGGAAAACAATACAAAGCTGAACTGAACAAAATGTCCAGAACAAGTAAGCAAACAGAAAAACATCTGTAGCATGTTATGGAGACACTCACAGAGTCACCCTCATCCACACCCATTCACACAACACATCTGAGGTCATTACAGAATCCTATTTGTTTCTTCAAAAGAGAAAGAGAAAAATGTGTGAAGTTTCCTTCTTCATGTTTAGAACCTCTGACTCAGCTTTCTCCCACTCTACATTTGGTTTGACTCAACTCAGTATACCTTTCTCCTGCATCAACCATTTAAGTAGCATAACAGTCTCTGCCACTTCAGCACACTCATCCAGGACCCCTAAGAGCTACTAAGAAAGCTCCTGTAGCAAACCTGAAATCAGGGACAGCCTCCTGATACCAACACCACAAAATACAAGAGATATTGCAATACACCCTGGACACTAACCCTGAGAAAAATTATAAGTAAATGCAGGCTGGATGCTGAAGAGTATCTTCTTTGCTGCAGGAAGAAAATAAAACACAGCCCTTAGAGAATATATCCAGTCATTCTCAAGCAAAGCCTGGAGAGTCCTTGTCATTGTCCAGACAGGACTTCAGGAGTGTACATCAGCACTGCTATCCAGATTCAGAATATATGCCACTCCTGTGACACCATGCAAGCAATATTTCTCAGGTGATGGCACAGACAGACACTGAGAAGGTGAGGAAGCTAATTAGTGACAAGCATTAACACTGTTTCGTCACAGTCCCTTTGCAGACTTAGATTCAGATACCAAAGTCAAGTGAGACTTGGAGATTAGCATCTGCCTGTGTGTTATATTGAGGCTGTTATTGATGTGTTTCACATTCAAACCAATAAAAACTGAAACACTCAGCACTCCAGACAGATAGCAGATTTCTAGGCTGAGAAAAAAACTGAAGGGAGTCACAAAATTAATTTCTTGTCAGAAATGACAAATGTTATCAATTTTGTCAGTAGAAAAACCCACCTAATGCCTGCTCAAACAGTATTTGACTCTAGCTGGTTTCTTCCAAAACTTTGAGATAATCTTGAAACTATGCAAAAGAAAAGGCATCAAGAAGGAGAAGTGGGAAGCAGAGCAGTGCTACAAATTTAATCTTTTGGTGAATAATATCTCTGTGCAAACTCTGACTCCACGGCTGGTGAAGTAGCACACTTGGCAAGAGGAAAAGGGACTAGAAAAACAAGAGAAGGAAAACAAATAGTCCTATCTCACTCAACACCACCAGAGACTATAAAAAAAGGGAAGAGGGTTCTCCTGAGCTTGGTACATCCCTCTGTAGTGGGAAGGTCACAGGACAGCTTTTGAAAGTTCCTGACCTGGAGGCCTTCCTGCTCTTTGAGGGCCTCTCTTTCCACATTGTGCTATTCCAGAAAACAGAGACCATGTCTCATAGTTGCTTTAAACACTAAGTCAAGATCAGGGTATTAGAAAAGCTGTTAAATGTTAACAGGAAAACATGCTTAGTATTTTTGGGAGTTTCCTCGACTTGGGAGGGGAAAGGTTAAATTCGTAGGTTCACGGATGAAGAAAAACCACTGTCAAACGTAGCCTAAAGGATTATTTTACTGCTAATCAGTGGATTTTATTGTAATCTGAATTAAAAACACGCTGCTGGATATCAAAGCACACAGGCTTTATCACTGAGCAGGGCTATCTGTAGTAGGGACCACAAGAACTGAAAAACAAGACTTCAAATGTAAGGCTTATTCTATCCAATTAATTCAGCCTACAGAAGAGAAGTTTTAGAGGTGACATAATTGCTGAATATAGGGATTTACACACAGAAAAGCATTTAATAAGCGGAGGAGGCAAGCAGACAGGCGTTTCTGTCAGAGACATAATGTGAACCAACAATTGCAAGTTCAACAAGAAAAGTTCTTTCTTATTTAAATAAGTTGTAATTTCTGGGAAGTCAGAACTACTACAGCATAACAGTGGAGGTCACCGTCTTTCGGAGCCTTTATGACAAGACTATATATCTTTTAAAAACACATTACCTAGCTTCAGGGGAAAAACTGCAAAGGGCATGTTCAAGTTGGCTCCTTCCCTCACAAAGTCAAGATACCTCTGTGGTGCATTCACCTTCAAGCCAGGCAGAGAAGTTTGGGATGGGGCTGGCAGCAGAGCAGCCTGCAGGAGCACCTTTTGTATCACTGTCAGCAAGTGGGCCAGGCGTTGTGTAAGCAGCCCCCAGCGCCCTTGCAGGAGACAGCAGACCAGCAGCTTCACGCCACAAAGGTCTAGAAGGATCTTAAGATCAGATCAGAACAACTCATCCAATGCAGGGACCATGTATCTCCCTCTGAAGCATTTGGCAGTGACCAGAGTCAGCATACCAAAGGAGACAGCCTCCTGGGCAGGCACGGTCTGGCAGTCGCTGCAGCCTTGGCACAGGCTGAGCAGCACACAGGGTGTCCTTGGAGGTCTCCTATGCATGCAGCGACCAGAGCTGACCCTACTTAATTTATGAGCTCGTCTGAGATCACAGCCTCATGTATTATGGCTCCAGGCTCCATTGAAATGAACTTTATTAAAATAAATTCCAGCTGCTTGGAAGGAGTTACAGAAATGACAAAAAGAAGGAAAACGCCTCCATTCCCATACTCACTGACAGCAGAAAAAGAAATAGTTACTGGAGACCAAGCAAAATTCAGTTGGCTCAGATTGAAGGGGCATGAGAAAAAGATCTAGTCAAAGAACTTGACTCTCAATTTTGATAAAATGAGATGGTTACAAATGCCAAGGCAGAACTCCCAGCCAGGCAACAGGCTTAAAGCAGAGAGACAGAAGGACAAAGGGTCAGGAGGACACCTGATAAAGCTTCTGACTGAAGGTGGGATACATTTTAATAAATCAGATTCATTTGCAAGGGGTCTTGAATGCTTGTACCTTTCCTGTTTTGTCTGTTCCCTGGCCTTTGGTCTGCTGTATTTCCTTCCCCAGGATGCCTGTGGGCTGTTAATGGAGAATATTAGGGAGCAGCACCAGGATGTACCTCACTCAGCCTGTTGTTGCCAGCAGCCTACATGCTCATTATTGTCCCTGTTCAGTAGATGCTCTTTTTATCCTTGCTTGGCTCCTGGGGAATTTCAAAGGGATGAAATTTCTAATGAAGCCTGGCATTCTTGCCCAGCCACAGCTAATCAGAATTGCAGTCTGGTAAGGATGTCAGAAGAAAAACTCCAGTTTTCATGGGTCTGCAGTGAGGAGATTAGATCTAGACTCTACCAGAGCAGCAGAATTGCTCTCCTTGGACATAGGGTTGCCCACTCCCACCTCATGTATTGGCACTGAAACTGCCCATTGGAGCTCCAAAAGGAGCACCTAAGCTTTCAGGAGCCAGGAGCATGAGACATTAGCAGTGCTTATATGACCTTGTCCCCATTCCTACCTTTCTACTTCCCAGCAATGAATTCTCATGACTGTCTCACAGATTTCCCCAGTTTTAACCAGCATTGCCAGCAGCCTGCTTTCCTCAAGAAATTCTGAAGTCTCCTTACAATCATTTTTTGATAGTGCTGGAAACAGCCTTTTCTACCTCATGTCAGGCATCACAGACAATATGAGCAATACTTTACCTGAGGTTCCTAGATCCAAGCCACCTACAGTGCAAAAAAAACCCCAACAAATAAAACCCCAAACCCACCCCAGACTAGAAGCCTGGGATCAGTCAAGTTCAGTGAAGTTAGTTAGTTCAGCGAAGTGGAAAGAGCACATCTCCAGTATACTCAGCAAAGCAAAAACATTTGCCAGATAATCCCATAAATGGGGAAGATCTGCAGATCTTCAACAGTTTAATGGCATGCACTGCCATTGAGGGAAGGATATCACACCTCAGTAAGAACAGGTTCCACTGAATGAGATGAGAACGTTCTGTTTCAGCAGTAATTTCACTTAATGTCAGCTCTGCAGCAGGGGTTTCATGTGAATAGTGTAGCTGAAAGCCATTAGACTTCTCCCTCATGCTATCATCAACCACTTTTGGCAAGGCCTGTAAAATGGAATAACTTGCAGAGTGAGCCAGAAATAGGGCCTGTGGAACAGATTCTTCAGATCACAAATGTTCAACCATGGAAATGGATTGGTGACAAAGAGGGTGGAGAGGAGAGAGAGAAGTTTCCACACACTATTTTTTCCCCCCATCACCACCACACATGTGGTCTACACCCCAACATATGTTTGCCACAAGTGCAGCCCAAGAGACATTCCAGGTCCTACTCAAGAGCTGAAACCTGGAAGAACCTGCCAAGTTTGAGATTAATCAAAGGGCAGGGTAATGGTGTGTGTTGAGTGTAATGGAGTCACCCATGCTTAGATTCCACAGACAGGGACAGAGAGGTACCAATGGCCCTGCAGTTATGACACTGCTCTGTAGGCTGAGGCTCTCTTCAGCAGCCACTGAAGGGCTCACCTCCCTGCTCAGATTAGGTTTTCAGCTGTGGCTAGGCTGTCAATTTAGGCACCCAAGGTGTGCTCCCAAAGTCAGAGAGATGAAGCGTGCTTTGGAGAGCACTTGGCTTTGAAAGAAGGTTTTTTGAATTTTCTGGCTCCTTCCTTTCTTGCCTCTACTTCTGTCTCTCTCCCCACTGGATTGGTTTACCAATTTTCACAGAAAAATTCTGAGCATGAAAGAAAATGTCTCTTCACTTAGTTAAATCCAAAGTGTGCTAAGATAGATGGTTGCTGAAGAGTGAATACCATGTCAGGTCACGTCAGATCAGAAATAAGGAAGCTACACTTTTTTTAGCAAAAAGAAAAAAATTAAATACAGCAAGAGGGTTACCATGGGACACAATTTTCATGCTCATACAATTCTTCTAAAAATTAAAGTTATACATCTATGTTTCATAGAGAGATTTAGGAAAAATAAGTTTGTAATTTTGATAGACTTGGAGACTTAAAGTTCTTTAAGACTCTTTAAAATTCCTGAGAAGATATTACAGAAAATCAGGAATACAGAGGTATGTACTAACACATTACTGGTGACATAAGTTAATTTAGGGAGACTTATTAGGAGAATGAGATAGTTTATACAAATGTGTTATCTTATTTATCACAAATGTTTGTGTACTTGATTTAAAAGACAGCTAAAGATTTAGTGGGCCTTGGGATATAGGCTGGGGATTTTTAGAAAGCTATAAATGAAAAGGGAGAAGAAAGGAGAAACACATTTCAGTTTTATATACCCAGTACTGAGACTGGAGCTAAATACAGATAATAGAACAGTGCTCCCAAATAGCCACAGCCCTGTCACATGGAGGCCTGGCAGGTAACATATGGAATTGTAAGATGGAAAACGACCCACCAATTTTTGGCTTCAGTAGAACTTTTTTCCCAATGGAGTAAGAGCAGTAACTAAATAAAAATTCATGGAATAGGCTGAATGATGCAGGTCCATATCTTATCAGAGCTGGTGCCTATGTTCAAATGATGAATTAGTTTTGGCAACTGAATTTGGAAATTTATTGCTGTTTTTATTTTCCTTCAGTGGAAGAAAGACTAGCAGTTGGAAAGGAAGCCTATAAATCTTAACATTAGAGAGGGGAAAGGGCAAGGTGTTTTACATACATACAGAGGCTAGACAAGAAATTGTTTTTTCTAGACACAAAGAGCAATGTGCAACAGATTTCTTTTGAAGATTTTTCATTTACTGAAAAATAGAAAAAATATTCAGTGCACATCCCCTTTGTTCTTTTAATTCCAGGTTTTATTAATTTTCACTGAAAAATCTGTAGGCATTTAAACATGAATAAAAACCTATAGCTTCTTTTACACAAAAAAGCGATCACAGATTTTTGCCAGAAAGAGAAAAGAAAAAGAAAGTTCGAAGAAAAAGAAAGTTTGTTTTCTTTCACAAAAGAAAGGAAATCTCTCTATCTCTTTGGATGATGATATAAGCAGAGTTTTCCTGGGATGAGAAGAGTTTGGGAATCATCTCACCCTTAGATGAAGTATCTGACCCAAACAGTGGTTTGCTCTTCTCCACTATGGATCACAGATGAGGAATGCACAGTGCAATGGGGAAATAGCCAAGTAGAACAAGGCTGCTGAAAGGATGATGGGAGTAGCACTTGTGAATGATAAAAAATCCTGACATCAGTTGAAAGCAGTCTGAGGAACTCCAGCCTCCACGGGAAAGAACAAGAAGATGCAGCAGATATTTAACTGTTCTCATAAAACCTTCCATTGGCTATTTGCAGTGATTCCTCCTATCCCTGGGCAAGATGAACAAAATTGCCTAATTAAGTCCACATCTTTGAATGTCCCAATAAACCAGCTCCTCATCTTCTCTTGCTGAGAGGCACCCTGCATTCTCTGATTGAAGCTGGTGGCAGCATTTAATGTAGTATGCTGAGAGCTTATGGCTAAAAGTTAGAAGCTCTGAGAATCCCTCCGATGCCTGTGAATTTGGGATGGAGATGGTAAGCAGCAGGCTCTAGGAAGAACATGGACACTTCAGTTTGAAATGAGCCATTGAGGAAGTTCATAAACTCTGGTAATAGCAGGTAACGAGGGTAATAGGGGCTGGCAGTAGCTTCAGAAGAGGTTTGCCTGTTACCTTGGCAAGCACAAGGGAAACTCCCTTCTCTGCTTCCTCTTTCCCTTAAACAGAACAACCCCTCTCCGAGCGTTTTGGAAAGGAGTATTAGTGCACTAGGATGACAAGGCATTCTGCAACTTGGGACTCAGGAACTGCTTCCAAGAAAGAAATCCTCATACACACAGATCACAGGAACTTGAGCCCTTTTCATATCAAAGCAACTTGCTCAAGGGCCTTCAAAGTGCATTCTCCATTCCAAGGCCTAATGGAGTTGGAAATCTTCACGGAATGAGAAGAGATAAATTTCTGCCAAAGAGTCCAACTCCCTGGACTTTTAAGAGATCAAAATGTTTCAAGCTGCTAGGTCTGCAACTAAATATGGGATAAAATGGGATATTTTATCCCTTTAACAACACTGCCTTCACACTCCTTTTTCTTCAACTCCCTAGTTTAAGGATTAGAGCAATGGGACATGAGGGAGGGAGAAAAAGTACTGAAAGGAGAAAAACTGCTAAAAGACAAAATAATGACATTTTAGACAATGGAAAACTGAAATTAAATATAATTGTATAATTGGAGTAAGGCAGGATCAAATATTTCTGATTTATTACACAGCTTGACTCTTGATTTCCAAGGAGTAGAATCAGCCCTCTGATATGTTGTGTGACTCACAGAAACAGTTTCAACTTGAAACTGTAGGATAATAGTGACAAGATCAACAGCTGATGACTCTGCAGCACCCCATATAAGCTTTTGGGGTGTGATTTCCACATCAAGATCAGAACAGCTTGTGGCTGAGGTGAAGCCTTAGATCATGCCAAACTTTTTTTTCCTGATCTTAGTTTTAAATCCAGTCCACCAACACTTGCCACATCAAGCCTCATGCATTTACCAAAACCTTCACCAACCTTTCTCTTAAAACTACAAATCCTGAATAAATCCCCAAAACTCCTTTTAGTCCTCAAGCTCTCCTGAATGCTTCCCAAGCCTAGCCTCACCTAAGGCTGTCCTGACTGCCACCTAAATATCCATGGCTCTTCTTGGAACCAGCCTTTATTTTTGCCCTGAAGGCAAGGAAAGGCAGAACAGAATGATAAATCTTTGTCCCAGCTCAAATCCTGGCTGTCTCTCTGGTGAAAAGACACCAAGCAGTTCTGTCACCTGTGCCAAAATTCAAAGCAGTCTTACAACTCTGTGCTCCCTCTAAACACTGGAGTTAGGAATAAACTCCCTCCACACTGACTTGTATTCATAGACCCATTTCAACAGGCAGCCATCAGTAACAGCCTAGAAACTACCCCTAGTCTGAGACCTCTGGGCTTTAGCAAACCACAGGTAAGACCAGCATTAGGAGGTTGCAATGAACAGTTTTTACTGCAATGCCAGAGGGCTTGCAAAAATAATGAGCCTGTTGTGAGCCGGTGGTTCCAGCTGAACTTGCGCAGAGACCTATTGCAGGGCTAAGTGAACTCCAGGGTTCAGGTTGGATTTATAATTCTTGCTCCAAAATATAGGCATTGAAGAGTTTCAGCTGGACTCCTACATGTAGGTCTCCAAAAGTAAGTGTAAGCATGCCAGGAAGCTCCTCCCAAGCCATGATTACCTTCAGGGATGCAGTGCCTCAACAGCCTTCAGCTAGAATTAGGATTATGAATAGGAAGTAACTGGAGGTCCTTCTGTTTGTGAATCCCAGAAATTTGCACAAGCAGGCAGATAGGGCTCCCAGACTTGGGCTTTATTTGAGCCTGCAACATCAAACTCTTTTGAACACTGGATGTATAGCTGGGGTTAGACTTTACTTTTGGAAAAGAAGTACAGGCCATGACCAGTTCTTATCATGCCCTCAAAGCTTGCAGCAGAACAAAAATCCAGCAACATTCAAGGGCATTATTTAGATGACAGAAGGTCTCAGCAGTTATGGCGTAGCATCAGGGTGTGCAAGAAAAATGAGGAGAATGTGAGTTGTTTTTACATAATAAAAGACTTCCATGGATCATGGACAGAATTATGTTCAGTAGGATCCTACAGTTTGTAGGTATTCCACTGACAGCATGCTGGGATAAAGCCTAGGCTTAGGAAAGAATCAGACTGAACTTCTCTCCTCTCTGAACAAGCAACAAAGTACTGGTAGCAGGCTGACCACAGCTCCTGGTTTTCCAGGCACAGTCCTGGAACATTGCTGTGCCATGAGTGCTAACATCGTAAAGACTCTTCTAGAACCTTCTACCCAGCTGGCACCAGAATGTTTTATTTACAGTTCATTTACTGTCTAAACCTAAACCAGCCAATAGGTTGACCTTCTCAACTCATTTCACCCCACAATCATTGTTTCTTTTTCCGGTGCTAGTTTTTCAGAATACAGCAGTAAGAGGTGTTCTTAAATCTGTTCTATCCCACAGCTAACAAATTTAGCCATATATTAATAAGAATTTCCAGTGCCAGAAGTTTTCCTAAACTAGAACTTTCTTGCATAGCTATTCACCCATCATTCTTAACTCATGTCTCATTTTATTCCAATGCGCAAGATGTTACTGAAGCCAAAGAGTCCTATCAACACCAGCCTTCATTCATTCCTGAGGAAAGGGCAAACACCAGCTTCAGCATTTCTTGTTCCAGCCCTCACTGTCCTTGTAATAACTCTGCAGAAAAAAACCCAGGGCTGTTAGAATTGCATTAACACTTTATATTCATTACCATACACAGTGCTCTTCAAAATTCTGGATAACCCTAAAGCTGATGCAGCATCTCAGGCTGGTCCTCTTGGCGTGTCTGATAGCAGCCCTGCTATCTGGGCAGGCTTAGCTTCCACAGCACAAATACAGGTTCTTATAAAAAAATGGGGACAGACCTTCTACTAGGACCTGTTGCAATAGAACAGGGGTAATGGCTTTAAACTGAATGAGGGTAGATTCAGATCACATATAAGGAAGAAATGTTTTTACAATTCTAGTGTTGAAACACTGGAACAGGTTGGCCAGCAGGGTGGTAGGTATACCTCTACTAGAAACATTCAAGGCCAGGTTGGATGGGGCTCTGAGCAACTTGATCTTTTTGAAGATGTCCCTGGTCATTGAAAGGGGTTGGAGGTAGTGGACCACCAATCTAAATTACTCTATGATGATTCTATGAAATATACTCCTCCTAACCAGACTATCAAGACATTCTCTGCTTCTGTTACCAACCCATCTGCTATAAACAAGTGAGCTTTACAGTTTTAATAAACTTTCATTTGTCCTTGCACGGATCCTAACCATAGTCTTCTACTGTCAGTGAGGCAGGCTTTCCTTCCTTTACTGATGGAATCTGACAGCAGCTGTAAGCACTACAAGCCTTCCAGTATCCTGAAATATGCTCAGTTAGCAAAGCTCTTACAAGGTCCTGCTGACAGTAACACAAGGATGTGAGAGAAGTTCCCTTAGTCTGGGAGAATAAAGGGTTGCTCAGGGGATTCCTTGGATACATCAGAAGCTAGCAGACTAACCTTTCCCACCAAGCTGATTTCAGGCGAGAGACAAAGACACTGCTTTCTCCTCTACTTCTGCTTTACCCTCCCCTTTGCTAGTGGAGCACAGGAGTCCTGAGCATGGCTTGTGAGGAATTCAAGAGGAGAGGAGAAGATCTCATTACCATTTTGCTGCCTATTAAAGAGTGAGACAATCGAGCAGTGGTAAAAAGTAAATAGCTGTATGCAATTATGAGAATCGCCAGACATCTCATTTCATGTCAGGCAAGACTATTGCCTAATAGGAAGACAATATAATCCTGCTGTTGCCTTGCTCAGATGAGGGAGACTTGAGCTAATTAGCTTCCACTATAGCCAGGCACGAAATTGCCAACTTTATTTTATGATAGCCATCTGAACTGTGATGTGCTCTCTGCATCTTCTCATCACATAAAAGCTGGTGTAACCAGCTTCACTACTCTAACAAAGTGCAAGCTCCTCACTAATGACCACAGGGATACTGAAGGAAATCTAAGAGAAAACAAGAGAAGGTTCCCAAATCCCAGACATACCTCTGCTGTGAAGCCTTGCTCCCTGGAAGGACATCTTCCCACTTCTGCTCACTGCTCACCAGTGTGAGGAGATTCCTTACAACCAAGAGCCTGGACCCCACAGCATTCTGCAGCCAAACCTTCTCATCAAGTTTTGGTATTCATTAGCCAAAGCAGGGACTGCTGGGGACTTCAGGAAGATCCAGCAAGCGTGAGAACCAATGCTCAATCTCGGTGTTACAGGAGGCAGGAGATTGTTTTCAAAACATCTGTGGTGAGTGTATAAAGCAATAGACAGACTGCCAATACTTGGAACTACTCAAAAGGCAACCCTGGCAACCTCACAGATTGTTTTATAAACAATTGGTTTCAAACTGATCCTGAAGTTAATGGGAAAGGCAACAGAGTCGCTTAAGGATAAAGGTGCTGTGGTTTCTGCATTCCCTGCTGACTACTTCCACAACAGCAGCCCTACACTGCAGTGCTCACACTCGGGCACAGAGGTTCTGTTCATCCATCTCTCACTGCTGGCAAGAACCGGTGTGCCAAACCTCAATGTCAGGTGGTTTTGACACCTCACTGCAGCTGAAATACAGCCTACCTGCCTTGTAAGTCCCAGTCTCCTGAGAACAACTCTTCCAGAGAAATTTTCTTTCTACATCCCCACCATGGCTGCTTGCAACTCATCCTGCTACCCTTTATGGCCAGACCACAGCTTGGCATTTGCTCAGCAAACCAACCTACCTGGCCACACTGGCTGGCTCCTCAGGGCAGGACACTGCTCTGTGGGGGCCCATTCCTGTCATTGCCTTGTCAGGCAAACCCCACACCACTCTCTGTCCCAGACACCTCCCTCCCCTCCAGACCATGTGCCAAGGCCTCCTCCTCCTGCTTAGGCAGTTTCTTGCTATAAGTACACCTCACCTTCCAGAGGCTCCCACACTGCCCCAGCCCACCTTCCACACCACCTCACTTCTACAGGTTCATACAGACCTGGTACTCGTGCATTTCCACATAAAAAGCAAACGACAAAAAAAAAAAAAAAAACCCTTCAAAAACACCCACGAAACCACACACAGCAGTAGCAGTGGCTGCATCACTTCAGTTTCTCCACCATCCCTCCCCAGCCTCACAGCACACAAGGAGACATTAGCTCCCACCAAGCACCAGTTAGTGCCATGCAGGCACTGAAGTCAAATCCTGTGCAAAACTGTACTCAGTTCCCAGGTGACTGGGAATGCACTGGTCTTGAGGAAAGGCATCCATTGATTTCTCCAGGCAGCTTCCCTCATACACCACATGGAGCCCACCTCACTTCTGCTCTGCCCTACTTTGTTCTGCAGCTCTGAAGAATTGCCCACAGTGGTCTAGAGAAGCCTCTCCAAAATACAAAGTGCTCAGGTGTGTCAGGGTCTTTGCCCAAGCAAAAAGTGACAGGATGAGAGGAAACAGCCTCAAGTAGCACCGGGGACTGGGGAAGAAGGGGGATTAGACTGAATACTAGAAAAAATTCTTCATTGAAAGTCTATCCCACCTCAGAAGACCAACACACTTTGGTTTTAGGTCACAAGTTTAAAATATAGCTTTCTAATCCTATTTTGTTCAATCCCAAGTCTTTTACATAATTTTTACTATGAGGTAACCACTGAGAAAGCAGAAGAAAACCCTCAATCAGAAGTTATTAAACTATTTTCAGTCTGCTTATGCAGAATGAAAAAAAAAACCCAAAACCACACTTTGTTTTATAGGAACTTACATCCTCTAGGGAAAAACGGTTTTGCCAAAAAAATTACCAATCAGTGCTTACCAGAGTTAATTACAACATCATATTAAAAGAACAACTTATTTTTGAATACTTGAGAGTATCGTGAAAAAACCTCTGCCAAAATTAAAGGCCTGCACTGTGCTGGGTTATTGTTCCAGGCTGTCTGCAGACATCACTGCATGAGTTATACTATTCTGACATCACTTTGCAAGTTCAGTGCACAAAGCACATGCCTATACTATAACATGACAGGACCTCACATTTCCACTCTAGTAAACCCCAAATAGTTTCCAGAAGTGCTATGCAGAAAATACCCAGGCAGCACTCTGGGTAAGCCATTCAGATGATCACATGTTCTGGGATTCTTGCTGTCTCTGAAGAACTTCCATATGTCCAGTCTGTAACTGTAAGGAGGGCAAAAAGAAGGAAAAGGTCAGTCTGGTGCACAATCCTCTGATCTGCACTGTCACAGCTGTTGCTTTGGAGCTAGTTACCTGAAGGTGGCAGACAGATTCCAGAAGAACTGCAGACTGACAACCTCCAGAAAAATTGTTTGGACAAGAAGATACAATATGGAGAAGATTTAAGCTTATGAACAGCAGATAATGCTGGCCAGAGACACATGATGGAAAAGGTCTGGCATTCTGGTGACACAGTGGGGATCTGGGGTCCTGTAGGAGCCCTAGGTCTGATGTCAGTATAGTTCCTAACCTGGTGAACACTCACAGAACGAAGAGCAATATCAGGATAATCCCTGAGCTGCTGCCATTGTTCAAAGAAACATTGGGAAGGAATGGGAATTACAAACATCTGGACTCTAGAGGTGAGAAGGAAAATGCTCTCTTGCTTCCTAAAGATAAGGCCTTTTGTAGTTACAGAAGTAGGTTTCCATACTTTCTGCTAAACTCTGCATTGTTGAGGACAGAGGAGTTACTCCATGATGCCATTCATCAGTGAGAGAGTTATGGGAAAGAAGATACCAGAGAGACAATTACTGAAGTGCATGAAAATGCCATCCTTGGGGCCTAAAGCAGGATTTTCCCTCTCAGATTCCACACCTCATAGAGCATTTATGTACTACTTGGAGCATTATCCTTCTCTTAAGCCCTTATTTAAATGGAGGTAATATTTTTGCCCAGAGAGCTGAGAGTAATTTTTCTCCTGGTACACAGCATCCAACATTCCCCTAATCCCTCCCCACAAAAGCCAAACAGCACACAAACCCCAGTCAATTGTATTATTAGGAGCTTAGAGGAGAGAATCCAGACAATTTATACTTATAAGAGGAAAGAATTCATGGCCAGGGTTACAGAATTTACTTAGGAGAAGATAATTTCCCATGTTTGGCAGAGAAGATTCCTGCCACAAGGCAGAAAAATGGCATGAACTCTGCCAGCACACACCTGCTAGAAATTGTTTATAATGGCTAAAGCACACTTAGTAGCTTTACCAGCAACATTTTACTAATAGCTTTGGTTCACTAATTGCATATTTTTTGCTAAGGGCCTTTTGCCAGTTTACAAGTGTTTGAAGACTTCTATGCTAGTAATTTTTTACACTGACAAGCTTTTAGTATCAACCTGGTTTAAGATGTCATTCAGAAATCCTGGCTGCTAACTGAGGTTTATATGTAATAAAAGGCCAAGGCTAGAGCAGAGTCTCAGAGGCTAATGGGGTAGAGCCAGCCCATGAATAATTGAGGGTATGTTCTCCATTTATGGCATTGAATGGTAGCATTTGTGGGAATCCCAGGGTCCTTTGGCTTTTCAGCAGTGAGCCCCTGTGGCTGCCCGTTCCTCACTTTCCTCAACAATGTCACAGAGTCTGACACCACCACTTGCAGTCTGTCCTTTGACAGCCAGAAACCAGGCTTTTCTGAAGTCTACCACATTCAGCCTAAATCCTGAACAAAGCTGGCAGGGACCAGCCACACCACCACACATGGGAGAATTATAGGGAAAAGAACAGCTGCCACATGTTAAATTTGAGTATGTTCCATACAGAAAACAAGATGCATTGCGACCTATAGACTTACCCTTAGCCACTCTAACTAATGCAATTCCTCTTCCCACTCCAGAAAAAAAAACACCTCATGGAAAGAATTATAGCAGCTCATGAGTGCTTCATGATCACACAGAACAACAAACGTCACCAGTTCATTACTAGGGGCCTAGCTTCAGGCAACAGGGTGGTCACAACTCTGCTCTTGCAATATTAATTATTGGCCTGGGACAGCTACAGAGCAGCTTATTGGCTGTGCACAAAATGCTTCCATGTGCTGAGCTTCTGCAGAGGCTGGCGCTGTGGGCTTTGCTAGACAAACACTGCAGCTCCCAAGAAGTCTGAGTGCTAGGCCGACTTCTAGTTCCAGCAGCAAACCTTCACCTCTGGAGAGGAGCTGGGAGCCTGGCCCAAGGAGCAGCAGCAGATTTCTTAATCTCTGAAGGTCTGAGGACTTTCTTCCTGGAATCTTTTTTAGATCAAATTTATAAGTATTCAATGCTCTCTCCTTCCCCACAGACTGACAACTCAAAGGAACTGAGGATGGAGGGAAACAGGAAAAAATGGGGACAAGAAGCATCATGGCAATTTCCTCATGCTGAACTTCCAGAGCTAGGTAGAGCAGAAACACAAGAAGGAAACACAACTCTCACAGTAGAGGAAGACATGCAACAAAATATCCAACTGTGTGCTCCTCCAAGAAATGGAAGGGAAAATTACCCCTAAAAATGCCAAGCATGTAGCACAAATCGTTTACGAGGCGAATGCATCTGTAATTAGAAGTTAATTTAGCCACCCTGCTGCCAGGAGTAACTGGGAGCAGAAGGAAGCGATCAGTGTCATCTTCTCATTCCCCTGGGACCAGCCCGGGCTGGATTTTCTTGGTGGAACACCTCCCTCCAGTGGCCAAAGGCAAGTGGTTTCCACAGAGCTCAGGCCGATGGGGACCCAAGCTGGGGACAATCCTCAAGTCCCCTGCTTTCTCCTTCCAGCTCCACAACAGGCTGAATGGAACCAGCAGCGCCCTTCCCCACCTAGGAGCCATCTGGTCAGGGTTGGCAGTTTTGCCAGGAAGTGCAGCCCTCTCAATCGTGGGGCCCTGGGAAAGCATTACCACCTGATTAAAGCAGGGTGCTCTGGGAAACCAACCAGAAAGGGGAGATCCATATGACCAAGAACCAAGCTCTCCTCAAGCACAGCCTAAAGGAACAAGCTGTACTAACAGGTAAGACAGATCATTGCACCTACTGTGGCTTCAGGATCCATTTAAGCCCCTCTTGCTCTCCACTCATCTGGTCAGGGTTCCTGAAATCTTGACTTAGTCCAGTTGCCACCAGTGTTTGCTGGTAGCACCCCAGCACCTTCTCTGCAAACTTCACTCTGTTTCTTCAAACATGTACAAGGACTTAGGTCATGCTTATTACTTCCTAAAGCAACAGCTGTAAAATTCATTAGCACACTACCTTAGGCTCTTCTAAAGCCATTTCAAATGTCCAGTTGCACCAATATAGTGCAGGATCTGAAGGAATTTTGAGATCTAGCTCATATCCACTTTCTCTTAGCTGCAAAAAGCAAGAAGATTTATATAGTTGGTCTATTTACTTCTGAAGAGCTTTTCAGTCAAGGCCAGCATGTGGTGACAAACTATGAAAAATGGCATCTAGCTTTCTTCCTTCTCACAGTGGCAGGGCAGGGGCTGAGGAATCCTACTGAAAGTGAGTAGGAAAAAAATACATAGTTAAGCTTGCAAGAGCTGTATGCACTGTGGGCATAGCAGCAAGCTTGTATTTCATCAGAATTAGTCTCCAAGGTTTATGACTTCAAACTGTACAGACTGCAGATCTGAAGCAACATCTTCAAATATTTAGCTTAGGAAATAGCAGGTAATTCAAGGAACTATCACTCAGTCAGATCACCCTAAGACAAACATACTTCATAAAACAAGACAAAGTTTACTTTAGAATACAGCCCAGGAAAATTGTCCCCTCCCCTTGCTGGGCAGGATCTTTACAGTCCACACTGATCTCACACATGCACATCAGACCTTTTGATACTTTGAACAAACAAGATGTCAGTGATCTGCATGTAAAGCAGAAAGGGGTGGAGAGGAAGCAAGAGGAAAACACTTCAATACACAAGTCAAAGGCCGAGATATATATTTTTTAGCAAAGTCTTTATTACAGAAATATTCTAGACTTTTATATCTGTACATGCATTTCTTCCAGTAGGAAGATGTTGCTAAAAACAGACAAAAACAAAAAAGGAAATCCAGAATGGGCTCCTTTTTACTTGCTGCTCAGCATTGGCATCTGTAACTGAACAAGAATCTTACAAATAAGAACATATTAGAGAACAGACTTCGTGTTACAAAAGCTAGCAAGCTTTACTGCTAAGGGTGCCTTCTCCTATAGAAAAGGTCGGCTTGAAGGATCGGTGCAGGAAGGGGCAGATACCTCAAAATTGCAAAGCCTTATTAGACCTCCATAAAAACCAGTTGCCCAGTCAGTCTCCCCAGTTATTGCTCTGTCCAAAAATGAGGACAGAGCAGGGACCCACTGCTGGGGCCCTGATCCCCTGTACCAGCCTTTCTTCCTAGAAGGAATGCCAAGTAGGTTTTACCAAGTAGGGTTATTACTACCTGCCCCACCCCTGACAGGAGACAGTCCTGGAACCAGCTCTGTAAGGCAAAGGCTCACTCACCAAGTAGCTTGTAACAGGTCCCTGGCATGGACCATCCACTTATCTCCCATCCAGCTTCCTGATGTCACGGTCATTGTACCATGTGTAACAGCATAAATCTGCTGTGCCCAAGACACCTCTAAAAGTGAGGATTTGCACCCAGCTTTCTTATGCAAGCTGTTGGGGCAGTGTTTCTTGTGCATTTCCTACCTTTGCCTGGTCTACACCACCCCTTGCCGCTGACCACTGGCTCAACAGAACAAACAGCCCAGCCATTAGCACAGAAACCTGCAGCCTACACAACTGCAGAACCTGCTACTTATCTGCTGCAGTGCTGGCACTTGAGGCAGAACTCAGGATGCAGCCATGGCTCCAGACCACAGTGGAGTCAGAAGAATGGACAACTGAAATAAAAGCAACTTATCTTTGCATCCCAGCTACAGAACCTATACTGGGCACTCATACCAGTGATATTCCCAATATACAGCATCAGCAATCCAGTCAGATCCCTCCATATTTGTATCTAAATCCACAGCTAACAAATTTTATGTTCATAAAGGAGCAAGGGAAGAAACAAATTAATTGTAATCTCTATAAAGTTGGCAACCCAAGAATGCAAACAGCAGAGCCAGCCTGGGGCTGAGTCCACAGTATGCAGCAGTCTCTGAAGTAACTTCCAAGCTGACAGGAGCCAGCAAAGCAGAGCTAGGGGGAGAGGAAAAGATAAAGAGGCAAATGGGAGAAACATGTAAGCGTCAAATCCAAAACCCAAGGGATCCATTCCAGAAGTAGCTGAGCACCACCACCACAATCTGCCAGGTCACACTAGGAATAAATAGGTAGGCTTGGCTCCCTCCAGGTGGCTTCTCGTCACACTCAAAGGGAAGAGCTCCACTGAAGGCAAGGCATAGCTGACTCCAGAAACAGGAGAAGCAAGTGTGACAGCAGCACTCTGTTTCAGATGAGAACCTAGGCTGGAAGATGTATAGTAGGAGCTGAATCAGGTTAACTGCAAGGGATGAGAAGGCCTATAAAGCATGACTAGTTACCACCACAAGTCAGTGAAGCAAGTGAAGCTACCAAAGCACTGGAATCTCAACAGAATTCCTGGCTCATGGGACTTCAGAGGGGAGGTGAAAAGATGTGCAGAAGAGCAAGGGAGAGAAAAGTTATTGTATGTTAGGTCCAGTGGGTTGTAGAATGAAAATATGAATAGTATTGTTTAACATGGTGCAGGCAGCAAAAGCATTGTCCCCTCAGGTTAATCGGTGCCTCATGTGGCATGAGACAGTTTAAGTTCTGCTTCTTGAAGTAGAAATAATCCAGAGGCAGGATGCAGGTGGCCCAAGGGCTCTATTGCCAGGAGATCAGGCTGTGTAGCAGCTCTAACAGTTCTTAGCAGAGTGGTATCAGAAATGAGATGTCACAGGAATAATGGTCAATAGTTGGACAGTCTGGGTATGAGGCAGGAATTTTCTGTTTGCTCCTTTCTCTGGGGTGCCGTAGCTCTGGAGTCAGCCAACTCAAGACTTGGGCACTTTGGTGTAGTCTTCACTGTGTATGTTCTTGCAAAGCGAAATGGACAGTATCATCCCCAGCAGCTGTAATAAGTATGAAGAATGGGAACAAAATCAGCAACCAGACAGATAAGGTGGGAAGAATGGGTGATACAGGGGAGCAGAACACAGTGAACATCTTTCAATGACACCATACAGGTGAAAAGAGTTAGTCCGCAACAAGGCAAATGCAATAACTGAAGTGACAAAAAATTGGGCTTCATAAAGATGTGACTTCATCCGGAAACTATGTTATGGGCTTTGTAAAGCAACAAATGGGATTTCACTGAAGTGGGATTTTGCTTGCCTCAGTATTCTGGTTACAGAATTGCCAGAAGTCAGATACAGCAGGCAGAACCACAAGTAGACAAGGCTTTGTTCGATTTTTAATCCAATCAACAAAAGCCACAGTTCAGGCAGATACAACCAAGAGTTAGAACTGCACTGCCATTAAACCAGGTGTTTATTACTTGAGAAAACAGCTTTGCCTTTTAAAAAGTCTCCATGATAAGACATAATAGGTTCATGTCAGGAAATTACTTACCTCTATAACAGCAACACCAGTGCAAACCCCAAGAATGATACCAAGGTTGTCCTTCAGCCACTCCTCTACACCATCCATGCATCCCTATAGAGAAAACATGACCACAAAGAAAAGAAGCATGGCTCTAAATCTCTCAAAACCGAAAATCCATAACATATCTTTGTATGCAGGAATTATCCCAGTTACGTGCTATACCATATTTCATTGAAGCTTTTGCAGGAAAGGGCAGGATCCCTGTCACCCTGTCCCCCCTTGCCCCAGATTCCACAGGTACTTCAAGCAATAGGACATGACAGAAGTGCTCTAAATTTTCAGGGGAACAAAGACAAGGCAGCCTCAGTGGAAGTTTCACAGGGCCCAGACATACCCACTCACCTGCTCATGAACAGGCCAGTCAGCATACGTTGCCGTGCCATTCAGAGGGTCTTCCAGATTACAGAAACCTCTTCCGTCCACTAAATCCTTAGATCTATTGGAGCAGGAGCACGGGTACTCAGTATTGCTTTTGTTTCTAAGAATCTCATTATTTTCCCATTCCTTTGCTCCAGTCCAGCCACAGCAGGCAATCTAATTAATAATGGGAGAGAGATCATTACAGTCTTACACTTTGCACTGGCAAGATAACTGCACGTGAATATAAGCAGGTAGAAGTATTCAGGAGCTCTCCGCGCAACAACAGTCAAGCCACACAGTTTGCATGAATTAGCTGCACTAAACACCACCCTGGTTACTTATGTAAAGAGCCGTCCAGAACACAGGGACATTATTTCCTACTAAAGAGACACTCTGCTAGCAGAACAAGAGTTCAAGGGCCCCGGGTCTCAGCTGTGGCCCCGGGGCAGCAGCAGCCACCACACGGTGGCGTCCCCATGCCGCCAAGCCCCAGCACATCACTGCGCAACAGCGTCCACCTGGGTGCAGTACGGACCAGCTGGAACATGGGATAGGGAAAAAATTTTCCATCCAAAGAAACATTTACATTCCTGTAGAGCCACGTGATAAAACCGTATTTGCTGAAGGGAAAAGCACATCGGGAAGTCTAGCAAGGAGTAAGATCCTAAGCATGGATCCCAGCGCTTGCTCAGTGGTACAGAGCAGAAAGGCTGTCTATGTCGAGGTAGAAGTTTAGGGAAAATCCTTCTCTGCTCTGAAAGGAAAAGTAATGTTTCTGCTATAACAAACATAAGATACAAACAGCTGAACATCCACATCAGGACAAGCATTTGGTTTCCAAAAGAGTTCTGTGAAGACACAGCCTCCAGAAGGAACTACATCTCCCTCACAAGAGGTTTGGACTTTAACTCCCGAGACTCGTAGAACCGCACCCTCTTTCAAATACTAACTCCAGTGTGTGAGACAAAGTATACTCTTAACACTCAACTTCTCCATATCTGCAAAACCTTTTTCTTCTGCTCCTACATAAAAGAAGGGCTCAAGCAGTAGCCTCTCTCCACAGTAGAATCAGGCTTCTCTTGAGTTCACTACCAAGGAGTTGCAACTACAGTGAAAAAACATACATAAATCATTCTCCAAGGAGGAAAAATACTGCAGGTCAGTGTTTTGCAGACCAAAGAACAGACAGAAGACAAATGCTGTTACTTGTACTTACACATCAGTCCCATGCTGGGTGTGTATTTAACTACAACAGCCAGCCAGCTCTCAAGCTTGTGGTTTGGCAGTAAACAGCTGTCATGATTCCGGCGTGCTTGAATACCCTCTATCTGCTCAAGTGCTGACCCTGATGCTAAAACAGAAACCATGGGCAGTTGGATGGCTCCCAAGAATGCTGATACTTGCAGAAGAACCACCACAATAAGCAAGCAACATGTACCAAGTAGTAAGACGGGTGGTACTGCTGACTTGCCTGGCAATAAATTAGGGACTTCTTGCTACAAAAATCATGCGCAAAATGTTTTTCACACATGTCAGTATTCAGGAGGCCCAGCAGACAAAGAGAAGTGTTGGAGTGCCATGTGATAGGCTGGATACATTAGGCCACACAGCCAACACTATCTAGTTCTAACACCCAGCATGCAGGAATGGTCCAGCATCTGACACAGAAGCAGCAAGCAAGACCATTTTCTAGTCTGCAGGCACCAAACCTCACAGACCACTTTGTAGATCGGCCAGATCAATGTGCAATAGTTGTTTTTCTGTCCTCAGCCTAGCTTTAAAGGTCAGCCTGCACTGACAAACAGCATAATCTACCCCTTGTTGTCCCCCAGGACTCACCTGTGTCTGCACATAGTCCCATGCATCTTGCAAGTTCCTCTTATCTTCATCCGAAGGATCATAATTCTCAATCAGATCTGCAACTATGTCGGACAACTCAACTTTCAACTGGCGAGAAAAAAAGAGGCAGGAGAGTTAGATTATCAATTCTTGTAGCCTTTTCTTTGGTGTTTCAGATACATATATAAAGCTACAGTCGCTCATAAAAGCTGACTGCAAATAGTTAACAAGTACAGATAAGGCTGTTGCTGCTGCAACAGCCAAAGCACCAGCAAGTCCTTGCCCGGACATGGGGGAAGCCTACAAACCAAATGAGCAGTAAGGAAACAGATCAGGTATGGTTATCCTGCTAAGACACAGGCTGCACAACTAACTGCCTGCCCCAGACAAGACAGGTGTGCAAGGTAAGTGCAAGCTGAAGGACAACATTGCCTTAAGGACTCACAGGTTATGTGTTTCCAACTTCATACTGCAGGTGAGACCCTAGTCCAGGATCTCTGCCACTGCAGTTCATCTCCACTTCTCAGGGAAGGTGTAAACCACTCTGCTCATGAATGCAGATGGGTTTTCTGATATACAGCTGATGGAAACTTGCCTTTTTCACAAGGTGTTGATCTACCTCTCCCCAGACTCCCACAAGTGCTGTTTCTATATTAAGACAGGAAGTATTACAACTACCTAAACTGCTCATTAACAGCCTTATCACAAAGTTCAGGTGTATCAAATCATCCCTTCACCACCATTCCTTTTCCAGAGATATTTATAACACTCTTCAGTTTGATGAGAGGTGCAAGCTACCACCTGGCAGACTCCTTCACCTTCTTCCTCCCACCTCCTTCCAAAGCTCTTCTTAACCAGCCTGTACAAGAGGACTGCTAAGGACAGACCCAGATGCACAAGAGGTTGGAGAAAAGTGCCATTAGACTGCCCAAGGGATAGGATAGAGTTACATCAGCCTAAGCACCAGGATGTTCCCATCCCACATATTACCTTTTTGACTGTGGTGCTACAGCATATTTCAAATCAGTGGAAATGGGTTTTCTCTTTTCTTTGACTATCAAGCATTTTCAATGACCATGGCAAATACCAGGACACTCAGCAAGAGGAAGAACTGCCTACTGTCGAGAGAAGGTTCTCTACATCAGCAGCTCTTCTTCCTAGGAAAACTGCAGCTCACTTCACTGGGATCAGCTATGTCAGGCCAGACAGATGGGAGCTGCATGATCTTTCTTCTCATGATGTCTATCTCTTCCCCTTTTAATTACTTCACTTCTCCTTTTCCTTCCCTTCAAATCAAGGCAACCTGACCTGGTTCTCACTAATGAGATTGGCCTTGGCTGCTGCCATAAGCCTTATCAGTTACTGAACCTCTGAGTTCCCACCCTGACCCCTCCTGCACACTGCTGCTCCACATGCACAGGGAGGCAAGGAAATCTGGGCTTGTTTTCCTACCCTGGGCCCATCTAGCCCCTTAGCTGTTGGGTCAGATGGAGCCTAGTGCCACTTCTGCAAGAATCCCAGGACCCCACCACAAGCAGACAGGACTTGAACTTGATGTCCCCAACCACAGCTACATAGGGAAGCTGTATGTCTGCTTTGCCCTTACTCTTACAAAAGAACATGCAAGAAGTCCTGCAAACAGCTCTTGTTTCAAAGAGTGAGGCATTTCAAATTAAAGAAAAAAATCAGGCATTCCTAGGTGTTTTAGCAAGCAATCTGAGAGAGGGGGAATATTATGCAAACAATGGCACAGTTCTGGAGCCACACAGGCAGCTTGCTTGTGGGTTTAACCCATAGAGCAGCCCAAAGGGAAAACACAGGCATCTGCAGCTGTTCACCCTTAAGCACCTGGCAGAGGAAAACCGAAAGAGCAACAAGCTAGAAAGGCACACGCAGGCTTTCAACATCCTAACCATCTCCACCCATTTAAAGCTATCAGGACTTAGCACCCTGTGAGACATGAATGCTTCAGGAAATGGCTACCCTTGCTTTCAGGGCTTCTTGCTCCTTCCCAGCTCTAGCAAGCCCAGTGTCAGAAGGCACAATCCCACCACCTCAAAAGCAGGGGCACTTAGATCCTAGGCACCAAAGCCACAGCTCACTGCCAGAAAGCAGCAAGGCTGTCAGTCTCCCCAGCATATGGGCTAAGAGGGAGATGGGGAAAACTGAATGCCAGAGGCAAGACCCGGTCTTTGATCACACAATGGATTGTGCAGGCTTCTTCCCCTATCAGATGCTGTCAGTCATCTATCCTGTCCCTGTCAGATGCAAGCTAGATCCTTCCCTCAGCACTTATTAGCATCTAGCCTGCATACAAAAGCAGGCTCAAAAAACAGGAGGGAGATCTCCTCTGCCTTGTCACTTCAGATTCTGAAACTCACGCACAGTCCATAGCCCCAGACAAGTCACTGCATGCAATCACACAGGCCTGTTTGCTGCAAACAATAGCTAGCAAGTAGGGCTATTCCCAAAACACCACCATTCTCCTTTACTCAAGGCACTTAGAGCCAAGCTGCACAGAACTGTGTGAACTAGGCCAAGAGAGAACTTGCCCAGGCTCTCACATGTTTAGGGGCTTGTGATCCACTAGATGTAGGTGAGTAGCAACATTCAGTTCACAAAGCAGAATATCATTTGCATCATTTGTGATGTTATTATGTTGTTGTCCATAAAAAAACCCCACCCCACAGTTTCAGTCACCAACAAATGTAGGGAAATAAATCTTGCATCAACATCCTCCCAGAAGTACTGGGCAATTCCAGTCTGAAGGGGCATTCCCCTAACAATGCCCATGGGAGAGGCGAAGCAGCAGCCTTCCTGTCAGAGGCTCAGCCTTTTACAGTTACACTAACTCTATTTCAGTATACTTTCATTTGTCAGTGTGGGGGAGGATTTTGACACCAAAAAGGAACAGATATGCCAACAATAACTTCAAGTGAATCCATTGAAATAAATACTAAATAAATCACCTAGCTACATTCTGGATCCAAAATCTTTTCCTTCACCCTTGTTGTTCCTTGTTTTATATCTAACCAAGTTCCTGAAGTCAGAAAGAAATAAACACAAAGAACACAATAGATATCTAGGGACTGGCTGTTGAGCAGTTTCAGTGTGCCTCACAGTGTTCCAAGCTGCCCTGGGATGACGTACAGCCAACGAAGCAGAGCGACTTGCACAGCAGCACTGAAGCACAGCCCCAAACCACTGCGCTCAAAGTTTCAGGCAAGACTTTCCTCAAACAATTTTTCTTAGTGCTCTAGGCAGGTACTTTGGAGGTTCCCTGAAAAGAGAATGGCTCTAGAAGGGCTTTTCCATTAATTTTGTTCATTAGGGACTGAACAGGAGCATCTGTTCCAAGCCCAGCTTCCCTGACCATTCTCTCAGATCTCTAAAAGTGATGATCTCAGTCATACCAGCTCCAACAGCTGTGCAAAACAACCCTCAGCACTTTTAAACTCTCCCTGGTCTGATGAGGTTTAAATGAAGAGCTACAGCTTAAAAGCTGGAGTTTTCTAGAGTAGATTGGCAGCTGGAGGAGAAATGCTAACAGAGGTACAGAATTTCCTGGTTTGAAGTCACATTTCCCCATTGCAGGGGAATGCCCATCTCCACACCTCCATATCTGCATTAGTCAGAGCTGTTTGTTGAGAATTATCTTTACACACCAGTTTTAGTCACTGTTTTAGTTTCTCCTTCAGCTTCTGCCAGCCCAGAGAGCGAGCTACAGTCAGACCACATTTGGCAAGGAACCTAGCCAACAGCTGCTCAGTCACCACAGTACAAAGCTTACATCAGCTATGCTGGTGGCAGGCACCTTCCCCCTGCCCCAAACTTCTCCACCAGGCCCCATCTGTAACTTCCTCAACTGCTCTGCTTTCTGTAACCATCTGGCTAAAGAGTTGGCTTAGGAGAGGCAAGCACAGCCATACAGTGGTATATACAGCTATGCAGCAAAGGACAGGGTTACCCACAACTTGTACCAGAAGCCATTAGTGACCCCACAGCTATAACTTGTTTCCACTGCATAAATGTGGCTCCCAGTTTAGCTCTCAAGTAGCTGAAGGCCTGATCAGGCACTGCCTTGGCCAGGGAACCTATTGTTGCAATGCACTTAGGTAGCTCAAAAACAGGTAGCTCCCTTTTACACTACAAAGCGTATTGAAGCTCTAGAAGCACACACTGTGAAACTGCCTTCCCGCAAAGGGATCCACTTCAAAATATTAAACCACTTGGCTTTAAACTCCAGCTGCAGAACAGGAACCATAAGATATTTGGGTTTTCTCCTGGGGAAAGAGGACAACTCCTCCAAGAAGAGTTCTACCCACAGATGCAGAAAGACTGAAAGGACAGAACAAGATGGCACAAGGAGTGCCAACCTAACCAGTCAAAAATGAGCTCAGGCTGGTAACTCCTCGAGGCACCAGGGATAGCAACATGGTAGTAATCACTGCTACTACATGCCCAAATAGCTGTCTACAGCAGGATCACGAGGAGGTGTGGTCTAAAGCATTTTAGGACTTTTCTTTTTTTTCTTCACTGTTCCCATCACCCAAAAATAAAGCCTGCATACCAAATAAAGCTTCATAACCCTTGAGAAAGCAGCACTATTAAGGCAGATATAGAAAAATCAAACAGCAAAGCTATTGAGCTGGGGTAGAGAAAAGGAGAATCCTGTTATGCCTACTAACAGGATAGCCCAGTTTGGAAGAAAAGATTTCTAGGTGTCACCCTTCTCCCAAGCCAAGACCAAGGAAAAGACGCACAGTAACAAAGACGTACCGTTTCTTTCTGGAAGTAGATGACCAGTGCAGCAGCAATCTGAGCTAAGAGGATTATCATCAGGCAGGTGAAGTACTGGAAACAAAAAACAATAGGTGATCACTGTCAGTCTTTAGAAAGGTCTGTATATAAAAGTTAATAAAATTTCATATACAAGAGAAATTACAACATGAGCTAACATCTTTTTGCCTGCAGACAAACTCTGCTACCAACAGTGCTTTCCCAGGAAAAGGCTGGGACCAACATCAGACCAGTGCAGTTCAGCATTTCTCTCATTAGGCCAACAGAAAGCCTCCAGGAAGGAAAGGGTTTACACGCACTCTCTGCTTGTGTCATCTCAACTGGGACTCTCTCCCACATCCAACTCCATTCACAGACCATTCTGGCCTCAATCAATCAGCTGGACTCTGCCTACCTCGAGCCTCAACAGAAAAAAAAGAGTCAATTTTACAAACCTAATTTTTAATGTGTTTTTTAAAAAATCAATTACCCTTTTAAAACATGCTATTTAATTTGTTTGAGGATCTAAATTTAAGATTCACCAGCAAACTGCTGAGGTTACTTTTAAATGGTGGCAGCTACTATTGCTAGACAAGGAGATGGTGCTAATACCAGGACACACAGTGTGTGCCATGCTTGGTTTCCAATACATATGTGCTCTGAATAAGATAGAGTCATGTAGCAGGCTGAGGTGTATGAAGATGTTATCATCTCACCTATCAGGGATAGAAAGCTTCCTATAGATGAACTGCTTGAAGAGAGGTCCTGACATACAGGACATTCCCAGTTGGGTCTCTCTCAACTCTTCCACTTTCCACAGACGTGACATAACAGGACACTGTCGCTCTTCCCCTTTTCTTTCACTGCCTTTGGAACTTGCTCTTCCACCACTGAGAGCACTGTACCAGCTGGGAAGTCAGGGTGAGGGGGACAGGGTACACTTCTCAGCTGGCAGTCCTCAACCCACTGTGTGCAGAAAGTGTCAGTGACATCCTCTCTCATTCACAGTTCTGAGCTCATTATCAGCAAGGTCTAAGGAGGTCTGCTGCAGTCTGCTGACTGCTGGAGAATTTAATGTGTGCAGATTAAGAACTAGATCTAAGTTGACCTAGCAGAAATAACATCCCCAGGAGACCAAAACCCCATCTACAATCCAACAGATATTTTGCAGGAGATGTATTAAAGGTTGGCTCTAAAACAGGCGTGAATACTCTCACCAGACCCAAGAGACATCGGATTTCATTAACGGCTCCAAGACAGCCCAGGAACCCCATCAGCATGGTAAGTGCCCCAACACCAATGAGGATGTATGCACCAGTCTTCAGGGAGGGAGATGACATCTCTGTAGGAGCCAGGAGAGGGAACAACATTAGCTACTGACAAAAAAATATGTCTGCCATCACCATTTATAGAACTGTCTCCATATCTACTGATGATTGTCTTTGTCCGCTCCAAACGGACTGCACGGATGTGTGCCGAACATGGTGACAGACAGATGCTTCTGGTTGTCTTTTGATGAAAGTAGACTTAAAAGCCATCCTGCAGGTCTCCAGAGTCTGGAAGACTCAAGGTCACTCCCCACAAATGGATTTTGTTTGGAGAAAGTTATCTCCTTACTGGAATTTTACTCCCTCATGAATGCACTTCAAGTAACAGTAATATAAAAGATTATCTACTCTATAACTACTGTCTATTTCCTTCAGTTCCCTTTGCTATATTCAGGGAAGCTTTCTTCCAAGTCCTAAACCCCCTTTTTGGATAGCCTTTTCACTTTGAAGCACTATTTCTTGTTGTAGCCATTCCGTTTTCACTTATCCACTTGCAGTCAACACTGGGACAAACCAACTCTAGTGGAGTGAAACATGCAACAAGCTACAGCTAGTGTTGAGCACAGATGATGTGACAGGTTACTTAGCAAATCTGGGTTGAATGGCTTGTGGCCAGGCACTTACCACAGGCTGTTGCAGCACCTGTGCATGACACCCTGCAAACAGATGCTATTCCAGGATCAAAACAGATATAATACCCAAATCAGCTACTTTTACAAATCCTCTTAGATATCCCTGCTATTGCTTCTAATGTCTGCGCTTTTGAATGCTCAACGGTTTTTCAACCAAGTTTAGGTCAGATTATTTCAGACACGCTGGTGATGTCAGCCCTCTCCCCTCAGCATTTAGTACTGCAAGCAACAGAAGAAAAACTCTTACATTTGAGTTGGTCAGCTGACTATTTCTTGCATTATAGCACAAAAGTTGAAGAGATACTCTGTCTAGAAACAATAACTAGAAATCTCATTTATCATTAAGAGACATTCCTATATCTGCAAGCTACAGAGTGTAGAGGAATTCTGGATGTTCAGTGATTAATGAAAATAACATTTTTAGAGCTCAGCATTTAGTTTCCTGAACTAAAGAAGCCTCAGGAGGCAAACTTCCTCTGAGCTCCTCCTGAAATATGTTAAAGGAGAATAATCAAGCCCAGACTGATACTCTCCCCCCTAATATATACTTCTTCCTGCTTCTGATACCTGGCACAAGTCATCAGCTTCCAAACTTTTTTCCCTAAAACATGCTGAGCAGAAGAAAGTTCAGTTATCAAGAAGTGAAGCAGATCCATTTGCCACACAGGTCACTTCAGCCAGCTCTCCCTGGCTGGACATATGCCACAAACACCAGGATCCTGCTTCCTCACCAGTCCTGTGACTTGCTATGCAGGTTACGTGCTGATACTGCAAAACATTTACTGAAGCAGCAGCCTTACAGGAGTGGCCTTCACAAATCTACCCTATTCCCTCCCTCAAAATCAGCTTAGCTATCATGCAAGTCAGTGTTCAAGTGCCCAGGCTGCAGCACCTCCACTGTGCTAGAAAGCAGCTGCTTCGTCAAATACCCATTAGAAGAAAGAAAAAGGTACTTCCAACTCAAAAGCCTCTTGGAAAATTGATAGTGTCAGGGGACAGGAGCCACACTTGCAGTTCTCATCTGCAATAGTCTGGTCTTGCAGGAGAAGGCTCTCAGGGCATTCAACTCCGGCTTGTTTGCCGCCACTCCGTGTTTTTCCCTGCGCTGGGCAGGCAGCCAAGCAAGTACAACAGGCTCCTTTGGCAGCAGCTGGGTGCCCTCCCTGATGCCTAGGTTACTAAAGCAGAGGGAAAGAAGGGCAAGGCATGGGAAAGGAAGTGAGGGGGCAGGGAGAGAGCTGATACTGGAAATCTCCAGGAAGGAAACGAAATTCTTAAATGCTCTGTTAGCAGAGATTCCAAGTAAATGGGAAGAAATAGAGCCAAGTTCAGGGACTTCTCCCGCCACAAGTGGCTGTAACACCCATCAACCTGAGGGAATCAGCTGCTGACCCACTGGTACTAAGCACACCTCAGACTGTGAGCGGTACTGCAAACAGCCAGGCTATGATAGGCTCCATTTAGGCTGCATGTACTGCTTCCCTCATGCCCCCACTTTATTAACCAACAACCCTTGCTGTGCTTCTTGACCTTCTAGTACTGCAGTAGCAAGCCAGATGCCACAGCACAAAAGCAGAGTAAGGAGCAGCATCTGCATGTGTGGTATTAGCAGGGGTGTCTTCTCCATCCAGCACCTTTCAAACCAGGTCAGAGTGCTCAGCAGGACTTGGGAGATAAAGCCCTTTGCAGAATCAGTGTAGCTGGGAACAAGGCTTATGAATGCCATTAGTGTTCATTCCCCACATGCAGGCAGCCCTCCTGCACTGTCTGAGGCTGGTGCCCAACTCAGCAGTTCTGAAGGTAGTGACAAGTAACCAGAGCCACTAAGCAGAAAAATTTGAAGTGTTACTAGGAAAGAGCTCAAAGGAATCAGAGATTGTGAAAGATACAGCTGAGATACTCATTTGCTGAAAGTCCACTTACAGTCCCCTGAAGCCCAGACTCTGCTAAGCCAGCTCAGTTTTTGGTTTTTGCAGAAAGCAGACCCTCTGTTAAGACTCAAGTCAAAGTCTGTGGTTGACTTTAGGGAAAGAAAGCTTAGCCCCTTGCACACAACAGAACACCTCTGATGCCCAGGGTAAGTTTCATCAAGTGTAATCAAGAGTATGTTTTAGTAGTCAAAGCACTTCACACACACATCTCCCCCAAATCTGCATCCTCTACTGCTTAGCAACAAATATACTATCTCCTTTCAATGTACATGAAGCATTAATAAAACCAGGTACTTACTTTCTTCAGCATTTAAAACATTTAATTTGAAATAGATCATTACAGAAAGAAAACAGTGGAGAACTCATACAGCAAAACTGCATTAAGGCATTGGGAGCCTTTACACATTATGGTAATAAGGAAATCATAGTGAAAACACAGAGCATGCAGTGAAAACAGGATGAAATACTAGCCCCTGTGTTTAAGACAAAATGTTTGGATTGTTGGTTGAAGAGGCAGTAGTCTCACTCAGTCTGACCCTGGTGTTTCAATCAACAAGACAAAGAGGAATGCTATGTCTCCAGGGCTGCTCCCTTTCACTGTGTCCCTGATAACAATCCCATCTTGCTAAACACCATGTTAGTGCTCAGGCTACAGACTGTGCACAAAAGTATTGCTATTCCTAGACAACACCATGGTCAAACACAGCACCAGAACAGAGCCAATTTAGAAAAAGAAGGAAGATGAAACACAGTCTTACGTAGAACTGCGATGAAACTCGTTTTGTCGGCCAAAATCCATATTCCAAATCCCAGGATCACGGCACCCAGAATCTGAAAGAGCAAGAACAAAACATACATGGTTTTGTGTAAGTTATAAGCTTAGATAAATAAGTCACTATTATCCATACCTCCAGTTTAAAAACAATCATTCCTTTGCTGTTCCACCCAACTCCCCTGTGGGACTCCTCCCAGGGTAAACAGGATTAGCACAACTCCAGGAAGAATGCCTCAGCCAACTGCACAGGAGCCCCAAGATCTGCTTGGCAGTTTTCCACACAGTATTTTAATAGTACATAATGCTGTATAGGAGGACCATTCAAAACAGTCTGAGGAAGAGACACCCTGCTGTTAGAACATTGTTGTCAGAAGCAAAAGGTAAGTGCATGGCTTCTGTGAAGAACCAAGGAAAGACAAACACATGATTTAAAATATTTTTTTAAATAGAGAAACCCAGGAGGCTTTGCCCCTACTTTCTGGCAGAATACCTGAGCCTCAGCAGAGTCAAGACTTATGAAACATTAGCCATGGCCTCTGCCTTGCTCACCACACAGTCTTATGTAGGGCAAGGATTAGCAGAGCAATATGTCCCTGTGAGGACTCAGCTAAATCCAGACACTGAACTCAGTAGCCAAGAAATGCATATATTTTCCCGTCTCACTTTGAAAGGTGGGGGGAAGCATGCTCTGTTTTAGCCTTCATGTATCAGCAAGTCTTCAGGTTTGATAAGAAGCTGAAACTTGTGCTGTTCAGCCAACTAGGACTGGAAAACACTTGTGTAAAGGTCCAAAATAGGCTTTGAAGAAACAAGGAGTGGACAAGAATTGCAAGTGGACTGCAAGCAGCTGTTCTCACATCAGCAGGATTTCAAGATAGGATGAAGTGAAATAAACTAACAGGGCTAAAGAGAGATTGCAATTCTGTGCTTCATTAGATAATGTTTTAATACTTGGGAGACATAGAAAATGCCAAACCACCACCCAAAGCAAGCTGGCAGAGAGGACTGTATGGACAGGCATTGGCTCCACACTTTGAAAGTTTACACTATGCTTCAGCTGCTCATACAAAGAAGCTTTTCTGAACAAAGATAAAGCCACAGTCTGAAATAAGCTGCTTGCAAGCTTTCCTGGCTTGGCAGAAGGTGCATCATGTAGTTAGCTGTGGGGACAGCATTAGAAAGTCATCAAGCAAGTTCCCACCTACAAAGCATACTGACTCAGCTACAGAAAGCATGTAGCTGCTGCATCCCAGGAAAAAGAATTCCCCTTTGCCTTATGTCCCAACATGCTGCCCACAATGCTCAGTCTGCTGATCAAGCTAGAAAGGCCCCTTGAACATGCAACAGCTGGGATACCTAAAAAATTCCTCTCAAACTTGGTAGCATCAAGAAGTGTTGAACTGACAGTTTAAGGCAGTCTCACATTTCAACTATAGTTTTAATAAACATTTGTTTTAACAAAGATGCAAACCGGGCTGTATATGACATCCCTTTTGGTTCACTGACCTTGATATGTCACCTAAGTTTTGCTGTTGCTGACAAAACACAGAAGGGCTGCTGAGCAGAGTTCCTGGGAAGTAATTTGTTATGAGGTGCTCAGACTATCCAAGGCCTGTTTTCACTCTGATCTTTGCTCCAGTCCACAACTTGTGCATTTGCCAGGAGCTGCTATGAAAAACACTACAAGGGGAAGGCAGGGAGACAATAACTACAGGCAGGGAGAAAACACTGTCCCATTAACAAAAGTGTATTTACTTCCTAGCAGGATAATATCTCTTCTTAGCATCTTCAGGAGTTTGCATTGCATAGCAAGGCTGCTTCTGCCACTGGCTTGGCTTCAGACCCTCCATAGAAGAAATCACATCTGCTTTCCACGGGTTTAATTCTTCTGTTTCATTGCTGTAAACTCCTGAAGTGGGGAACAGATGTCTCCCTTCCTCCTTGGGGGGTGGAGGTTTCACCCCCAGTTTCAGCAAAATGTCCTTCTACACCCAAGCCAGAAGAATGCAGATCCCTCATTACAGGGTCAGCAGTTTCCCACAAAGATGTAGTCAAGAGGGGTTTGGAAAAACTAAGCTGTCATGGAGCTGACTCATCTTGCTGGAAAGAGCAGCTGGGGGTTCCCAGCTTTCCTTCCCCAGCACTGCTTTCCTTCATGCTCAGATTGTGTGATGTAACACTGGACCTGGCACAGGGGTCAACAGAAAGGCTCTAAACTTCAGGCTTTGCTTTAGGTAGCAGCCTTCTGCTGCATTTACTGAAGGATTAGAAGCAGGACAGACAGTTATATATTCCAAACAAATAGTTTCCAGAGACTGTTAAACATGACTTGCAGAGCTGTCTTCCCTTTAAGGAGAAGCATGTGCTGCAGCACGTGTCTGCTAGCCAAGAAGGCAGACGTGTTAAATTCTGATTAGGAAACTAAGATTATACTCCAAGCTTATCTGGTATCTTTTCTAGCAAGCAGGCAGGCAGTCCAAGTAACCTTCTTCCCTTCAACCAAAGCAGGTCAAACCCCTCCCTGAAGTAAAGCTCCAAGACTGCAAAATACCACTAAGTCCCTGAACTACTTCAGCTATAGCAAGCGACCTTCTCATAGACCTCGAGCTGTAGAGAAGTGCTATTTCAATGACTAACTTCTAAAAAGAGTCACCAGCATGCCTCTAAAGGCTTCACCCATCAGCAAGGCTGAAGAACACACTTTAGCCAGCAAGGGCTGGCCTGCACGGGGTGCAATCACATAGGCTCAGCTCAAGGTCCAGAGCAGACACAGGGCTCTGTCAGCAGCATTGGTGCTCACCTTTGCTCAAGCACTCTCTTCACAGCAGCTTCAGGAAACCAGCAAAAGGCATTCAAAACCTGTCTGTGCTGACAGCTCACAGCAACTCAATACAAGCAGTTTCTCTGCTAGATTAATATGGCTCTACCACACTGTATAAGCTCAAGAATCACCAACTCAGACCTTGAACAACAACTCACTCTCCCCAATTCAGACCTTGAACAACAATAACAGAAAAACGTCTCAGGTCACCTACTTCCTATGAGATGGAGAGAGTAATGTATGCCACCTTCCCCAACATCTGGCACGTGCAAAAAGCCTGCCCTCAGTCAAGAGAGAAGCACACTCAAAATCTTCACTCCAGAGAAGTATCAAGCTCAGCCAGAACAAGTGGCTTTGGATACCTCACTTTGACAGAGCCATCCAAGGGGAAGACAATGCCTGTGCTGCACAGCAGGGTTAAAGAGCTCCCTTAAACCAGCTTCTCCCTTTAGTCAGCACAGACCTTCTCACATATATCCTACCCTAAAGTTCTTACTCTCCAGGTCCAGCTCAATGAATCAGACCAGCTTTCCAGAAGAGGGAGGGGGCTGGGTGCTACACCAGAGGAGTTGGCTCGGAGCAGGGCATGCACAAGACAAAGAGCAGCTACTTCCAATCACTTGCCAACTAGACAGGAGTACTCAAACTGGAGTTCTCCAGGACCCAGAGAGGGATTCAGCGCCTGCCATCCTCACAGTCTTGCAAAATATAGGAAAGTGCAGCATGGATGTGGGTCAGCCCAACAAAGCAGTTCAACTCTGCTTCCTGAGAGCATATCTCTCCCCACAGGCTGCCTGCAACCATGCCTGGCTCAGCAGAGCAGGGAGAGATAGGTAACATGGATTTAAGATGCCACAATGACCATAGACAGCACACAGCAAAAACTGTGACAGTGTTTTAAGGTAGAGCAGTATTTCAGGCTGTCATCTTCCTCCTTTCCTATATGCTAGGCTGGCTTTCTTGAAGAGAACTTTCTCTATACAGAGATTAAGTTAATGAACTCAGACCAAGGTTTGGGCATTAAGGAAAACTAGACAGTGGCCAGATACTGGACTTCAGCAAGACTCAAACACTGTCTTAACAAATACAGCTCCCAGGGTAGACTGGTTGTTATATGCCGCTTAAAATTTATCACTTCTTCAAGAGAGGAGAGAGACTGGATGCTGGTATCTGCGGAGGAGTCCTGCACTAGTAGGCGGACAGGCCTAGACTCAGATGATTTTTCCTATCTTTAAAGTGGACTGAATCATACTCAGAAAGACCTAGTGGCACTTGAAATACCTCTCCTCTCCCTCCCAAGAGCCTTCCCCATGGATGCTCTGAGCACCCCTGACTTCGGACCATTAGACTGCAGTTACCTACTCTTAGGATGGAAGGAAACACAGAGAGCAAAAAGCAAGCACAGTAAGCCAAGGGAAACTAGATCCAGATGTGTCCCAAGTTCATCCTGTGTGCTACCAGTGCAGTGCAGCCATGCAGGAAGCAGGAGTGAAGCTGTGTGCAGGGACAGAGATCAGAAAGCAGTGCTCACCTTATCATGATTCACTTCCCTCCCTTCTCTCCCAGCCTGATCCCTCCTTTTCCTTACACACTGCACAAAGGATACTGATATGAGACAGGCTATTTTCTTGCTGACACATGGAAAGCTGAAACCTTGCACTTCCCCACCACACCATTCCACTGCAAGAAGGCATCTCCAACAGTACCATCACTGTCCACAGGACACACAACATCTAGGCATCAGAAAGATGCACGCAAGAGTATGTGTGGCCCTCCCAGACTCAATCTGTTCCAAAAGGAGTTAGTCTTTTGCTAAGCCTCACACTTGAAAATAACTGCACCCAGTGAGCTGCTCTATTTCCCCAGACGAGCCTGTCCCAGTCTCTCCCACCTCCCCTACTCCATTTCAAACAGGAGACTTGGACTAATTCATCTTGTCACAAATCAAAACCAGCCGTTGGGACTCAAACAAAATTAGAGTTGCTCTTTGAAGCCTGGCTGGCCTATTTAGGAGGGCACTGCCATTACTTGGCACGTTTTGTAGCTTTGCTGCTCAGGGACAGTTCAGCTGCTGCTCCAGATGTGTCAGAGAAAGTAGTTACAACTACTCTTCTTCCAGAAAGAACCCAAAACCCCTGCTTTCCCTTCCCAATGCAGGAATGGAGCTGTATGCACTGGAGGCAGCAGGTGGCTACTGGGAGTGGAGCTACTTGGCATACCTGAGACAAACACAGCAGCTCTGACATCCCCCAAATTCAGGGGTCCCCTCCCTCCTTCCAAAACTGTGGCCAAATGAACACACTAGGCCAACATCCAGGAAAAAAAACCATCTTCTAGCTAACTTTGGTCCAGGCCTTCCTTCTTACTCCACAGATGCTCAAAATACTTACAAGGAACAGGAGATTGAAAAGGAAGAGGAAGTACTTGGTGACTTTTAGGCAGCCAGAACCCATCTTCTTTCACTTACAGGACCTAAGGGGAAAACAGAGAGACAAGGAGTTATGTTACACACAGGTCCTCTGGGCAGCTTCAGAGCTCAGAGCAAGAACCTTACCCTGTGCAGAGCTCTGGGTCATCTGGTGGACCTCAGAGCACATGCACAGACAGCACAGAATACCAGAGCTGCCTTTTCAGGACAGTAAAACAGGACATCAGCACCACACTACAGTCACTGCTGCCAAGATATCCTGGAGAGTGACACAGAGCTATCAGCAATTACAGAAGAGATTTAATCACAAATACACTGCTAATTCCATCACTGTTTATATGGACTTTGCAATAGTAGCATCAATCAAAACACCAACCCAAGCTGCTACTCCTGGTGGTGAAAAGTGATGCAAGCTACTTCAATTCCCTGACAGCAGTAAAAGAATGTAGCAGAAAAAGCATGTAGCTTCTGGAGCAATATAGATTATTAAAGGCAACAGAGATTATTAAGGGTGTGGAGCACCTCTCTTATAGGGACAGGCTGTGAGAGTAAAACCTGTTCAGCCTAGAGAAGAGATGACTGAGAGGGGACCTTACCAATGTCTATCAGTATCTGAAGAGAGGGTGTTAGAGGATGAACCAGGCTCTGCTCGGTGGTGCCAAGCAACAGGACAAGGGGCAACAGGCAGAAACTGATGCACAGGAAGTTCCACCTGAACATGAGGAAGAACAATTCTGCTGTGCATGTGACCACACACCAGAACAGATTGCCCTGAGAGGGTGTGGAGTCACCCTCACTGGAGATATTCAAGAACCATCTGGATGCAATCCTGTCTCATATGCTCTTGGATGACCCTGCTTGAACAGGGAGGTTGGACCAGATGACCATAGTGGTCCCTTCCAACCATTCTGTGGTTCTGTCTGTTTCTCCTCCCTGGCTCAGACTCAGTTGCTTCCTACATAAACAACAGAGAACTTTTAAGTTCCTTAAAATTTGTTCTACGAAGCTCCAGACACACCATGCCACTTTAAGAATCACCAGCCAGAGGAAGAGCAATAACAGGCTGGGGTGACCAGCCTGGCCTGGGAAGAAACAGCCCTAAGAGAGAGCAAGGTCAGCAAGGTTCTATGCTGTCAGCCTCAGTGTACCAAGGATCACCAGAGCCCAGGCCGTTCTTTTGTTTCAATCAAAGGCTTTTGCTTAATCCTATTAAATATTTAGGTTAACTCTGGAGCTAAACGGGTATGCGGGCCTTGTTATAACTGGCTAGCCTTCCCAATAAACAATGGTCACCCTCAAACTAACAGGAGAGACAACAAGACTGAACTCTGTGGCTCAAGCTGCTGCTCTAACTTCAAGGAATGCCATGGCTAGGGACTGTGCTAAGCTCATCACTGCACAGCACCTAGCAAGATGTTATTGAGATGGGAAGTGCAGAGATATGGAATGTCAGCCAGCTGTGCTACAGCCTGGTCTCAAATCTCATCTCTATAGCAGTCATTGCACCTAAGGAGCTCTTACTGCACAGCCAGGTTAGCAACATCTCAGTCAGTTTTTCTTCAGTTAACTCCTCAGGTCAGAGGCCATAAAGCCAGTTGCACCCAAAAGTAGGTCCTTCAAATGAGCCATGGAAAAGTCCTGTAATAGTTTCTGGTCCATATGCACACCAAATATCAAACACACAGCATTCCCATTTTCAGGGCCCCTGGGTGCAGTCATGACCATGAGCTGGTTCTGTTCCAGCACAGATGCACTATACAATAGCTGCATCACTACCAACCTAGGAAAAGTGAATGAAGGCTCTCTGTTAGCAGAATTCCTCCTTTCCTCTGCAGGAGAAATGTTCTCTCAGTCCACTAGTCCTGGAAGGTACCAACACCTAACGCTGCACTTGGAGAGGATAACTAAGATGTGAATTCTCCCATCCAGCTGGCTTACTTCCTGGCTTCACCATGAACACATCTCCCTTAATAGGATCCCAAACCGGAGCCTGGCAGTCTAACCAGAATGCGAAGGCAGCCAGATCCCTAGGTGATGATGAATTTCTCTTGTGGGAGTTACAAATGTTTTTCTCTTCTGTAACCTAGCCAAGAACTAAGCTAGGTAACAACTTCCTGCACAATGCACTGGACTTCTTACCTTAAGACATCTGATTCCAGGTGCAATCCTCCTAATTTTCAGACTGGAGGGGCAAGTCCCAGTACTTGCTGACTTGCTTCCTAGCACTAAAAGACACATGCTGCCTATTTAAACTCTGCCCACATTGTTTTGATTTGTCAGGAAAACAGATTTGCAAAGCTGTTAAGATCTTTATAAAAGTTATTTCAGCTAATTAAGCAGCAAAGAGAGTTTACTGGGGAAGAAGATATGCCTGAGGTAACAAGAGTAAAATACTGCTTTCGGGGCTCTTCTAACTATTTGTTAAAGGCATACCATCTTCAACATTTATACCAAATACAACTCCAAAACAAACATCAAACCCCAACTGTGCATTACAGCATTATGCACCATTCTCTTCTTGCCACAGGGCAATGTATCTCTTTCATAGCTCCTAGCCATAAAGTAATTCAAAGTACAGTTTTCATGTCAGAAGAGAAAAAAGGTCTTAAGGTTTTGCTTTGAGCTTTTAAGATACTTTAGAGCTCCACTGAAATATTACAGATTTTCCAGTTTTCGAACCTTTGCTTAACTTACTTAAATTAACTTACTTTTGTCCACTACATCAATGAAACTCCTCAAAACTCCATCTTCTGAAATTGTACAGCCATAAGACCAGCAACACTGTCATACAGCAGAAGCTCAACAAATTTTGAGATAGGTCAGGTTTGGAGGCAGATGAGCTTGGAGTTAGCACAACCAGGCATATCCACATACCACTCGGCAGCAAAAAGACAACTTAAGTACCATAGCTAGTGCTGCAGTAAAAGCTGAAGTTTGCCTTCTGAAGTTGGTCAAGTTTTGAGCCTTAATGTCTTGCAGCAATGCATGCAAGGTTAAATACATGAAGTCTGCAACTTTCAAATTCCACTGACTGTCCACAATTATTTGTTTTTTCCTCTCCCTCTCCATTCCTACTGCTTTGACCATCTGAATTTTCATCCCCAAGCAGCAACACCCACTCTTTTCAACAATCCTGTACGTACACATCCAAATTTTCCTTGTCAGTCTCCAGACTGATGCCAGCTCTGTAGAGGATTCCTCAAGACACCATCAGCTTGCAGAATGGCATTTCTTCCAACCTCTCATTCTCCATCTTGTAAAGATATGCAGGATTATTTATTCAGTGTGTTGCTTTGAGGCACTACTGCCATAAAAACTTGGCTGCCGACACAGCCTGGTCAGCTGCTGTGAAGTTGATCCAGGGTGTTTCTCAGCCCAAGGTTCAGATCCAGGACACGAAGGGAGAACTGATACCAGGAAGGCATCAATTGATCTAGAACTCAGGGGTTTCCTACCAGGAAGGAATGGAATGAGTCTTCACAGGCTAGACTGGCATGAGGGGATGACTTCCTGTCCCCTCCATGACCTCCAGGTCTCAGGCCGATCATTCTCACAGCAACAGCAATGACAGCAAGACCTGTACGTGGAGCAGGAACATAAAATCCAGGACATGTGTGCCTGATGAGATGCAGACAGAGGGCTGCTTTGTTAGCAACTGCAGAGGAGTCCCATCACAGCTCAGAGATTAACTTATTTTTGTCACAGGAGCCTGTGAAACTCCCAGTCCCCCTCCTGTAAAAGGTGACCCCAGAGAAGGACAGGTGATATGGGGAGAGTTGAATACCTCTGCCACCTAACTCCACCATTGGCTACAGAGGCAGGAAGGGGAAAATTCATGTACAGACATTATAATCACATCAGTCAAGGGGCAGAGAGGCTAAGTTAATTTTTAATTGCAATTCTACTCTATCCAACTAGATCCTGTATTGCCTCACCCAGCAAGCACTGCATGCTTGGTGCTCAGTGAAGTTTATGATATTTGGCCCAGGCTAGTTCTGTACATGCCTGGGCCACGCAGCTCTACTGGGAAGGGCTCAGCCCTCCTCTGCAGCACCACCCTCACACTCACTCCGCAGGTTTCTCCCTGATGAGCTCTGGCAGCTGAAACACCTCAGTTGCCAAGTTACTGTACAGCACAAATAAGGGGCTCATTTATGAATACAACGAAAGAAAAGAACCACAAAACAAACCAGAGCAGAACAGCTGTGGAAATCACTGTCTCAGTAGATTTACAAAAAGTGCGAAGATCATGCAAACCCTTAAGGACAGCACACATGTTCCCAAGAGCACTGAGCTCTGACAGTCAGTCCCAACACTCCAGCTCAGGTAAAGAGCGTTCACATTTTACCGTATCTGCATAGCCTGAGGATGCTGTCCTCTCTTCTCCACATCCTATTGCTTAAGGACAGGAAATGATTGGTTAAAAAGAAGCTGCAGGTTGTTTCTGTGTACTCTGAGCAGCCACACCCCACCAACACCCCCAGGCTCTAACACCAGGGGACACAAAACCAAGGTAGACCCTATAGCACGTGCTACTACCAACTTCTACCAGGCTAGGATGAGGTCAAACCAGCACCAGATTTGGCTTTGACAAGTTGCTATTTCCATTGCCCCCCACAAACACCTTGAATGCCCTGTAAGGTTGGCATGATGGCTCAGATCTGCTATTCCTCCTGCCTGCTCAAGGAGAAACTTCCAGTTTGACAGATGCAGAGATGCAGCAGCCAGCACTATGAACTAAGGTTCTGCAACATACCCTAAGGCTCCTGATCCTCCTTCACATCTTGCATCTGTGAATGATGCAAAGAGGGGGATCTCTGGGTGAAAGTCCACCTGATCCACTGAAGCAACCTCCAAAGCAGCCTCAGCTGATGTCAACCACTGCAGGTGCACACCACCTTCCTCACTTAGGTTAAGTCATACACATTGCAACAGGTCATTTCCCTCAAGATGTTACAAGGCTGGACACTTAAAATACCTAAAGCTGTCCCTGATCCAGTCCCACCTCCCTGTCTTTTCTTTCTTACTCCACAACACTGGCCAAAGTTAGCTGGATTCATTTGCAGACAGACTGACCAAGAAATCCTGGAGATGGAACTCCCACTGCTGTACTCAGGTTGCACAACGGGCTCCCTCTGCCCAAAGCAACTAGCAGGTGCCCCTAGGAAGGGATCAGCATGCTGCTGGTTCCATAAAGATGTTTACCTGCACAGTAATTTGCATGAGGCTGAGGCCATTTTGAAGGCCAGTGCAGTTACTCTTTACAGCATTATCCCAATCCAGAAGCAGATTAGATGTGTAGCTGGATAGAGACCCACAAAAGCCAGCACACTAGAGTTGCTCACTAAATGGCCAGCTCCAAAGCAGACATCCCCATGCAGGAGAGACTGGGGAAGGGGCAGCTCACAAAGCCGTGGGGCTGAGGAGGAAACACGTTATTCTTTGCAGGATTCCAAACCCTTGCACCCCAAAGCCCAGCTGCTTCTCTATCCATGCACATGCAGAACAGACATTTGGCAATCAGAAAGTCTCCTGATCATGACTGATGAGACAGGACAGCTTCACACAACAGTACCAGTTAATGAACAATGACAGAGTTACTAAGTCTCCTGTTAACCGGGTACATCACTGCCCTCAGGGCAGGGACTGTAAGTTACAGCCTCATTAACATACAAAGAATATCCTAAGGAGTTCATCTTGCTGACGTTAATATATAAAGGCCTTGGACTTCAGTACACCTGGGAGGTACATCTTGTCTCTAGCAAGCAAATAACCATAGAGCTGATGAATGACCCAAGTCTGAATTCACTGAACTTTCCTTTAAGCTTCACTGAGATAATACCAGCTGTGTAATGACCTTGAAAACATAAACAAGATTATGTTTGTCATGGAGATTTTCCAAATAGCATCTCTTCACAAGTTATAATGGAAGGATTAAGGGAGAAGCTGGATCCTAAAAATTAAGGTACATATATTACACATTTTATAATATATATATATATATATATATATATATATATGTGTGTATGTATCTCAGGGATACAGATACAGTTTCTTTTTTAAGGAAAGTGGCAGTACAAGGTAGAAAAGTATTTCTGGATATTACAAATTTTGAAAACAGAACAAACCAGACTCTCTCTTATTCCATCTACTAGTAGAGAGTTTCTTCTTAAGTAGAAGTAATTGTCTTTAATGGTAGAGATGGTCTGAGGGCTAAGCACAGAGAGACCAGCACAGCTACATCAGCCTGCAAACTGCAGCATCACACTTAATCATCTGCAAACTTTGAACTACCAGCACAGACATGTACAGTGAGACCCTAACAGCATCTGCAAGACATCTGCAGGACAGAGACTCAAACGTGCATGCAGTCCCTCTGCGTTTGCTACTTCTGGGGCAAAGGGAGCAGACCAGAGCAAGGCAACAGCTGGCTGCAAGTACTGCAGAAATACCACTGGAAAGAACAGATTTCTCAGGAATAGCTTCTGAGGGAACTTTTCAGCTCACAGTGTAAAGGTAGACTTGCTCCTGGTGCACCTGGTAAGACATGCAGCTTTTCTGTCTGACTTCTATAGCTCATATGTTGTTGTGTGAATTATCTGACTAGCAGCTGCATTCCCCAGCAAGACCCTGGATTAGAAAGCACTCGTAGGACTTCCTATGATGGCACAGATTTTTCAGTATGTTTTATCACAGCAAGCACATGTTGTGTATTTTGTAAAAAGGAAATGCGTATTTTAGAAATGTACCCCTGATGCTCGACGGGAAGTGATCAGATATTTATAAACCACTGTCATATCGTTAAAAAGAAACCAAGCCCACAGTTCAGTATCAAAGAGCAGCAGAGGTTTTAGAAGCATCTGGTTTAATCTCTATGTTTACAAGCAATGTAACACATTTTGAGAACATCTGGCCTTCACACTTCAGTTTGAAAGCCAACATTTAAGTAGGTCTTCAGTCCCTACAACTGGCAAATTGAGAAAGTTCTTTGCTATTTTCAGCCTACACACTCATGCTTGCACAGCATGACAGTATTTGCAGGACAGCGCCTCTGATTTAAGCAAAACTTTCCATACATCAAGACCAGAGATAGAACTCTGCCAAAAAATGGGAGGAAAAAACCAATCCCAAACCCGACAAACTGTCCCAGAAGTCATTTGATTCTCCTCTCCCCCTACCAAAAAAAAAAAAAAAAAAAAGTAGAAGAAATTAATCAACTTACCAAAAATATCAGACAGAAGAAATAGCCAAAGGTACAGTTTAGTGGACTTTCTCTTTTTAATTACCACGCATTAGAATGTTAGTTGTGCAACAAGCTCTGCAGGTCAGGTCCAGAAAGAGGTCTCCACACTGACTAAAGCCAGCACACAATGCAGTAAAAATGCAGAGTTTTCACAAAACTGGTTGGGCAACTCTGTCACTTGACTACATTGGCTCTTTAATCGCTTCAACAAGGAGACCAGCTCAGCTTTGTTTTCTGCACTTGGAGCTGCCAGGCTGCAAACCTAACCTCTGAAATGGACGTGCCCACCAGCTCCCACTGCCATCTGTCAGTGGCACCAGTGTGTCAAAAACAATCCCCCTGCTCTGGCCTGCCCCACACCTCCCCACAGAGGAGCCAAACCTGTGAGCAGGACCTGTACTCCAAACTGCAGCAGGGAGACCAGCACAGAGAAGGAGCATTCTGCTTGTGCTCAGGTAAGCCTCTCTCCAGCACGGTTCTGCAGCACAGGGGATGCTTCAAAGTGTTTCCCTGTGCCAGTCATCAGCCTGGAAATCCCAGGTGCAAGTACTTGCACAGGACAGGCTACCCTTCCTCCCTTCTCATGCAAGCAATGTCTTGGAGATCAACAAATCTCCAAGGAGTTGCACAATATCCCTCCCAATGCCACTTGGCTTGGAGACACCTTCCTCAGATTCAGCAGCTTTTTCCCCCCTGCCAGAGCACCCGAAAGCTACCACAATCTGGGCAGGAAGAAAGCCTTTATTTCTATTTTATGAAACAGCAACAGAGACTGTGAGACTTAAGTAGGAGCCAGGTAGTATAACTGATTTTTATCTTTCCTGCCTCCTCCTCCCATAAAATGCAAGAGGTCAAGGACTTTTTACTGTAAAGTTCCCTTTCCAAACAAACTGGTTTTCAGTTACTTCCATTTTCTCAGATGCTAGGAGAAATAACTAGTGGGTGATTAGATTCAGCACACCCATGACAAGCACATTTCTGAAAAGCTGCAGCATCTGCTTGACCTGGGAAATGAGGTTTCCTACTGTCTTAGCTCTTTTCAGGAATTAGCAGAGAAAGTAGTTTTACTTCAAGGGCAGGAAGTTTTCCACAGCTTAGCAACTTGCACAACACTTAAACAAACAACTTCTCTCTCCACCTCCCCTCTGCTTATTGAGTCTTCAGACCCCACACCTCCACAGACAGATGGATGGGGCTGAGCAGAGCCTGGGCACCAGCACCTGGCACAGGAAGGAAGCTGAGCTTACCCAGCACCACTGCCAGTAATTGCAGGTTCTCCTGGAGTTCATTTCATAGCTGAAGCCAGACACTTCTAGAAGTCAAAGTACTAGAGATTGCCTATTCAGAAGGGCATAGGGCAATGAGCACTCCTTTGTCCTTCTCAGATTAAACCTCTGGAGGAGCTCAGACACCCTGCCAAACTATCTGACTCACCAGAGCAATGAAGTCCCTTGCAGCTGACAGCCCACTGAAGAATGGAAGTGTCCTCTGCCACCAGGATTCTCTGCAAGACCTCTCCCCCTAGAGTACACCCAAATGCTCTCAAGTGGCAAAAAGAAAAAAAAAAAAAACCAACAAACAAACCAAAAACCCAATACCCACCACAAAACAAACAGAAGAGGCCTCTGGCTTGTTATTCCAAATGACTGTGAAGCTTTAGAATTAAGTAATCTTCCTTGAACAACAGAAGAGACAGGCTAATAGTCTACTTTAATCATATCACATGCTTTGTATCAGACTCTTTGCTGATAGCAAGGCACTGATCTAAAGAAGCTGAGGCTTTAACCCTTTAGCCCACAGTTTAAGTAGAGCTGAAAGAGTACTGCAAACCCATCATAGCTGGAAAGTGAAAAGAAGTCCTACTGGCACAGGAAAGTGCCCCAGGCCACAAGGGGATACATCTTTGGGCTTGTTATCAGAAACAGTCCTTTTACTATTTGTAATTTTAGGAAACTTTGGTTTTGCCAAATAGACCTTTTGCTAATATGTAGCTACCTGAACCACTCCTGTGCCCCTGCTAGTACATTGGCACCGCTGAATGGGATTCTAGAGCAGAAGAGCACAGATCAGCAGCTGTAACAATCACCCCTCTTCAGCAAGGTCTGCCCTACCATCACCATGGGTCTCCAATCTGAGGCCCCCACTGCAGGCTGACAGTACAGGAATCAGAAGTACAGGATTCCTGCTAAATTCTCACACAAAGTACCTCGTGATCTCTCCCAGATTTGCATACCAGGGAAGACAAGGGAGGCAACTCAGCCAAACCATTTGTTACAAGCAGGCAGGGCCAGCTGAGCCTGGGGTCTCCAACTTCAGTGGTACAGAATGACACACACTGTGTGCTGCCACTGTGTGTGGCAGCAGTGACACAGCCACAGAAGGTTACTCCCGGACCCAGCCTCTGCCCCAGAAGAAGCTGTACTTCCACCAGACCATCCCAGGGTCACAGGAGACCTTGTGCCCTGCTGGAGCGTGGCCTGCCCTGCTGACGCGGACAGCATTGTCACAGACAGTCTGAGGATGAACATTTCACAACATCCTGAGTTTCATGCCACAGATGCCACTTGACACTACCAAAGGGTACAAATGAAAAGAGAAAGCTGGAACTATAAAGAGCTCCTGAGGAAAGGATTCTGTCTCAAGCAGCCCCTGTTTCCAAAATGATGACATGCAGAGGGCAGGAGGGCAAGAAAAGCCCTAAAGTGCAGGGCTTTAAATCATAGATATTTTGAGTCACTTCCTGCTACAAAAAAAAAATTCACCTCAACCACATTTTCCCTTTCCAACATCATGGTAAAGAATACAAATAGTTTCATATTTGTAATTGGCAGCACCTGGCCACAATAGCCAAACCCCTTGCTGCCCTGATCACTCCGAGGATGCAACTCAGAAGCTATTTCAAACTTTGCTCTGGAACAGTCAGTCCCAACAGGGGCTGCTGTACAGTCTCTCAGATGTACAGCAGCATTGTCTAGCACTTTTTCCTTTCACCTTTAGAGAACACTCTCCTCATGCCAAGCTCTTCTGACAGGAGACAGAAAATGGAAAAGAAAGCAACATTGTACAGCAGTAAAAAGCAACGCTGTGAGGAGCAAGAATAACACAGCATGAGCTGTTACAGAAGCTGCAGCGAAGCTGCTTTGCTCCCAGTCTAAGCATTTTAGGAAGTGAAATGCCACAATAAGAAATCTCAGCAAGACAAGGCTGGGAAACAAAGGGGTCCTCTAGAAAACACTTAGCCAGCTGGAAGAGATACCCAAAAACTTTTGGTTGCCCTTCTATGAAGATGGTCCTGAATTCCAAGGCAGGCTGCAATATACAGAGGTGTTTTGCTACCCTGATGATTGCTACATTACCATGCAGGTAATCCCAGCAGAGTTAATTGGAGCAATACAAAAACATTGATTAGTGACAGACCTGCCAACTGCAGTTAAGATCACTTCTCCAACACCATCTCAAAAAAAGAAAATAATCAATCCTTCTAAGCAATACATGTGTAGGTTCTGGACAGAACTGCTTCAAGCCAAGAAGAACAGACATATGGGATAGGTTCCCTAGGAATTTGGCAGTTAAAAAAGACAGCAAGACTTTGAAAAGCTGGGTCTGTTTTGGGAAAAAGAGAGGCCTCCTTGGAGTCTGCAGACCTATGCACAACGGTCTGGAAAACGGGTTCAGCTGAACCTGAACCAAGAGAGGCTGGGTGGCCTTTCCTTTCCTGAAAAGGTCTTCTTTTCTATATTTAGAGCATAAATATTTCAGAAGACTATTTGATGAAGGAATGCTAAAAGAATAAGATGGAAAAGAATAGTTATGGGGTATTTACTTTAAAATAAGAAAGAACCCAGAATAACTAATTTACAAATAATCCGATGAGCCTCAGTGCAGACATAAATGCTCCCATTTCAGGGGGAAAAAATGCAGGCTGTTCCATCTTTAATCAGTAAATCATGATTGAGGCTAAGACTACTTTATAATAGGATTGCAGACACAATTTTTTCTTGCTTGCCTCTGTCCCACCACATTGTTGTCTTTCCCCCCACAACCCACCTGGTTTTACTTCACATCAGCTCCACAATTTTTAATCAAGCCAAATTCACCAGTCACCTAGAACTACAGCAAAGGGTCTCATGCATGCTGCCCAGGCAGGTTATGTTATGTCCTCTGACCCCAGCATACACGTCCACCCCTTGCTAGTGCAGCAGCTTGAAACCCAGCCCAGCAAAGCCCCATTGCCTGCTCCTCCTCCCACCCATCACAGGGCACCAGGGCTGAGATCCTGGGCACAGGAATAACCTGTGGAAGAACCATCAGACAGCGCCACAGTAACACAGCTGCTGACCTGCCTCAGCTCACACATGGCTGCACAGGCTGTTCTTCCTGACAGCAAAGACCCTGTGGCAAAGGCTGTCTCTCTTCTGGGCAAACAAGGAGCAACTGTTTAGGTTCCCATGGGGCAGCACTGGGTGCATGGCCACCTACTTGTAGACACACCAGTGGGTCTTGCCAGTGGCTGACACTGGGATAGGAAGAGGTTTCCCATCTGCCTGAAGCTACACAAAGAAGGAACCCAGTGTTTTACTACAGGATCAAGTCTAAATCGCTGCCACAACAGCCTTCAAAGCTGCAACACGATGGACTGGTAATGAATGCAGAAACACTCAGGCTCTGAGGCCACCAGCAGGACTGCAACACCAAATCAAAGAAGCCTTTGAGGTCTTGGACTTGGGAATTAAAGCAGCTTGCCATTCCTCAAAATAGCCCTTCCTTGAAATAGTCTCTTCTGCCAAGGCAGCAGACAGTTTGATGCAGTTTTTGACATTAAAAAAATTCTCAGGAAGTTTTGGCAACTGCCTTTTTGTCACCTCAGTTTCATTCCAGGAAGCCCTGAGTCAGAACACCTCCCCAGGCGAGAAAGGGCAAGAGGAAACTCTGACATTTCAGGTCCTCTCACATCAGGCAGGAGAAGCACCAGCAGCTGTGGGCATCATCAACCCCACAGGAGCAGCCAGGACCACCCCAATCATAGCTGCACTTGCACAAGGTGTTCCCACTCTTGGAGGATCTGGTGCAAAGGAGCTGCTGAGCTCTGCGCACAGGGAACAGCCACCGCTGCAGCAAGATCCACTTGGAGGAAGGGGTTGGGGCTCACTTGCAAGGCTGATCTATGACACAGGGCTCCACTCCCCCACATCACCAGCCTGCAGGAACTCCTCTTGTACCTGAAGCCTCTCCCCCTGCTCCTGCGCAGTCTCCTCAGAGAAGTGCAGCAGACCGCTTGAGAACCAGGGAAGGGCTGTGCCTTTACCTTGTTTCACACGGCTCACCAGGGCTTCTCCACACAGCTGTGGTCTAGCACTGTTCCACACAGCAGCGGCCGAGCAGAAGTCCTCTCTAATTAAAAGAGCTTCCTTTGGGAATAGGCAGATTTACTGCACAACTCAGAGCGCTCTTTAGCTATTCCATGTGCATAGCTGCAAGCCGGCATCAGAAAGGGACCTGAATGCAAAGAAAGAGTCCAGCAGCTTCTTAGACTGTTGGGAAAGTACATTTAGGCAGCTGGAGTTTTATCTGGTCCTCCCTCCCCTGAAAGACTCCAGAGGTGAGCCTAATTAGAACTCCTGCCTGCCTTTTAAGCCCCAGTTTCTTCAATCGTGCAGCATAGATGCTGCAGAATAGTTCCCATATCTGTTTGGTCAGTGCAAAACACAAGGCAGCAGCAAGGGCAAATAGCCTTGCTAACCTGCAGGTCAGCAGTCTGTCTGTCTCCTTAATCCGAGTCCTGCTCTGCTTCTGTGTTTTACAGGGAGCCTAGCTGCATGACACAATAAAGGGAGTGAGGGGACCAAGAGGCCAAGAAAGTACACTGGGAAGTTGAGGGAACACACTGGGAAGTTGAGGACATTCCAGCAAAGCCACTCAAGACTGACTCATCACCAGTGACTTCAATCCACGACAGACACATGACCAATTCCACAGCAGGCAAGAGGACACTTTGTGCCGCAGTACTACATGAAAGAAGTCCCAGAACCAATGCAGCCCTAGAGACAATGTCCTGTTACCACACTAGCCAGAAAAGCACCCTTCTATGCAAAGAGTACTCTACAAATTAAATGACTGCAAGCAGAGAGGAGAGAGCAGTCTGCATAGTGACTTTTGAAAGCAGCCATAGCTCTGGGGACCAAAGACCAAAAAACCCTTTGACACTGTCACCACTGAATACAGAACTTCTTTTCAATTTCTTTCCATACACATTCCAAGTAATGCTAAGTAAGCCATTTGCATGGCCAAAAAGAAATCAGAAAAAAATCATATAGGAAGGGAATAAGACACTCCCAACACAAATATTTTTTCCTCTGTTACTAGAACACTTCGAAATGCCACAAAAGGTATAGAAACTTCCCTGGAAAGGTCTAACTAGACTATGCTAGTACACATAATCTATTTAATTTAGACTTTGCAATTGATTCCCAACAAAACTGCTAACCATCTATCACAGGAGACATACCAGCTCTGGGCATTTAGGATTTGCACATTCTTATATTATGGCATGATAGTAGCAGCCCTTGAAATCCTAGTCAAATGCCAAGATGCCCTTTCCACATCTGCCCTGCATGCTGTTCCAGAAGTCCTGCACCAATACAGCTCAGGTCGTGGCCCCACAGCAACCCAGTGCACAAAACCCCAGAGGCAGCTCACTCGAACCTGTGCCAGTCTGGTGCACCAGCCCAAGCAAAACCAGCATCCTGGAGCAGCTCAATTTTAAAACTAGACAGTCAAGGTGCTGCATGAAGCCTCTCCTGTAGAGGCAGGAGCTGAGGGCATCACATTCCTTCCTTGAACTCATCCTGGCAAGGGCACAGAAACCTCATGGACCACAGAGGCAGTGACCAAAGTAAGACGCTGGAGAAGAATATGTTTAGATCCAGTGATTGTAACCCCTTTTCCAGAACAACTCTGGGAAACAGCCTCCTTCATTCCCAACAGGTTCACAGCAGGTTCAGTCCCTGCTGTGCAAACCCTTCTTAAGATAATTCCTTTCCTTTCCCAAACTACCTCCTTGGCAATGGGAACAGGAGGGACCAAGGGCAGTTCCCAACTCCAGCTGTGGGAAGATCGGCTCAGCTTAAGGTGCGTGGCTGCAGCTCTGACAGCTCATCTGTTCTTTTGCTTGCATATGAGAGACTGAAGCAGATTTGTTTTGCCTACAAAGAGAACTCCCCATTATATAACTTCAAATCTTCAGGCTGCTGGATATCCTAATGTATACAGTTTGTCCCAGATCAGCATTTCTCCAGTACACATGGCCATGGGATTATCATCCTGCTGGAAGAGATCAGCAATCTGCTTACAGCTCAGTAACAATTTTGTAGTAAAGGGTAAAGCACTTTCATGATGCACCTGCCTCAAGGCTGTGCTGCAAAGCAACTAAAATCAGCAGCCCAGGAGCATCCTGAACAAATTCCACCAGTACTTCGCTTATGTGTAAGGGTCTTCCTCTGGTCCTTCTCAGCTCCTGAGCTCCTTAAAGACAGTCAGGGCACTTACCACACCAGCAACTTTCAGAAATTAAGTACATGCACTGGACTTCGGTTTGACTTGCTTTTAAATATTGGTGTCCCAGTAGGTGGTGTCCCAGTTCTGAAGCTCCATCAAGGAGACAAAGAACTAGAGCAGTCAGCCAGACAGCCTGTGCACGCACCTCTTCCCACAGGACAAAGCCTGTCCCCAGCTTAGTCTCCTTCCCTTTCTCCCCTGTATTTACTTTGGATGAGCCATAAACCACCCAGCTTCCCTGGCTCTGTGGTGTTCATGAAGACACATGCTTGGTTTCAGAGTTGGCAGTCTCCAATCCCTGTTCCCATCTCCACAGGCTGCTGTTTTATTCCCTTTTTTTTTTTCTCTGATCAGCCAGACAGTCCCTTCTGCAGAGCTGCTCACAGTAACGCCTCATCTTTCTTCCAGAAAATTAGCTAGCTCTGAATCTGACAGGGCACACAAGAAGTGATTTAAGCAATCTCCACTACATAGTTCCTTTGCTTCACTTATCACCCCATCTAGACTGAAGTCAGCCATTAACTGCTTCAGTGTTTCCAGGCCCTGATAGCCCAGAGAGCTTTCAGCAAACAGGCTGTGCCACAGCCAACCAGCCGTCAAGGAACTGCTGGCGCTGACTGTGCCTCCTGTATTATTCCTTTTACCATGCCAAGACAGCCTGTAATTTTTAGCCTTTCCTCCATTTCATTCCCTCTAAGAATACAGAAGAGCCAAAAAGACACAGAGGTGGTTAGGTAATGATTGCATCTCATTACACAGTTGCTAAAGGAAAGGTGGCTCACTCAGCCATCCCTTCACACGTATGTCATTAATCAGTAGCCTGTAGAAAGCTCCAATCCCACATTCCTCCAACTGATGCATTAGTGCAAGGACACAGTTTATTTCTTTGCCCCTTAAAGCTTACAAGCACATGGTGGTGGGCAGGCTACCAGGTCCAGCTACCCCGTTGCTGCACAAAAGGACTCCAGGACCCTGGACGGCATGATCCGTGTACAGAGACAAATGAAGGCAGGGAAGGAGAAGAAGGGGATATAGATGTCATGCTCCTATTTTAGAGAGGTGAAGTTAAGGCACTCTAGGGTAAATGCCATAATTCTTGGCAGTAATAAGTTAGCTTTGGTGCACATAAGTTTTTCCACAATGGAAACTGAGGAGTAAGTGCAAGAAGGCTGTGGCTCCAACCACCTCTTGTTACACAGGCCCACTGGAAATAACTGCTACCTCCTCCAGCCTTCCAAGCTACTCAAACAGAGCCCCGATAGAACCCACTCCCTCTAGCACCTCCCACTCACCAGCCACGAGAAACCAGACGAGGAAAAAGGTGGCTGCCATGCCACAGGCACCATTAAAGTGGAGCAGTAATTACTGCTTCAGATAGCATGGGGCATGATCCAAGTCCCAGCATCCCCCTGGCATTCCGATAACAGACCCTATCCCACCAATGCCCAAAGGTCTTTGTGGCAATATCTTTTGCCTGTGCTGTGTGCTTCCTGCTGTAGCAATGCCAGGAGGCACCAAGAACCACAGCCATGGTTTGAAAAGTGCCCTGGAGCCTGTGGTTACCAGAGATCTCAAAATTCCCACCTGCATCCCTCTGACTTAAACATCTACTGGATAAATACCTGCAATCCTGAATAGACCCTTCCTGCCTTACAGCTGTGAGGCCAGGACACCGAGTAACAGAAGAATGGTAAAACCTTTCCTTGGTTACAGTCAGATGAGAAATTTCATGTGAAACCCTGCCTTGCACTTCAAAGAGCTTGAAGCAGAGTGGTTTGAGTAGCAGGGACAAGAAAACCTCCATGGAGCCGTGGGAAGGCCTCATTAGAGCATTTCCTGCAGCAGCTTACAGCTGTAGGTCACACTACACCTGCCTGTCACCCGAGAACTAAAATAGAGACAATAACAGTAATGAAGAGAGTCCAGATGAGCCACATCATTAAAGCTGCTAAATCCTCTTAAGGGAGGAGCTTCCTTGCAGCAGGACAGAGACTGCCCACAGGGAGGGCTTTCACCAGGCACTCAGCTTGCATCTCGCTCTATTTCTGTCACGCGCAGGTAGGAAGCTGAACAAACACTGCAAGACCTCACCCAGTCCTGCAGCACAGGGATGAGAATGTCATCTCAGTGGTCCCCAGAGCCCTTGACAAGGATGGAGAAACCCAGCCAAAGAGGGGTTTAGGTCCAAAGAGGCTATACCAAGTGAAGATATTCTGGCAGCAAGGTCCTTCTCTGAAAGGGGTGCTAAATGACACAATGTTAGGAGTGAGGAGAGGCTACTCACTTCTCTGAGCCACTCCAAATCCACACATAGGCTTGCAGAGCAGTTGGCAAAGGTTCAACTCACCTGTGTGGGCTGCCCAGCATGAGCAAGCACCCGTGGATTTTATTTTTTTGTAAAGAAGCACAACTGCAGCTCTAGGAGTTCCTGTTCCAGGCAAAGGACCAAAAACAAATGTAAATGTTAAAAACCACCTCACTGTTGCAAGAGGTTCTGCTATGGAACACCGTCAGGTCTTCCGACGCCCTTGCAGTGACACTGCAGAACAGGTCTCTGACTGTACCACCCAGTGCCCTTCTGCCTCATTAACACTTTCTTCCCACTTAGTGCTCATGAAGCATTTAGTAAGAGCTGAGTAATTTGTCATTTTTACAGTTTGTCATATCCTTGACATCAGCATACAGCAGCACACTACTGAGACTGCTCCTCTCACTAGACACCTCCATCTAGATTTTCAGAGCAGTGTTTCTACACTTTGACCTTGTGGTCCACCAAAATTATTCTAACCACAGGCTTCTGCTTGATGGCTCTCATGTGAGCAAGCTTCACAGCAGCAGACTCACATCTCAGGCTTTGAAGGGGATTTTTCTTAAGCCCAAGAGAAAAAAAAAAAAAAAAAAAAAAAAAGAAACAGAGAGAGGAAGTATCACTGATGGCAGATTTCAAGAGAGCACTCTCCAGCTGTTCACCCTGGCTTGCATAGAAGCACACGGGTGCTGTCAGAAGCTAACAACCCAGAGGCCTCACAAGTTATGGGATGTGTTACATCCCTGTGAACTTCTACCTTCAACAGGTAGTAGTTCAACTTCTTCTGGAGCTCAAATACCTCCAAGAGCAGATCTTCTCCCCAGCCACTACCTCTGGAAGCACCGCAATAGGACACTGTCCCTCCTTTGCACAGCTCGTAAGTTTCAAGCTCTCATCTTATACACAGTATGCCAGAGCTTGTCCAAGACACAGGAACACTCTATCCAAAACTAGCTTTACAGTTTACCGAATCCAATATTTAGATCCCAGGATGGTTGGGTTTGGGTTTCAGGTTTCTTATTTTTTTTTGTACCAAACACCCCATTTTACATGAAAGCATATATAGCAGAGCTTTAATGCTCTGGGGCGGAATCAGCATGCCTGGAGTGTAACGAGCCGCTATCCCCTTATCAACAGATTTGTTACCAGTCACATTGCAAATGCAATTCGCATTTACAACATCTATCCAGCTGTTGAACTGCAAGCGCCACTCTGAACTCCTCACAGGGATCTTAAAAACGAAGGGGTAGAAAAGGAACACAGCAGGCTAGGCCAGCACTAGATTTCTGTAGTCGTAATAGGGTAAGATCGCTACGGAAGCATCTAATCCACATCTTGGAAATCAATCAAGACAGAGCCGACTGAAGCCAGCTGTATGCCCAGTCTCATCAGCAGGCAGCAGAGGCACTCGGCCGATATCCCCCCACAGCAGCAACCCGCCGGGACAGCAGGACCCGCTCCTGCGGGCACCGCGCCCGCTGCACCTGGCCGCGGTCTCAGGTCGCACAGCAGCTTCGCCAGGGGACCACAGCTCAGCCCCCGACTCGAGCGTGGAGGGGCGCGCCTGAGAGCGCCCAGCAGCGGGGACTGGAGCCCCGAGCGGCTCCCCCGGCCNGCTGCGCAGAGCCGGCGCCTCGCCCGGTCCACGTCGTGCCCGCGGCCGGGGGCTCCCGCGGCCGCCCGGGGTTCCGCGCAGCGCCCGGTACTGCCCGCTCCGAGCCCGTGCTGCTCGCTCCTCACACCGAGTCACGACTTTTCCACTGCCCACTTGTGAGGCCTCGGCCGCTGCCTCCTCTCCACCTGAGCCCAAATCAGCCCGCTCCGCTCGGGCAGGTGGCCAGGCAGCGCGCTGGGACCCTTTGCCCTGCTCGCTGCACTTGCCGTGAGCCCGTGTCCTCCCGCGAGCCTCCTGTCTGGCCCGTCAAGTAGATGCAACAAGTGCACACACACAAACATCCCTGAAACCCCTTTAAGGCCACTCGCAGCTTATCTGGTGCTGCGAGACGCACGCTGTGGCTCCCTTCCCAGTGAAAGCAAGCCTGATGACCCACCGAAAGATTTTTCCAGTGAGCTATTTCGCTGCCCCAGTGAATCCTGTAAACATCACCCGGGCTGCACATTGTTTCCCCTCCAAACCCCGTTAAGCTCTTGTTTGCCCCAGTGCCTCCAGCACTGTGAAGATGGTGAGGTGTTCACATGCTGTGGCTGCTGTTTGCTCTGCTGACCAGTGCCACTGCATTGTTTCCATGGGCTTCTCTGTTTTGTGTAGTGCATCCGCTCTGCGCAACAGGCAGCAAGCTCAAACCACCAGCTCTTTGTTCTTGGCACGTGGCATAATTAGCCCAATGGGATCCTGCCTCTTCTCTACTGGCAGAACGCAAATAAAAATAAAAGTGATAAGGCAGTCTAACAGCAACAACGTGATCCTCTGTAAATCCTCATTTCAGAGATGCTGAAACCAAACCCATCAAGCCAATCCTAAAATGAAGGAAGATCCCTCACCCTTCTGAGGAGCAACATTCTTCACTTTCATGTATTCTGCTGTCCTGGCAGGAGGAGGACCAGCCAACTCATGCAGCTCAAGGTCCCAGTCCTCATTCCTGGGGGCAGCAAAAACCAGTTTCGCTTTTGTACTGAGACAGGTGTACAATGGCCACCTTACTCTCTTCTAACAAGATGCCTCTTCGTCATCTTTCTGTGTCTGAAAGCTGATTCCTTACTATGCCTTCAGGTTTCAAAGAAAAAAATTTAACCAGTCCTTTTCCTGGCTGTGCTTTATTCATTGCATTTACTTCACTTTCATTCTGGTATTTAGAGCCCCATCCAGTCCAAACCTTTCCCTGCAGCTCCCAATCATTTCCCCTGGTAACCAGGATTAAACACATCCTTCTTCCCTTTTTCAGCAGTGGCACTCAGCAGCCTTCCCACTAGCCTGTATTTTATCCTGTGGACATATTTTCTGTCAGGATAAGCATGTGGCCATGTAATGGGCAAAGCCAGGCCACATAACAAGTCCTCCTTCAGGCATAGATAGTGTGAGGCAGGAGGGGCCATGGGAGGAGGCTGCACCTGGAGAGCAGGTGTCACTTGCTGAGTACCACGCACATTGCGTGCAGCACCCTGGCCTCCATATCCTCTTCTGTGCCACCAGCAGGTAGCTGCAGGCTCCTCAGCTGGCATGAGGACTCGGCTGGGGAGAGGGGATGGAAATGCAGGTGCTGAAGCGGAAGAGGGACATTAAGGTGGAAGTGAAATGACTTGCTCTGCAAAGGGGTTTTTCTGCAGCTGCTCACAGCAATACCAGGCTATCCATGGCCTGCAAGCTGTCTAATTTTGCTCAGACTCCTTCCTCATACAAAAAAATTTGTAAGGCCGGTTGTTACAAGGACAAATTATGCTTGAGAATTATGTGGGGCAATATCTGAAAACTCATTTATAACCAGTCTTGGGGATTCTGTCTTTCTGGAAATCAGCAGCACTCCAGCATCTCTTTTCAAGCAGAATTAACTTTCATTAAAAACACTTCTATTCTCAGACAAAATATTGAGTACTTTTTCTTTAGCTCTTCTCTCTCTGTAATAGTCTTTGTCTTTAATTCAAACATCTGCTCGGGCTTATGCCTGTACTCTGTAAGCCAGAATGTTTACCTACAAAGACACAAGGATCGGTGGGGCAGGTGAAATAGCATCTGCCTGTTCTTATATTTAGTCTTCCTCATCTCTGTGCCAACATATTATCCAAGCCTACAGGTACTGAGCATGTAGCTTGTTTCTGATTCTTACAAAAATTGTCCTACTTTGAGGAAGGAAGCCTGGGCTCAAAATATTTCCCCTGAGGATTAGTGCAAAGGCAGTTTCTTAAAGAAAATGTGTTTTAAATAAAAAGTGATTACAAGGTGCAGTGCAAATGGATTGTGCCAGCAGCTCTGTGCCTGAATTCATTTGTGTCAGAGGCTTTGAGAACGGGATCCATGTTAGCAAGGGCAGTGTGGGAGCATATATGCATCAGTGACTGCATGCATAACTGGTTATGCTCGAGTGCCACTCGGATATGAACCAGTGAGTCCAGAAAAAGCATTAAGTCTATACCACTGCATTTGCTGAGAGAAGGGAATAGATTTTAAAAAAGAGCTTCCAAAGTGCCTGAATTTTATTAGAAAGTCTGACGTGAATCATGCCCCTCAGAAGGCTTGCAGCAGGGACTTGGCAGCAGAGGAGAAACAGATCTACTGAGATGTAGCTAAGCTCTGCACAGATGGCAGACTAAAAGCCCAAGTATAAACAGCATCTTTTACAATGTACACATCAGGCTGGATTCTCAGCTAGTGATTAGACAAAAGTGCTTGTAAGAAAACACCCAGGCTGGAGAAACCCACCATTATGTGGCATGTAAGGCCGAAAACTGAATACCATTTCAAAGGCAGCCAGAGACCAGCCAATGGGTCATTGAGCCAAGCAATCTGTTTTTGCCTTGGGCCATCTTCATTTCAAACACAACAACCATTCCCTCTCAAATGAATACTTTCTTTTTAGGAGGAATTAATCTCTGTACCAAATCAAGTCATGGCCTATTCTGCAGGTAAACACGGGAAGTCTGCACAGGAGTCCAACTCCCTGGGATGCAGCTTCATACAGGTTCTAATTCATTTGTACACAAGGTCTGTTTCCTCAGGCACAAGGGAATACTAATGCTCCGCACAGAGCTGGCTGGCTGTGCTTTTATGGCTGCTTGCAGCCTTGCCCAGGGTTGTGAGAAGCTGCACAGTCCCCACTGCTTTGCAATGTAAAATGCAAATATGGCATGAGTTGCTGCTAATTTTGGGTGGCTGCTAATGATGGAGGGAGCTACAGCCCCCTCATTCTCTGTTAGTAAACCCATGTCTGGCTGGGTAGGGGCCATCCTGGAACAGCTGGGTGCAAGCAAGAAACTTTCCACCATTTTATGTATGGGCAGTTCTTCATATCTCTCTGAAATTGGGATGAGAGGTCTCAGGGTTGTTTGGCTGCAGGCTGCAGAGTGGAAGGGACCAAACTTCTTTCTTTTAGTCTCAGAGGATCTCTGAGAATAAAGGGTTTGAGTTGCAGCTGGCACAGATTGCTGTCCTGTGTCCTATGAACTAGAAGGAGGAAATTAGTCTTTGGCATTGGGGAGAACAGAGAAACAGGAAGACACGTGGATTTCTAGTGTTTGCATATCTATTTCCTTAAAAAGTTTTTGAATTGGCCTCACATTACTGTGACTCTAAGAGAGGAAGGATTTCTTTGCTGATAGGGCCAAAACATTGGGTGGTCCAGGTGATATAGTGACAAGGACTATAATTATCAGTACAAACTGCCTAACTTAAAAAAAAAAAAAAGTTCTTTCAAAGTTGCTTTGACAAGGAGAAGATACTCCAAAAACAGAGCAAAGAATTTCTGGGGGGGGTGGAGCGTGCTTCTGTTTAAACTCCAAGTTAAAAACAAAATGACCAAATAACATAGAGTTCATAGTTTGTGTCTGTTTGATAGCACAGTATAAAATAGAAAGAATGCAAAGCACAGTCTAAAATTACGGATCAAGTCTAATTTGAAGTGTGTTCATGGCACTGTAAATGGAATCCTCTTTTATTTGCCCCAAGCTGTGATTTAGTATCAGATAAACTGTATAGAAAGAATAATGGTTAGAGTGAACACCCATAAAAGTGCAGTGGTTGCTGAAGCTTGTGGCACAAGAGGGGATTATTTTAATTTCTATTTGAGAAAGACATGTTTATTGAAAGGTATGTTTTCAGGACTAAAATATTTTTAATATTGTGTGTTTTAGGACTTCGAAGTGCATGGCAGCTTTAGTAAACTGATCTTATTTTCCTGATGACAAGTTGCCCTCCCCTGGCTGAAGTGAGAAATGCAGGCAATTGAAGTTTTCCAGAAATTGGACTTGGATACGCTAAAAAGTAAACTGTTCTGCAAGAGGCACCATATAACTGGGAAGCAGATTTGTCCATAGTTAGGTTATTTTAGATCCTGGTATGGGTCCCTCACAGCTGACTATTACAGAGGTGACTGCACTCCCAAAGTTGGTATTTTGCGAGAAAATGTTGATCCCCCTCAATAAGTGCTGGAAAATCCAACACACAGGGATGTGTCTTCCTAGGCACTAGATATGGGGCTATTGAACTCTACATTTTTGTGATCTGTTAAGCAGTAGCAAGTGTGGAAGCATGTGCCTCCATACATATTGGATAACTATCTAACCCTTGAGATGGGAAATTTGCTGGAACAAATTGTGGCATTCACATTCTCTGGACAGAGAGACATAATTCTGTCTCTCACGATTTTCCTGGAGAAGCACAGAGAGAAGGAGAGAAAACAATTCTTATCTCTGTTGTGTTTTCCCCATGTGGAATGTGGTACGGAGATTGTTTACCTGAAGTGATTGCTTGATTGGATTCTGGTGGTGGTTGTTTGGGTTCAATGACCAGTGGGATCCAGCTGTGTCTCGGGACTCTCAGCAGAGTCACGGGTTTTTCTAGTTAGTGATAGTTAGTAAGAAAGTAAGTATGTAATATAGTATCGTGTCTCTTTAAATAGTATATTAATGTAATATAGTATAGTTTTAATAAAGCAAGTGTTCAGCATTCCAAAGCCATGGAGTCAGATGTCAATCAATCATCATCATTCTTCCCTCAGTCGGGGATCGTCGTGTTCCAATAACAAATCAGCAAGGTTTACCATCCTGTGCTTTCCATAATTTTTCCCTTTAAAAAAAGTCCTCATAGAAACAAATCTCAAAAGGTCTGTAAGCAGGTCACAGATGTCTCTGGATTGACAAGAGTCCATGACTGTTGCCACAAGCTTGCTGATTTGAGGCAGGTAAGACAGAAAATGACTAGAAGGGTTTCAGAAATGCATCCCATTCACTAAGGATCTCTTGCTAGTTTTGCTGAACTCATGGGCATATCTGGGCTAACCGTATCCACAAAGTGAGGCTTTGGGAAACTAGGTGAATCTAGGACTTAACCCAATTTTACAATCCTCCTTGTGCCTTTTGCAGTCATCTTTGGCAACCAGATTTTAATTTCAAAGAGGTAGCATTCAGGCTCAGTCCTTTTAAACACCTGTAGGTATGGATGAACACCTGAAGTACTTGACTGTATTCCTGAAGCTTCTATAGTAGACCAAAATTTTTTTCTTCCTCTTACACAGCAGTATCCTGCTTTTTCAGGTGTGCTCTCTTTCCTTGGAGATACAAGGTGTTTTGTTTGTGTCTTTTGCAGGCATGCTGATTTTGGCTGGGATAGCGTTAATTTCCTTCACAGTGACTGGTACAGGGCTGTGTTTTGGATTTGTGCTGAGCACAGGGTTGATAGTACAGAGATGTTTTTGTTATTGCTGAGCAGGGCTCACACAGAGCCAAGGCCTTTTCTGCTTTCCATGCTGCTACGGTGGTGAGGAAGCTGGGGGTGCATGAGAGGCTGGGAGGAGACACAGCCAGGACAGGTGACCCCAACTGACCAAAGGGATATTCCAGACCATATGGCATCATGCTCAGTATATAAACTGTGAGGGGAAAGGAAGAAGAGGGGACATTTAGAGTGATGGCATTTCTCTTCCCTAATAACCATTTCATGTGACGAGGCACTGCTCTCCTGGAGGTAGCTGAACACCTGCCTGCCCATGGGAAGAACTTAATTAATTCCTTGTTTTGATTTGTTTGTGTGTCTGGCTTTGTTTCTTTCTTTATTTTTTTTTTTTTATTAAACTGTTTTTATCTAAACCCCTGAGTTTTCCAGCTTTTACCTTTCCAATTCTCCTCCCGATCCTGTTGGTGGGAAGTGAGCAAGCAGCTGCGCAGGGTTTCATTGCTTGCTGGGGTTACTTTGAATCCCAACCTCCTGTTCAGAGAACAACAAGAATGTCCACTGCTCTTCCAGGAACCAAGTACAATCTTGTTTCTAAAGGCACATTGCTGGAGCACAATAAGTTTCACCTATAAACTTCTTTTGATCTAATATTTACAGACTGAAGTGATATTCTGGATTTTATGTGCAGGTTTGCACTGTGAGGTTACAAAATGCCAAAGCACTATGAGATTAGTACCCTCCCACAAGATCTGAGCTGTTTTGCTTAATAGCTTTCCATAACAGTATTTCTGAGGCTGGGCTGCCTGGCTAAGTATATGCATTTTTCTGCATGGTAGGAAGAAGGAGCCAGAGTACTGATAAGATTGCTTTCTTCCTAAGTTCATAGCATGAATGCAGAGTTGAATGCATCTGGCCTTGTCTTTCACAATATGAAGAAGAGAATTGGCACTAGAAAAACGTGGGCGCGTCTGGGCAGATCTCATGCATCATTCATTTCTGGCACCCATGCTGACCTGGACCAGCTTCATCTGATAGCAGACTGAATAAATTTTTTTAAACACTCATCTATCTCTTGAAATTTCTTTTAACTTTCTTTTACATTGGATTGAGAGGAATGAACATTGCTGATCCCCATTGATCTGAGAGGGGTGTGTGCCAGGAGAGATGCTCTTGCCTAGGCAGTATTATTTCCACACCCCACACCTCCAGAGACTGGTGAGAAGTCATCCTTTTGAGTCCAATTAACATAAACACCTCAGAAAACCCGAGGAAGGAGAACCCAGTTCAGGATCTGCCAAAGTAAATGAGAGCATTTGGGAGCTGGTACTGGCAGGCTGGGTATTTTCCCAGGGAATTGTGTGCAGCACTGGCACAATTTACCTGAAGGAACAAGGCAAGTGGAACAAACAATCCTATGACACTAATACCTCTTACATAAGCTCAGATCCACAAAAGTATTTAGAGACTTAATTCCCTTCAATTTCATTTATTAAGGCATCCAAGTTCCTCCTTGCTATGTTGAGCCATTTCAAATCATGCATTGGAAAGAATCTCTTTTCCGCCTTTGCCTCTCTCTCTTTTCTCACACAGATGCACATTTCAATGACCACATGGCCAGTGAAGTGCCCAAATGCACCCCTGCATCACCTACTTAGGCACATAAAGCTGCAGCAAACCACACAGAGGAATTAAACCCTTGAGGGCTGCTGGCACCTTGCAATTAGTCATGAGTCTTTCTTCCACTTGGTGTCTCCCTTTAGTCTCAAATTTGGGGCTGGATCTCCAGCAGTGTTCTCCTGGGGACAAATATTTGTTATTTGCACCATATAAAGCACCCCAGAGTTTCAGTGGTGCACCACGACTCCCCCGTGATTAGCAGCACAGAGAACTCACAAAATGTGAGACTCCCCTCCCAGCTGTATAGCTTTGCTATATTCTTCCTATCAGTTTTAAATGTGTTTAGGAAATTCAAATATTTATTTTTGGTTACTGTTTGTCTTTGAGAAAGAAATATATTCTTTGTCTAATTTGATCTAATTTTTGTTCCAGAGAGCTAGGGCTGGTTTGACTCACCCTTTAATAAATGCTAGAGAAGTTCACAGGCACGCAAGAGAAACGTAAAGTGTTACTTCACTGAATTAATTAATTAAATAGTATTTTTTTAAAGGGATGATTTCAAAATAACTGAATAAGAGCGCACTCTTTGCCCTTGTGCAGAAACAGAAAAGGCAAAGGGTACTTCTAAACTTTCTTCACACGGCAGTGGAAAAAAATCAGGGAGAGGGGAGGTGATTTAAGCTTTCTTGCCCTGGAACCCACTTTTTTTGCGGTATATAAGAATTACTTGTTAGGGAAATCTGTAAGTTTGGATTCTTTTTCAATTTACGTATAGTGCAAGCCAGTTTTTGAGTGACTAAAGATACACTGGAAGTTTCTGCTTTAAAGACTTTAAAGATATTTGCAGCTACATGGAAAACACTGTGGCTCATGGCATATATGTGCTAATGTGCTTGATTCACTCCTGTTTCTGGGCCTTTTCTGTTCTGCCAGTTCCTCTGAGATTAAATCTCTGAGAGAAAGTTGTCCAAATCTAATGTGTTTGGCAGTCCCCTCAAATAAAAGCTCCTTTCTCTGAAGACTGCTTGGTGTCTTGCTTAATTCTGATCTGGAGACCTAGAGACTAGACTCTCAGCTAGTATAAATGAGGGAAGTATACCACATAACAGCAGCTGAGGATCTGGAAAATAGTATCTACCAATAACGTCTTACTTCATGTGGGTTCTATCCAAATAATTCACTAGCCCTCCTGTGGGAGAACAAAGCACTGTATATTTCTTTTTACGAGCTGTTTTGCACATAAATACTCTTTGCAGGCCTAGTACATCTTCACTGAAACCAGTGAGAGCAAGTTGGCAAAATCTGCGTGCAGCTTATTTTTAAATCCTTTTAAAATCACAGAGGAATGTTCATCAGATTGCAGATCCCCGATGCAAAATAACTGCAAATTGTGCCAGCGTTTTCTTAGAGCAGATCTGAGATAATATATCATCCTTTGGCTGTGCTTGTGTGGGATGAGTGGGGTATCCTGGACTTTCACAGCTGTGAGATACCGAGTTTGGATGAGGATGGACATGCCATCTAGTGGCTGCTAGTCCCGACTGCTTGGACAATCTTATCACAAATTATTAACAGGATCCCCCGTTTGCCTCTGGAAAGTGAAAAAATAGACATCACAGAGTTTTATCTGAAAATCTTGACTGGTCCATCTCTTCCCTATAGCACCAAGCTGGAAGGCTTCTGTGTCAGGGTTCATCTGGTTAGCTGGATTTTCAGCAACCAGTGTTTCTAATAGTCAAATAATCAGGGGTTTGTCCACTGTCCCTTCCTCCAACACAGGAGGGACTTCTGTCACTTGCTGTAGGTAGAGGTTTCCCTCTCCAGAAGATTTTGCCCTCGTCCAGTTGCAGGGCTTTGCCTGCCATGCCCCATTTCACTCCTACCCTTTTGAGCTGTCTCAGCAGCTCCACTTAATCCCTGGTACAGGGGTGCCACAGGGGTGGTAGCACTGCAGAGGAGGCTCTGGAGCAGCTATAAACAACTCTTTAATTCTAGTCCTCATGCCAAAAACTGACTAAGGCTGCTATGAAAGGGGTGTTAGATGTGGGAAAGCAATTTTCAACCCTCAGAATCCTGCTTGCCACCAGCAGAGTTTCCCCAGCAAGAAGAGGCAGGGAAGCATATTCCACGCTCTCTCTAGACACCCTCCACTGAGCAATCCCATACATCAGGCCAATATCAAATGCAACCACAGAGGAGGCTTTCCCTTATCTTTCAGGACAATTACCAAGCTATATATCACTTGAACAGTATGGGAACGATGGGAGATTGTGGTTTCTAGTAAAACGGGAAAATCTTTTCATGGTTAGCACTAACAATGATATTTGTAGCCCACCTCCATCTGGGCTGAGCCATGGGTGATCATTCTTGGAGATGAGCTTCTCTCAATGTCAAAGGGCAAATAAATAACTAACTATGCGTGAACGTGCGTTTCAAGGAAAAATCGTGCTTTTTTTCCTTCTCCCCTCCCGCCCCTCATTTTGCCTTGGAGAAATTACGGGTTTCCTCAGGTCCTCAGAGAGGTTGAAAACTGTCCAAAATATGCTTCAGGAAAGTGATCGCTCAAAGTGAATCGGTTTGCAGTGTCTGCTCACCATCTGTGTGCCTTTAGGAGATTGTCACACTTTCGGCTGGCTTCATCCGTCTCTCTAATTCCTTGGTTACAGTCAAAACAGTTTTAAAAGGGTTTGGTTCCCACAGTGGGAAAGTAACTTGGACGCTGCCTGCTAGCATCACTTCACCCAGGAGCAGCTGACGCCTTTTGGAAAACTTTGAAAAGCAAATTTCGCTTCTGAGTCAGTTCTGCTGATGTAGCTTCTACTCTTTGAATTACTCTGCTCTTCTCTGTTTCTGTACTTGTAAGGGAGCTTGTGTGAGAAGAAGATCCTGCTTTCCTGGAAGGATGCACTGCCTTTGGTGAAGTCATGAGCATCTCTGGCATTGGTTCACCCACTCTGAACCATCTGAACTGGTTGATTTTCAGGCAGAAGGAGTCTGATATGATGAGCCATGGCTTTCTGGTCTGACATGTTTTGAATTATTATTCCTCTGTTACATTTTTCATAGAAATGCCCCAAGCCACTGACAGACTTGGTTTAGCAATAAAAAAATAATCGTCTCCACAGCAGTTAATGGGATGCCAACAAAGATGCTATGTGGCTGAGTCATCTTCGTGTTGCAATAGTGCTGCCCAGCTAGCCACCCTACGAGATTTAGCAGGCCCAGACTTTTCAGCTGGGGTAATTAATCTCTTGCAGTCTCTCTCAATAAGATTCAGTAACTAGAGGGGTGAAAAAAATGCCCTTTTCATTGCAGAAGACAACTGATGGTCTCACCACCTAAAGTGCTGACTGTTCCAATATGCATCTTCATTAAATTTGGCAGTCAGTAAGAAGGTTTGGGAAAAAACTGTCCTTCCATTGTCTGAGAGCTCAACAAATGATCCCATAGCACCCACTGATCCGCTCCTAAGCTCAGACTGTTGGCCCATGGCTGGATTTCTAGTGCACATCATGGCAGCTAAAGAGGAGTTTGATATTTGAATAATCATGGGGGATCAGGGCAGGATTAGAGAAAGGAAGCAGGAGACCAGAGGTCAGTTTACTGTAAATGAATGATTACACCTTACTACTTGCCTGCTCTCTAGAGGGATAATTGCACCCACCCTGCTGATGAGCAGCACCAGCTCTCTGCTGCTTCCATGTCATGAGCAGGAACAGTTATGTCCACAGCTTTTCTTGCCTGTTCTCATCTTGCCACCTCTTGCTGCAATGTGAAAACTGTTTGACTTTGCTCTGTTGGGCCATCTCTCTATGCTAGATCCCTCCCCAGAGAGCAGAGCTTCAGTTGTCTCACTCTAAGTTCAGTGAGGGAGGCTGCATCCTGCTCAAGAGTGAATTGTCCAGTTTAACTGGGGCTCTCCTCACTCACCTTTTCTGTAGCATTATTTGCAGACTGGCTTTTAAGATATGACATAAAAAGGCAGCTACAAAGCTGTGTCCAGATCTCAAACCCTTATGTCACCTGTTGATAACTGGGGCCACTGCCCAGAGTTGTACACAACTGGAAGGACAGGCAGCATGGAGGATCCTGTGGTTGAACAACAGCACCACGCTCTAGACAGGCTGGGTCCTTCCTAAGCAGCAGCAGTAGGTACCTGGCCCTTTCCACCCTAATGGTGACTGCATGACTAGGAGAAGAGAAGGGGACATTTCCTGCTGGCCCCAGGGGATAGCCTGATTCATCCTGGCAGTGTAGAGGTCCAAGTGGACATTTGTAGCACAACTCCCCATAAGGGATTTATGGCTTGGCTCTGGCACGGTGGCAAGCTGCTAAATACTATGAGTGCGATATAAATTGGTTAGAGGAGAGGCACAAAGCCAGAGCTCCAAGAGCAACATGCAGGAGGTCTTGCTGACTTATGTGTGTGGCAAAATGATGGCTGAGGAGGCTGCTACCAAAAATGTGGGTATCACATGTGTTGCTGTAGTAGATGCAGCATTATGTAAACATTTAAGAGTTACAGCTCTTAAAATGGTATTCTGTAAGCACAGGGTTGTTTCCCCTGCAAAAGAGGCCTTCTCTCTTTTGCAGTACCAGAAGAAATAAGTGCATCTCTACTCCCATTTCACTTTGCCCTGATGCACACTAAGACAAAACCAGAAGAGGGTGGAGAGGGAGGCAGTAAAGAGGAAAAATGTGTTTGCACTTCCAGCATGCAAAGAGTTTGAACATCGCAGTTTCACTTGGACTTCGAAGCACACTGTGCACCCTAGCTGAAGGCCAGACATCTTTGGTGTGTTTGTCAGTGTTGGGCTGAGGAAGAAACATCAGTGTGTGGCATTAGCCAACTATATTCCTTTCTAAATTCCTTCTCCTGGCCTGAGGATTAGTGTCCCACAGCAACATGATCCCAAAGCCTAGCGGGGCTCATATGTGCTTCTTGGCTTTCCAGCACCTCATTTCAGTGCATACTGAGTGGTTATGATGATGGAGGGGAAGGCTCTGGTTATGTCCCCACTGAGAGCGGAGTGTTACCAGAGGTCATCACTGCTGATGGCTCTTGCCTGTGCGAGAGAAGCCTCTTGGGTTTCATCCAAACCTTAGACTCAACAGCACTGGACCCGTCACCACATCTGCTTGCACAGCTGCACAGCCCCTCACTGGCAGGCTCGGTGGAGAGAATAGTGCTGAAATATGGTGCAAGGACTGATGACACAGTGTCTTTTGTGGAGATAAAGGGAGGCTGGTCCCTTTCATCGCTGCTTAAGCAATTGTTTCCGATGTCTTTGCCTTACTTTTCTTCTGGTCAGGATGGAAGTTGGAGGCTCTAGTGGCTGCAGGACAACCTTTGCCAGAAGGTACAGCTCCTGGATGGGGGTGGACGGTTCGCACTCCCAGTTCCCTGGAAGGCAGCCCCGCATTGGGGCATGTCCATCTGCCTTGCCCATTCTAGAAAAGCCTGGTGTGCAGGGACTCCCCTGCTCCTGTCATTTGGCATGTCCTGTGAAAAGAAGGGCCCTTCAAAAGGGCCCTTCTGCTTCTGGCTCAGGAAGTAAATGCTACACAAACCAGTGACACTTATTCCAATCTGACCCCCACAGTGGTCCCGTTCCTAGACAGACGCCCAGCACTGCTGTTCCCCTCCACGCAGTGTGGCAGCCAGGAGTGTGGCTGCCGAACATCAAAGTTAATTAGCCTCCAAAAGCAAATAAATCAATCAATACATTCCCAGCCTCCTTAGAAAATCTCATTATTGGGAACCGACCCAGGCAGCGACTCCCAGGAAGAACTACAGAGGAGGAGATCCTCCAAAGCTGTAATTTTTAAGGTTGTACCACTTGGAGAATAATTACAACCAGCAAAACAATGTTCACATCTCACATTAATATAAAGTAATGACTTTATGCCTGTAGCCAGCTAACCACAGAACTGAGAAGAGACTGTCAACTCTTCAGCCCTGCCATAATACAAAGCATCTTGGAAATGCTAACAGCCACTGCACGCCAGCCCCTTGTCATCCCTCCTTCTTAAAGACACAGACCGAGGGCTGCTTCAGCCTCTGAATGCTGCTTGTACAGGAGATGTCATCACTGAGGAGTTTCCTTTCTGTCTAAACTAAAAATGAAAACTAATATATTTATAATTTTCAGTGAAGCAGAATTTTAAGACAATTTCAGACATTTATAAAAGTTTTTGTTTTCAGAAAAATACCGATTCTGGTTTTGGAAATGTGTCAAATTTCCAAATACCATTTTGTCTTCCTTCATTTCTGCATTTTATTTGCTATCCTTTTTACACTACTTCCAAGTGTGTGTCCAGCATGTGTTTATGGTGAAGTGCAATGAAATAGTGGAAGCAAAAAGAACATACAAATAAATGAAATTATAAAACAAATGAAATCAAAGAGTATTTCTGAAACTCCAGCACAATTATTATCATTATAGCCGGAAAAAAATCTAATATGAAGTATTTTTCTATGGAAATGAAAATCAGAAATCAGGGAATATGAAATCATCTCCCTTTAGACTGAGATAAAAAGTCAATAAAATGTGGCCAGAGTGTTCTGGAGATCATGATCTAAAGAGGACACCTTTGTTGCTGGTAGCATATACTGAAGGGATTGTTACCAGATTATCTGTCATTAGAAGGAGACTTCTGTAAGTTTAGACTCATCCGTACTTTTAGTAGTGGAGGAGGTTCATGTTACCATCTTTGTCTGTCAGATTAATCAGCTGTCTTAAACAAAGTATTCAGGAGGTCACACTATTTCATCAGGAAATTCTTCTGCCGTGACTCGGTTTGACTCTCTCAGGAGATGTTTCATGGGTGGTGCAGTCCACTTATGCTTCAACACCCAGGTTCTCATGCAGAATTTTGAAAGATTTCCCTTTGGTCTCCCTCATCCTCATCTATTGTGTTTTTAGAGATTGGGAGGACTAGTAACACAGTTGCTTAGTGGCCCTTAATGCTTAACCTAAATAAATAACAAAAGAAAGAAAAAGTCAAAGGGATGTGAGGGCAAAGATCGTGCCAAAATCCATTAAGTCAGCAGAGCTGGCAAGGGTTCATGAAAGATTAGAGAACCTCCACTGTTGTTTTAATGAACTGGAGTAAATCTAGTGACAATATTATTTCAACAGCCTGGGTGCAAAGTTTTGCAAATGATGTTCTGCAAAATAGCCAGATCAGCAGTGACGGAGTCGTAGTTTTGATTTCCACTGACTGGACACCTGCTTTACCTCCCGGAAAGGATGAGCTGGAAGGTCTTTGTGTGCCTCTTGCCATCTATTAGCCCAAGCCCTGGCCTGAGGGGAGGCCAGCCAGCATCCTGAACTGCACAAACAGGAGTGTCCCACTTGGCAGCCACTGAGGACATTCCTTGGCTCATCTGCAGAGCTTAACACCAGAGGCATTCATGCTGTACTTGGGCCAGAGACTGCAAGACAAGGCAACTTCTCTGCATCTCCTCAGTCCCTTTACGCCCTCCAAACAGTCCAAACTTGCCTCATGTCCTAGTGCAAACCTGTCACCACGGGGCACAGGGAGGAAAACAGCTCGCTCCTGTGCTGATCTGCTGGAACCCTCTGAGACACCAAGGGGACGACCTGAAGGGGAAAAAATGGCCTGAGAAATTGTACTTTCACCCTGTGTCACTTTGAAGCCACCCCTGGTCTTCTGTCAGCAGCTGACATACATCCTATATGTAGGATAATCTTTATGCTTCTGCAATCCAGTTTAGGGTTGAAAAGCAAAATATAGAAGGTGTCATCAGCTCCCAGCTGGAGCCTTACCTTCTTCGCTGGGGACAATTGCAGCAAAGCAGGGACTCTGGCCCTAATTTGCCAAAACCAGAGGAGTTTCTGGGTGTCCTGTTCCTTCATGGCACTAGGCAATAGGCAGTGAATCTCATTTATCTTCCAAGACTTTCAGAAAGCCTGGCAACTGCACCGACACCATCTCGCTCCAACTGAGAACTAAGGAATTTTGCCGCAAGATCCATTCGAAACCCGCTTGAGCTTTCCAAGCCCACTGTTCCCCTGGGGCAGGGGAGGCGGGGAGGGAGTCTTGTGTTGATTAATATTAGAAGAAACTCCCCTGAAAGAATGATAGATCATGGCTTGGTGACTCCAGAATCTTTTCTTGTTTCTTTCTTTGATGGGAGGAGGGGGAACTGGAAACAAAAGGCCTAGGAAGGGGGGAATGTAGGGAGGGGTGTGTTTTGAAATCTGCTTCCTTTTGGCCACGCTTGAACTTCCAAGAGCCTGGTTTTGACTGACAACCCTAGGAAATGGGAGAGAAAACTCCATGCTGAGCCGGCTCTCTGCCCAGCAGAGGAAGGAGGAGGCATCTGGCTCCAAGGAGCTGAAATGGATGCCTTTAATATGTCTGTCAGCCAGCATCACAGAGGTGCACTTGGGTTTTTCAGCTGGAGCACTCTCTTGCTGCAGCCTTCCAGGGCCTTTTTGGGGTCCACTTACCTGGGTACTGCATCCACACTCACCTGGATGGCTCCAGGTAGGACAGTGGAAGAAGCCAGGCACAGAGCCACTGTGCATTCACAGCTAAAAAGGAGGGAATGGAACAACTGTTGCAAAACCTGGCTTTGCCCTTCCTAGCAATCTTCTTTGCCGGTGCAGGAGGGGTGGCAGAGAACTGGAACTGTCACCTAAAGCATTTTAGAGACATCCAGTTCAAGAATGTGAAGAGGAAGTGTGTTAATAAGGGCATCATCCATGCCATGCAGCTGCCCTCCTGCCTGCAACCCCAGGGGGCCAAACACTGGCCCATATGTAGGGCACATGTCAGAACAGAGCACCACAGGAAAAAATGGGAAAACAGCCCTGAAAAGGGAGATCTGCTGCTTGTCTTGCATCGAGCTGGGATGGGGAGGTGGGAAGGGAGTCAGGGAGAAATCAGGGTAAAAGCTGTCAGCATTATCTAAAGCTTGAAAACTGTTGGTGAGACTATAGAGATATTTGCAGGATGGTTGTGCCAAGATGGATGCTCAGAACAACACATGGGAGCATTGTAGTTCTCTCTCCAGAGAAGTTAGGGGGATGTCTCCTGGGTGGGAACTCACAGAAAACCACTTTATGTTTGTGAGTGCCTCCACCAAAAACACCTTTTTGCCTTCTAATGCCTCTCACATCCACCCCCCGGACATATTACTGACTTTGAGTTTGCCCTTATGGCCAAGCCATGTGCTTATTGCCGTTCTCTGTGTTAGATCTCTTGAGCTCTTTACCAGCAACTAGGAGCTTCTAAAAGGCTCTTGCCTGTAGTCTCCAGTTTTCCTTTGTCCGAGTACACAAATTTCTCGACAGGGGACTTCTGAGTTTTCCCCCAGCAGAACTGAAAGCCTGATGCTTTTTGCTACATCTTGAAACATTTAGCTGTTTACATCAGTTTTTGCTAACTAGATGTTTTTTCTGAAAGGAGGAAGAGAGGAGTTCCCGTGTTTCCTTTACCACTGAGTTCTCAGTCCATTAATTGATATTCATCACTAGGTTGTAGGAGGTTGGGCAATGGATCTGCCTACCCACATTTGATAATGTGCCCATTTCTATCATAAGTACTTTCCTAATGCTCACCCTAAGCAATAGAGTCTAGCAAGTCACTAACAGAAAATGGTCAAACCGTCTTAATAAAAAGTGAGGGAAAGCTAAGTGGACCAGATCTCAGATCTGCTAGGGAACAAGGACAGTGTAAATGCTACTGCAATTTGGCAGTTTGGGATCTTATTCACCTTACTTAAGCCACAGAGGTGTTTTCTTGACATTCTCCTGCCATTGTAGTTTGAGCTTGTATTTTATCATGGTAGTCACATGGCACCTTGTCATGATCACAAGTCACATCAGGGTGGCTTAAGGAAGCCTGTGGTCTCTGGTCTGTCATTTGTAACACAGGCTTTCTTTAGGTTAGGGAAAAATTGGTGCCAAATAAAAGGCATGAAGGTGGCTAATGACACAAGATGTTGATACTGGGAGTCTCCCTTTGTGCAGATGGCCTGCTGAAGTCCATAATGTGTTGGACCAAAGCCTCAGTTATATTTATATTTAAAAGCAGTCAGCTGGCATTTCTGCAGCTGTATTGGACTGACAGTTTCTCTGTAAGTTCCTCTTTTCCCCTTGGGCTTGTCTTTTAACATTGCATCTTCTCCAACACTGCTAAATGCCAGCAAGGAAGATTTTCCCTTCCCAAGGAGGTAAGGGGAGTGCAAGTTCAGCCAGCCTCTATCCGAGAGCCACAGAGAGCAGAACTGACTCTGCCACGCTCCTGGGGAGCCATGCATGGGCTTTCTGCAGAGCTTGCCCCTCTGCGGGCAAGAGCCTTCAGCCAGAACCAACTGTGCTACATCCCAGGCCTGTCTCCAGTTCCGCACGCTGCCTGTGATGAATAGTGAGCCTGGGGAAACCCACAAGGCTTTAGCTCCCCATGTCTGAGCTCTCCCAGCGCTCTGAAATCCTGCCCTCACTGTTGAGAGACAGTAAGCTTGCACGCGTCCAGAGGAGGACTATACAATGATAGATAATACCAATAAAGCCCTGAGCTGTTCTGGGGAGGGAAGGGTGATTTATCCCCAGCTGGATGGCTGGGCTGAGCAGAGCGGAGAGCGGAAATCCTACGGGAGCTGCGGGGCACACATCAAACCGTATGTCACAGCGTCCGCGACACCCGGGGCGCCAGTTCAAAGCTGTCACGTGCTGCGGCTGGAGACTTAAGGTGATGCCAAGCTAATGAGCAAACGAAACAATAAATAACCCCAGTGATCATTACGCTCCCCTCCTTGGAGCTCGCCTGCTCCGGCCCTGGTGAGCCAGTGCTTCTCACACCCAATTACTCATGCTGAAGCCCCTCAAACAGAGCCCAGAGCAGGCTCAGCAAACCATTCATCTTTGCAGAGTGGAGTCCTTTCAAGTTTCTCTGCAGCAGCCTCTCTGTTTATTGTTAAGATGAGCACACAGTTTACATGAACTGTTCTTATTTATCTTTGACTTTTAGATCATTTCTTTGCACGTCCGGCACCTTCCAAGTTTCAACCAAACTTTTATTTATGTCCTAGGATTTGCTGTCTGAAACTCTCCAGCTCCCAGTGATGGAAAGGTGAGCTGAGCTCCTGACTGGGCCCTTTTCTCCAAAAGCACTCAAGTCCCTGAGGCAAATCACTCCTCTGGACAGAAATTTAGGAAGCTGCTGAAGGGAGGGGATGGGTGGGTTGTGTGTCAGGAGGGGGTGCTCAGATAAGTGCTAACAGCTGAGTTTTGCGTGACTTTGGGCTGAGGCCGAACATGCAGCCATGTTGGGAGAGAGGATGGATAAGTACGTGGTTTAGGCATGATGGAGGCACTTTGGGAATTGTTTGGCTGTAGTGTTTGTTTTGCAGACTGCTAAGATGCCTGAGGGGAGAACAGACCTGGGTATTGTCCCCAGTGGGCTTCACATGTTGACCACTGCTGCATGTAGTTATAATATTTCCCAAATTCCAGGTCCTCCTTAACAGTCACCACAGCCTCTGCTCCCCTGCCTGCAGTGACCTTCTGTGCCTTGCTGCCTGCTCCCTACCACCAGCCTCACTCCAAGCTGTGATCAGGGCACAAACTCTGTTGATTTTCAGATGAGCCCTGTAACAGTGACGTAGAGGCAGGGGAATCCTTCCATGCCTTAGTGATAGTGTATCCAAACCATGAAGAGCTAGATTTGGATTCTCCCTAGAGCCAGGAAATGGAAATATCTTTTATAATATCAGTGTTCATGGTCAAAGGGCATAGCTAGGGTGCCATGTCACCAGACATGTCCCAGTTTACAAGAGCTGGATACCTGCCTGGTGTGTGTTCACACAGGAGGACAAGATGCTAACATGCAGGCTAAGGAAGGAGCACTGAGAGAAGATAACTCCTTCAGCAAATTAATCACTTGGAAACACAGGACAAAGTGTGGATTTCATTGGAGCTATCTCACAGACTCTGAGACCTTGAGGCAAAGAGCCAAACTCAACATAGCAGAGCTGCCGGTACCATCACCTCTCCAGAGGGCTTGGAAGCAGCAGTGGCTGGAGGGATGGCCATGGGCTCTGTGTGGGCCTCCAAGCCTCTGTGTCCCTTGTCTGTAGCTGTGGGAGGCTGAAGGCAAATGGGCCTTGTGCCAGCCTCCCGCAGCTGCAGGAGATGGAGCTGCAGACCTGCTGCCGGCTGCCACGTAGCGCAGTGGAGGAGGCAGCCCGTGAGGAGCCACTGCCCTTCGCAGCCAGTTCGGTCTTTCTGTTTCAAAGGCACATCACCTAAGCAAAAAGTCACACATTTAAATTTCATTCCAGGGGTTAATTACTTCCACAATTATTAAAATGGAAAGACTTTTTTAAATTGCATATTCCTTTTCACTGTTTCTCTGGCTTGGCCAGGAAAATAACTCTGAAATTTTTTCTATTTCTTCCTACTCGTGATCTCTGAATTTTCTTTCTCTTGTCACCAGTGTTATCAGTTATGTTAGCTAGTGCCTGTTTTTACCTTGGCTCTTTGACCCATGAAATAGTTGAAGAGCCTTTGCATCTCACATGTCCAATCATTACATGCCAGCGGAGTACTGTGAGCACTCTACATGAGTGGTACTAAAGAACTGGGATGTCTTCACAGCACTAAGAATATTTTCTCACTTTCAAGGGCCAGCATGCAGATGTTTCAGTCCAGAGCTATGCCATTACAAAACTGCTCAGGAATATGCAGGGGCAAATTCTGCTCGATGTTACACTCACACAGCTCAGAAGAACCACTCAGGTTCTTCACAAGGCAGATGGAGAGGGAGCAGGAGCTGGGCCCACTCAAAAAGGAAGAGTATCCTAATTTCTGGGGCCTGATGGTATAAGAATGGCCTTCCATTTCCAAGAAGCTACAGCAAACCCTTGAAGGAAAAGAGAGCAGTAACAGGAGAGCTTCTGTTTTTGAGAGGCTTTGCTGACCTGGAGAGTTATCAGATATAGCCTGGTTGTGTTCATGTCTTTCTTCCTTTCCCCTAGGGACCAGAAAGGGTTAAAAAACTCCTGTGATATAGGTCTGTGTTCACATTGAATCTACACCCATCATATATATATTGGCTTTTGAGGAAGGGGGGAGTGGTTTGCACATGTCACTGGCCATAACTCAGGCTTTTATTATAATCGTGACCATATGGTTAATGGGACCTAATAAACCACTGTTGACCTGGACACTGTGTGCACAAATCCCTTGCTCTCTTTGCTTTTTTCCTTCCTTGTCTGGGTGCACTATGCCAAGCAGCTGCAATTTAGTGACTAAAATGCCAGTTTTAGTGGTCCAGCAACTAGTGTGTTTAGAAGGAATAAAACATTACACTGTAGCCTGATGGAGACAGGGACCAACTTTTGCCAGGTGACAAGGCAGCTGCCCAGTGCATGGACAGACGTGAGCAGTGTCTGTGTGAAGGCTGGAACAGGGGACAGGGCAGGGAGATCAGACAGGCCTGAACATGAGGCCCTGGGTGTGATCCAGTGATTGCTGTGGAATTAAATCCGTGCTTCTCCTGGTGAAAAGAGAGGAACACATAGCCAAGAATTTTAAGAAACCTTGTGTTCTGGTTTTGGCAGGAAAAAAGGCTTCCACTTAATGGAAATTAGAACTGGGGGAAAAACTATTAAATCCTATCTTAAGCTTTCCTCTGGGAACCCATTGAAGGACTGATCCAGGCCATGTCTTCTTCAACTCCTTATATAATCTAGTTTTAGAATTATCTAAATGATGGGCAGGTGACCTCAGCCTTGGAAAGACATTTATTTTTTGATCAGTCATGCTATCATCTCTCCCACTTTTAATAATACTGCCTTGTCACCCATCTGTTCCTGACTCTCCTGCTTAACCCTCTCCAACCCCAAAGGGAGATTGCAAACCCTCCTCAGGCATGGCTGGACATCTGCTCACCAGTATTGGTTACCTGAGCTGTGCTGCTCCTGGGGTTTTGTATAAGGCTTGCTTTACAAGACCTCACCGTCCAGAAATTTCCCCAAGCTTGGTTTCATTGCACTGCTCTCAGGAATGCTGCTGACTGATTTTACAGGTGGGGGCCCAGGACAAGAAGCTCCTTAGCTTTCTTAGAGAGCTGAACATATGTGCCTTGGAGGAATGAGTGATCTTGAAGCTACAGGTATTGAGGCATGTGGCTGGCACATCAGGCTGAGCCAAGGTAGAAGTTTTGGTTCTATCTTTTGATCTTGAGCTGAAACTTAATGTTTCTATTATTTGATTGGTGTTTTTGTGATTACATGCACCTGCTAATAATGATATCCAGGCACACTTGTAGGTGGGGTGCTGTTGAAATTAAACTCTCTTTCTTCCCTAAAATGACTATGTAAACACCAATATCAGCTCCTTGTATCGTGTTTAGAAATGAGGGCTCCTGGTGCTGTATGACCCTTTTTGAGCCATTCAGAACAGACACAGAGGAAACCTATGCTGTTCTACTCTTCTGGCCTTCTCTCCTCTTCTCTTCTCTTCTCTTCTCTCCCGCTGTTTTGTCTTTGCCACATTATCCACTTAGAGCTCTGTTTCTTCTGACCACATATGGTTCACATGGCTTCATTTAGGACCTGATCTGAAGGCTGGTGGTCACAGCTGGAGTCATTATGCTGTCTTTGATGGCTTTTGGAGCAGCATGAGTAGATTTTGGTACATCTTCAATCATGTTGGGTAGGTATAAACTGTTACTCTTCCCAGAGTTCTGTCTCTTCTGAAACTGGAGCTGTTCTTTCCTAACAAGTGGCAGCCTTGGCACTTGGATAGATGTAGGAAGCATCAGAGATAGATGGACATACAGACTGCACAGTGAGCCAGAAACATAAAAAAATATGTTTAAAAATGTAAAAGCCAGTGATCTGCCTGATGGTTTGGCCTTCAACAGGTGAGATATGAGTGGTGGAACCTTCCATGAAAAGAATAACCTGATCCCAAAATGGAGCCAGCCCTGGGACATCTCACCCTCCATTCCATCCCCCTCTTCACACAAGAAACAGCCTTCCCACGGCAGCTTCCTCTATCACCACCTGCTGCAACCACACAAGTTCTGTCTGGCTTAATAGTCATGGCTCTGGCTGGAGATCATGGTGGGGGCACTGATTCTTTTCCAGCAAGTCCCCACAGGTCAAGTGCAGTGGCTGATATGAAAAAGCAGCCTCTGAGAGGGCAGCACTATATTTTCCCGTGTTGGAGACCTTTTACTCTATTCCTCAGCAAAAGCAGCCAAGCACAAGGGAGCAGGCTGAAGCATCCACAGCCCAGAAAGTCTCACTTCAAACAGAAGCCTTACTGGGCAGTGTCAGCAAGGAGGCAAGGGCCAGGCAATGACTGGGCAGCTTTGGGCAGTGCTAGGGGATGAGGGGCACCTTTACTGCCATTGCCATACACTGTGTACACACAGGAAGCATCCAGCTCCACATGCATCTATCCAACAAGCTCTTGCTTGAAAACCAGCCTGAGCAGAGCAAACAGTGGAGCAGCATGTGTGGAGGCACAGCAGGATTTCAGCAGCAAAGCACCGTCTGTCCAGCATCACTTTGTCCCAAGGTAGGGTGTCACGCCTCGCCCTGCAAACAGAATGAGTGTTACTCCTCTGAGATAACTTCAGCCAGGCCAGAGGCTGCCAGTCTCACAGGGAAGAGTCCTTCAGGGCAACTCACAGCACACAGATGACATGGCAAATGTCCCTGCCTGCAGGAGGGGAAGCGGCAGGGCTCCCCGTGCCCCTCGGGAGGAGCGTGCCCAGAGGAGCAGGAGGCATGTGGTCTTCACTCCGAAAATGCTGGCAATGTTTACAAAGTCAGACACGTCAGCACTGTTACAGTCAGCGAAGTGAGTGCAAAACTGGCCTTGTTACTTCCCAGATCTGAGGGATACAAGGCAAAAACACACAGATGGTCGGCCACTTTCCATAATGAAACACGTCTTTATTGTCCCGAGGAAGCTGCATTTCACAACCTAAGCACTGAGGCTTGCTTCTTTTTTTATATATTTTATTTTCTCTGCAAACTATGGGCAGTTTTGCCCCTTCCTTAAATCAAAAATTGTGGATGATAAAGACGTGTTTCATTACTGAGAGCTGGCCAAGCATCTGTGTGCAATGGACTTCATTTTCTTCTGTAGGTTGCTGGCACAAACATTCCCAGACAAAGCCAGAGAGGAAACTGAAGTGAATGCAGGGATCTGAGTACTCCCAAACTTGGGGAGAGTTCAGATTTTGTGGCTGCTTCTTTCTGGTAATGCCCAGCAGCCACATCCTGAACTTTAAATGATGTGGTGAAGTTTCTCTTCTCTTCTCTTCTACTTTGCCAGACTTGAAATACTTGGGTGCCTATGCTGCTATGGTTCCCAGAAGAAGCGCAAGCTCACAAGAAAGTAGATACTGTCCTTCAAGGGATGACTAAATTTGTGCAAGTCAGCCTTGAGGAACCTATCTAGAAAACACTGTGCTAGTGATCCCATGGCCTTTGTTTTGCTTTGCTTTGTTTCTGTCCTTACTAGTAGGATTGCAGCCCTTACCTTTGTTTGTATGTCTGGATTCATGACCCTGGCAGGGCTTGTGAGCACTAGTTTGGGAACACCTTCCCATAAGCTGGGCCTGAGCTCCTCCTCACCAGCAAGGAGGGGATGTGGTGTGATGTTCAGTCCCCAGGACTGATATTCGTGAGGCTCCAGGAGGTGGCTAGGATCCTGCGTGTCCAGCAGAGACGATGCTGCCCTGTTCTGATTTACACTCCTGACAGAATGCTTAACAAATGCAATACTTTCAAGCATTACCGTATTCACCTTGGGACGAATCCATTCAGAGACACAGTACAAAGCATATGGTTGTGATGACAGCTCTGGGACCAAGATCTATTTGTCCCCAGTGCAATGGGGTTATTTCTGCAAGCATATATTTTGTGAGAAGTAGTTGGCTTTAATGATGTTTAAACAGCCCCCCCAGTTCTCTTTCACAGGAAAGACAGAAAGACTAAGAAGTAAAAATAGAGGAGGAAGAAAAGGAGAGGGCCTCAAGAAAAAGACAAGTCTTTTACCACAAGGAAAAGTATTAGGCTCTTTACTAGCCACCTGAATAATTAGAAGCATGTTTTTAAAAGCTTCCTTATCTGCATAATTTGTACTGTCCTGTGGTGGGTTCCCAAAGGCAATAAAGTCTGGGAGGGGAGCAGCCAAATCTTATTTTTGAGAGCCGTGCTTTTGCTGTAGGCTTGCTGTGGTAGCCAGGACTGAGGCAGGATATGTGCTTTCCCATGCTGTGGCATGGACGTGGGGCTCAGGCTGTCTACACCCATGCTTGNGCTGCTTGCTTGGTGAGGCTGAATTGTTTCGTGCATGTGGGGACAGTTTTACACTGGAAGTAGACCCCAGGGCTAATTAGCCTGACTTAATTTCTCCTTGCTCATAACCCAGGTCCTGATCCTAGTTTACTTGGTCCTGGTTTCAAAATCTCCTTTGCCTTAGAGTTAGGAGCCAGCCAGCACACCAGTGCCAATTCAGTCCAACTCGTACTGCATGAGAAACACACGCATTCCCACAGTGTGTCACCACAGCATGACTCCCTCTGCATGAGATCTCTCTCTCTTCGTGCTCAAAATACAACTTTTAATGGACAATTCAGGCATATTGTTGTTTAACCTACAGAACTAAAATCAAAGATAATTGAGTCACTAGAAATTAGGTATATAAGCACTTTTACTGGACTATTTGAAATCTCCCCTAAATATAACAAATGCTTACAAAATACAGAACATGCATGTTCTAAATCTATATAACTCGTCTTCTCTGCTATTTAAATTTTACCTTTAGCTTCCTAAGTTGCAAGGACAACCAAGGAAATTTACTTGCAAATCCCTTGACTGTCCTTGCCTAAAGCACATGGCTTTCAGGGAACCTGACCTTCACAGAGTGTTTGGGTTCTTCTCCTTAGGATGTGTTTGAGAAAGAAAAACCCTCTGTGAATTCACTGTCTTGTTGGCAGTTTTGTTAAAAATCCAAGTAATTTCTGGTGGCAGATTTGAAGAGTAGCTGGTGTCTTGGCTAGGCACAATGCAGGGCTGAAACTACACTAAAATGCTCTGGTTGCCCTTCGGAGGAGCTGAACACAGGAGGGATAAAGAGCCTGGACTCCTGGGTTGGCTTGGCCAGGCTAGTTGGTAGATGTTGGCATTGAGGAATGGAGTAGCAAAAAGCTATAATGCAGCTGAGCATTGATCTGTGTGAGAGGGTCAACCTGTGACCTCAGTGAAGTGGTTTTATCACTTGGGAAGTAAAACAAGAAAGAAAAGCATGCTCCCAGCTTACTTCTGTGCTGTTCTCCCCTGTCCCACCTCTTGCTACATCATAAGATGTCCATATGGCAGAGCATGGACTGCTGTTTGCAGCATATCTGCTACAGCTGTCTACACCCATGCTTCCCTCCCAGGCATCAGGCTTCAGGGTGGGCCATCACCTGGCCAGCTGGGGGACCAGAGCCCTCCATGGTCTCGTACAGCAGGTGCATAAGGCTCTGCTGTCTGCTCTTCTCTGTTGCTGAGCATGGCAGAAGACCACAGCTGTATATAGACAATGTTACACAAATTCATTAATTGCTGCGTGGCCACCATGCGGCACAGAGTGACATCTTGTGAAGCGCCACTTCTTAAGCTGCAACTCAAAGGCAGCTGCAAGCTGCCGCTAGAGACAGAAAAAACACTTGGTTCTCACAGCAGACATTTCCATGCTCTCTTTCTTCTTAGAAACATGTACAACTGTAGATAGTGTGAAAAAAACTACTCTGCTTGCTTGGACCAACAGCTTCCCATTTGTCAGAGCCTGATGGGAGAGCTAGAGGAATTCAAGAAACACCCTGTGATTGGCAACATGGCATTATCTGTACCTACAGCTTGACATTCACCTTCTTGTCACAGTCAGAAGCTCAGAGTGTCATAGAGAGAAGTTGTGATAGAAAAATTTGCTGATAAATGGTCTTCCTCTGAAGTCCTAAGCAGACAGAGTGTTCCTGAGTGAAAACCTTTTTCCACTGCTAAGCTGACAATCAAGCACGCTGAGTCAAGCCTTTAGGGGTGATTCATGGCTCTGGGGTCACACAGGTTGGAGCTTCTCATCTGAAGGGGATTAGGTGTTTCCAAGGAAGCACAGTTCTTCAGTGCCTTCAGCATATCCTTGAAGTTTTTGGAGCCTCAGACCTGCTTAAGACCTCCCTCATTACTCTGTCTCATCACATGAGAAGTCCATCACAGCTTTGGCAGAAGGTATGGAGGGTGTGTGGTGTGGGGCACATGAAAGGAAATCCTTTGAAGGGTGCTAGTTCCTTCCAATAAATCCAAATACATCTGGGTGCAGGGGAAGCCAGGCCAGCTTCTGGGAGTCTCCTTGGTGTCCACATAATGTGTTCATCCATCTGATAGTCTGTCAACAGAGCATGCTCTCCACCTGGTGCTCCCTGTGTGCCTCATGCTTTGCTGCACAACTGCACCTTCCGCCCTGCTCACTGCTCACTAGCACAAACGTCAGTGCTAGTGCTAGTGGGGAGGACTGGCTGCAAGGCACATCCATGTGATGACAACCCAGGGAAAGGCAAACCTCCTGTGGATAACACACACAAGGCTGGCTGCTTCACTGATCAGAGCAGGCTCTCATGAGACTGCTGGGAACAGGGCTGGAGCAGGCTCCATTGGCCCTGGTTTGCCTCCCTCCAAACTCTCTCCTTCTGCTCCTCTCTCCTTTCCAACATCAAACACTTCTCTCCTAGCAAGGTGTTCTCTGATGCCTTGCATTAAGTTCACAGTGTAAAATTAGAATGTACCGGGCCACTACAGGATGCTGAGGTTGTTAAAGCTGCATGTGTGCATGCACATGTGTGTGTACGTGTGTGTTTAATGCAGGGCTTTACAAAACTATCAAGCACTCTTTAAAGTACCATAAAATTTAATGCTCAGTAGGGAAGCCTAAACAAATGAAGCTGCACTATAAAATGTTTAGTGTTTCTATAGCTTTCACTTTGAACATGAAGACTTACTGCAAATCACAAAGGGGATTTCTCTGTCATTTTCTCTTTCTTATCCTTTCTCCCTTTGCCTTTTTTTCTTCTGGATTCCCTGTTCCTGAGAATTTACCGTGGATTTTGTACAGGAATATCTCGAATGCCCTGCATGCTTTATTCCAAAAATGTGGCTGTCTGCCACTGAAGGGAGCTGCCTGTTCTCTGATGGTTCCTTGGCAAATATATAATTGAGACTAAAAGAAAAAAAGCACTACTCTTTCATTTACCCCAAAAGCCACTACACTTAATTATCTTACCATGTAAAGTGTCTGCCAAAAGTGCCTTGTGCAACTCTTATCCTTGGCCCACTGAGATTTTGTCTGCTTTTGTTGTGACTTCAAACACAGATCTCAAAGCATGATCAGTAGATAGCAAAGTGTGCCCTGAGGTTTCCTGAGGCACAGGTGATGGGCATGTTTTGCACAGTGAAGACATCCAGGTGGCATATTCTTGTTATTGACCATGAACTCAACCATTGTATGATTCCCACCTGAGTTGCACATCTCTCAAACCCTCTCTCTGAAGTAAGGAAGGGCATGAGCAGGTGGGGTGTCCTTCTTGCTGCTGTGGGAGCATATCTCAGCTAACTCTCATGGAGCAACATAGTCAACTACTGGTGAATAAAATTAGTCAGTAAATTGCTACTCTCAGAGACAGTGGGGATTAGATATAACCTCCTGTACCCCAGCTGAACAGTACCAGATTACTCCCCTCCTCATGGTCCTCACCTGTAGTCCAATGGTGACAATTATTTGCTGCCTTCTGGCATAAAACTTCCAGCTCACTGATTATGGTTTGCGACATTTGGCTTCTCAGGACTGAGTTGCAGGATGAGTTTGGAAGGGAAGAGCAGGACAGCCTTCTAGTTGGCATGGCTGTGTTTCCACCAACAGGCAGTGGAAGCATGAATAAAAGGCACTAAAGACTGTGAGGTGTTGGCTCCACCTCTTCTGGACTATGCCACAGTATTATATAAATGTATGGTTTCAATTCTGTCCATACTATGATCCCTCTGGAGAGAAGATGTAGCCAGTTGCCTTTGTTCAAATAATTTTTCCATGTGAAAGGCTTCAGATTGTCCAGGAAATTGGATGGCTTCTCTCTTTCTAGACCTGATAGATGCCATAGCTCATGGCCTTTCCTATTAATTCAGCCATGTAGTTCTCTCTCATCAAGGGAACATCACAAGGTCACAGCCTTTTTCCTGACTGGAACCCAGGAAAGTAGGGATTAAATCTTGGGCATACCCTAACACTCCTGAATTTGGACACAAGTGGAAAGAACTCTTCTGTTTTCTAGTTTACCTTCCATCTGCCCTGGGGCCTGAACTTAACTGCAGGTTTCAGCATGAGAAGAGGCATGAAGTTCCAATGTGCACATCTGGAATTAAGAGCTGAAAATTGGGCTCGGTGCTGATAACGCTTTATTGACAGGAGATGAAAGTCTTGATTCCAATAACTTTCTGAGCTCCAGTTCCCACTGCTTTACGAGGTGTTACACACTTTGGTACCTTTGAGAGAGAGTTTGCTTCCCCTCCTTCTCTCCCACATCTTTATTGCTTCTGTTCCACAGACTTGAGTCATTAAAGTCTGAAACGCTTCAGCCCAAAAGGGTATGGAAACCTCCTTTTCCAGAGCCACAGTGAGGAAATATCAGCAACCAACTTATCTGAGAGGGATGGGCATGAGAGACCCTGAGGCCAGAGTGCTCCCAGGCTCCCAGCATCAGTCAGGGACAGAGGTGTTTGACCTGAGCACAAAAGGCTCAGGTCAAACACCATTTGCAAAGAGGGCAGGCACCTACAATCCATGCTCAGTTCATTTTCCTTCCTCTGCCTGATGCATGGCAACAGTACAGGAGCTCCCACGCTACCCAAAGAGGGCTCACAGTTGTGTGTGTGTGTGTGTGTGTGTGTGTGTGTGTGTGTGTGTGTGTGTGTTGGGGTGCGGGGTGCTGCCAAAGCAAAAGCAGAGGAAGGAAAGATAAACTAAATACTGCAGGAGGTGTGGTGTGACTGCCATTCCCACTGCCACGTGTTCCTACCCCAGCAACACAGGGCACAAAGCAGGACTTGTAACTGGGACCTTATCTAGCATCAAGAAGCAAACTGATCTCAGAAGGCTTCAAGTCAGAGGGACACCAGCCACTTCCATCTAACCTGCCTTATAAAGCCTAAGTCGTCTGCATCCACCGGACTTTGGAAAACCAAGACAGTACCTGTGTTCTTGTTCCTCTTTGAGCTGACCCAAGTTACCATTCCTCTCCATGCTCTAGTCATGCACTGAGAGGCTTCCTCCTGCCTGTCTTGGGCTACCTGGTCATTTACGACTCACTCCTACTGCCGGAAACAAGATCTAATAAGAGTCAGCTGCTGTAAGGGACCCCAGACTCTAAATCAGTTCTGCATTAGCAGCAAAGGCTCCATGAAGGAAAAGTCAAAGGCTGCAGGCCATTATAATTACAACTGTCAAAATATAACATTGCTCCAATTGGAAAATATTTTATAAAGGTTTTTTTTTGTGTGTGTGTGTGCAGAAAATCTCTGCTCACCTATAGAAAGGCTTCTGTGTTTGTATTTTTTTCTTCTTTATACTAATTTATTTTCTAACAAATACTAGCTCTCCTTAAAATTCTTGTCTGTGCATTTCTGGACAATTTCAAATTTTCTTTAGAAAGTAAAATGTCTGAAGAAATGAAGTTTGGGGGTTTCAGCCAAAAATAAGGCATTTTTCCCACAGAAAAATTGCAACAGGAACTTTAGTGAGCTATCAAAAGTCACTCTTCACATTTTAGAGTCATTGCTTTCAGTTACTCATCATCAAAGCTTGCTGTAAAGGCATCATGGAATCTGTAGTCTCGTCCCAGAGTAGAGGGATATCCCATCTGTAGAGCTGAGTGTGGACATGAAGAACTCTCACTGCAGCTCCCAATAGGTAAGGCAATGACATATACATAAGCCAGAAAAAGATAAATATTTTCAGTTCTAACAACAATTCAGATGAAATTTTTACATTTTTAATGTTAAAAACACCCCAAGCTTTCAGCTCAGCTGTAACTGCAGCTCTGTGATAGCACTATTAAGGCTCCTGTAGTTACTGCAGGCAGTCTGTTCCCCCTGCAAAAAGCTGCTGCAGTATTTATCACAACACTGGAGTTATAACTAGTGTTAACTAACAGCTGTCCCTACGGGTGGGTAAATTGTGATCCAGAATTTGCTATCTCTTGCTCATCTCCTTTATCTGATTGTGACTCTGCATTGAGCCAAATTGTGTAGGAGGAAATTGTGACTGAAGCCACAAGGTTCTTCTGGGCTTCCCCTTTACTGCTGAGCCTCTTGTCCTATATGATATCCATCCATTACCCTCCACAGACCAGCATTTCTGAAGCCCACAGAAAAGGAGGCATTTTAAAGTGGCAAAAAATCTCCATTTTCCTGGCTGAATTCAGAAACGAGAACCCTTCAGCAGTTTGCTGGGATGCTGCTAATCTGCAGGCCTCCCCTATCTGACTTGAATATCCATTTTGTCTTTGGTGATTTCTTCTCCCTGTAGAAGAAAGGAAGAATTAAGTCTTCAGCAAGCTAACCTTTTTCTCCAAGTCTTGCTGACAGCCCAAGGCCCCTCAATAGCTGCAGGCTGCTCATACATATTCTCATGAGGTTAAGTCCAACAGCACAAGAGTGTCACAAAAACCTTCTTAGGGGAGGTTTCCCCCTCTTAGAAGGTACAAGGCTACTTCCCAGTTAACACTGTCCTGATGCATTCAGGCAATAGATGTCAGGTCTTTGTTTCTCCTAATGCTTTCTGAAAGAGTTGGGTGCCTTTAGTTTTATGTCAAATATCAAAGAACAGCTCAAAATCTGGAAAGGTCTTGAGTGCTCTCTTGAAAAAATCCCCAGAGAGCCTGAGAGTGGAATCCTTTCCTTGCCTTCACAGATTTTATTTTATGTTTATAGGAAGCCTTTTGCTCTTTGCTGGACCTGAATTGTCTCTGGTCTGTCAGCCACATGGTGCAGATGTCGGCATCTCCTTCCCTGCCAGCATTCTCCCAGTCATTATTCCCAAAACCTGATCTCCTTGTCTGAGCCTCCACGTGTTAAGGAACCCTTTGGGACTACATGATTATTTCCTTCTGCCTGTTGTGTATCCCCTGATGGCTAGTCTGGTGAAAGCCAAGCTTTGACCACAGTCTTAAAACCAGTTCATCTTGTAGGGAGAAGTGCCATTACTTGCAGTTGCAGTCCTTTTCACTAAACAGATCTTGTCACCAGCCTCAAAAAAAGCCTAACAAAAAAAACCCCAAAAAAAAAAAAACCCAAAACAAAAAAAACCCACAAACACAAACCACTACAAAAAAAACCCCATACAAGCAACAAAAAAAAGAGAGAAAGGTGGTAACTTTTGAATTTATTCACATCGTGGAAAATGCATCTATTTATGTTCTGTTTAAAATTACTTTTAAATTTGAATAAGGAAAACAACAACAAGGACAAACGCCCAAAATTAGAGTGTGTGTAAGCCAGTGAGGTATGTGTATGGCCTAAACTGGGGTCTCCTGGCTTGCCACCAGGTAAGTCACCTACAGACCCTGCTATGAAATGTTGTGTCCTCCATTGCCTGAAAAGAGAAGCCTGAGGGAACATAGGAGAAGGGCCTAAACACTAATGGTTGGCCTGGGTTAGTCACCAAATCTTCCATGTCTAGAATGGAAGAGACTTAGAAAAAAAAATTCTGGTGACAGAATCAAAACACCAAGACGTATTTCTTCATCCAGTCTAGAGTTAAGCCATGGAATTCTTTGTCACAGGATGTTTGGATAGAAATAATGTACTTACTAGAGGCTAAATTAAAGGGGAAAAAATCATTTTGAGCTGTTAAACACAAGGATATTAAATTGCTGTAAGTCTGGAAATACATGCTTGAAATCTGCCTTGTTTGTCCTTTCCTAGGCACCCATTATGCAGGTCTCAGAGGGGCCGGAGCAGATGAACCTTTGGTCAGCTGCTGTGTTGCAGGACCACACGGTCCTGTGTATGTTTAGATGACTTGCACTTCAGCCCATGTTGCTCCTTTAGAGGGCCTCACTACTCTCCAAAGCTTGTTGTTTTTTCCTTCCCTTGCCAGTCCTGGCTTTCCACTGGCTGACGAGGCAGACCTGTGTGTCTGCCCTGCTGGCCAACAGAAGATGTTAAGCCTTTCCCACCATAACCCTCTGAGGTGAAAGTGAGGGGTACAAAGTCGAGCGTGCTGCATCTCTGCCGCAGCTGTCTGCGATCTCCTGCTCCCCTCTGACAGATGGGAAATAGCCTGAAGCAAAACTGAGAGGAGCCCTGTTTATTTTGGGACTGCAGATTACTGTCAAACATGAAGAGAGACAATTATTTCCATTGTGGAAAATGTGGTATTAGTGAATGAGCAGTTCCCTCCACCTCGCCTTTGTGTTTTGCTTGTCTCTAAGGAAGGTTTCCTTTCTTTTTGCAGCACAGGCTTGAATTAAGTGGGCAGAAAAGAATTTAAATACAAATATTTGTAAACTAAGTGGTTTTCCCGAACAAAGTAGATCCAGATGACAGTCTGCTGGCTGCAGCATCTCGGTGCCTGTCACACCACTGGCCCTTTGTTTGGCAGCTGGGTACCACAGGAGGCATCCCAAGGGGCACAGCCAGGCTGACAGGCAGCACCCACTGCTGAGGGGTGGCAGTGGGAGAGCCCACTCAGAGTGTGGCCAGTGGCAAGGTGGGGGACACAGGGCATTTTTGGCTGCTGTCAGTCTTACACAAGTTGTATTACACATGCCAAACTGCCAGGCCTGAAGGCCGTGAGGAGTGTGGTAAAGTTGATGATAGAGAGTCTGAAGGTGCAGAAGATGCTATGAGGTTTCAGAAGAAGACCTTGCTGGTGTCTGATTGGTTTGTCAGGGGTCAAACAGACCCTGGCAGTAGTGCAGGAATATGAGGAGCAGTGTGGATGAGCAGCTTCTGAGGCAGCATGAGCTCTAGACAACTCTTACAGTTCATCAGGTCACGAGAGCAGGGCAAGATTTTTCTTGCGTAATCTTTTTTTGACAGAAAAAAAAATTGTTTGCCATATCCTAAACCATCTGAGGGATTTGGTAACAGCTTAATTAGGAGAATTTTCTCATGTCTCAGAAGGTCAAAACCTTCTGAGTTTATGTTTATAGGAAGCCTATAAACCCTGAGGTGGGTATGCTCTCTTGAGAATACTCTCTTGAGAATGCTCTCTTTAGCCAGCAGCTAAAGCCTTCTCTGGGACCATAAGTGATCCAGACCCAGACCCCTTGCTCAGAGTATGTCTAAGAAGTCCCCACCTTTGTCCAAACCTTGATGAATGGATACTTGTGTTTGCATTGTTTTTCATGGAAAAGCTTCAAACAAGCTCTAATCCATCCTGAAGAGAACATAGAAGAAAAATATTGGAAGCACAGGATGAAAAATGCACTTTTTACCCATCAGTATGAATTATTATCCCAAGATTGTACTTGCTAACATCATTTCTGCCTCATGTTGCTCAGCTCCCACAGCTCACCCCTGCAGTCATGGGCTCTGACCAGTGTAGGTTTGCAGGGCAGCACTGCACCCTCCGGCTGCTGCGGAGCTGCATGTGCCAAATGCCAGGAGAGTGCCAGGTTCAGCTCTGCTAGATGTTATTTTTAATTCTTAATAGTGTCCTGAGGCCCTTGTTACTTTCCATTGTTTGTTTTGGGGGGGAACTCTACTGCCAAGGTCTGTTCACTTGTTCTGTCTTTTTCTGCAAAGGCCTGAAATGTCTTTTTTTCTATTTGTTCTACAAAATAAAGCATCTCTGAAAATGGCACATACCAGATTTTCACCCTCCCCGTGTCTTAACCACAAATGTCTGACTCTTGACAGTTTATCTGCTGTTAACTTGATCTTTTTGCAGTGGCTGCTCACACTCTCTTGTCTGTCTGCACAGCTGTGGCAGGACTTGATGGGAAGGAAGGAAGGAAGACAAACCCCTGGTACAGAATACCTGCATGGAGTAGCCCTCCAGGTCATCAGGATGGCCACCCCATCAACAGGGAGGCTGATCCTGGGCCTTCTCCCCCGGTCTCTATGAAATATATCCCACATTATCTCGCCCATCACATTACTGAAGGGGGCACTGATGTATTTGATTAGTAAGAAAGCTCTGAAGGAACCCATCTGTCTTAGCATTTGGACGGATATTTATCTCTTTCATGGATTTCTTTTGTCCAAAGGAATCGTTTACTCTGATGTGAAATAATGCAAGATCTGGTCTCTTTGGGGATTTCAGCAGGAAGCTATCCTCCCTAAGCCTCATTTTAATCTCCTGTTGTCGTAAATCAGGAAAAACCGCAAGAAAGTCAGTAAAATTAAGCTTGTGAAAACTGATGTACGAAACTGGAGGCCTCTGATCTCCAGCAGCAATGGAAATGAACTCACTCCCTGAATCTCTTCTCCCTCTGGATACAAGTACTGCTGGAATTTCAAGACACTCAGATATGGCTCAGAACATGGTATGTTTGAATATTGTGTCCAGGCTTTGGAAAGTGGCTCCTCACATGATTTTACTGACCAGGTAGAAGGAAATACTAGAACTTCTGGGGAAAAAATCTCCTTCTGGGGCAGGCTCATGCTCGATCAATACAAATAAGAAATTCTGGTTGTGTAGAAGAGCTTTCAAACCTACTCTTATCCCAAACAAGCTGTTGCCACACACTTTCTGATCACAGCAATTAAAATGATGGGTATAGATCAGATTGAAAAGGAAAATTTAAAGAATATTCCTGTGATATCAGAGCAGCCTGTTTCTAAAACCTGTGTAACCACAGAAGCTCCAGGAAACAATTCTTTTTCTTTTGTTCTGCCTACCCAGCAGATAAAGTCATGAAAAATATTTTTATTATTTTTTCTCTTTCAAATGGCTAAAATCTGAGTTTAGTTCCTTTTCTGGTTCAGTTAAATGGAATGAATTCTGATTAAAAGCCTTGTTTAATTGGAACTGAAAAACTAAGAAAATATTTTAAGATTTTGCCATGCTAAAAATACGAATTTAAGGTTAGATTTTCAACAATCTGACTTGCAAGATGCCATTTTTAAATTCATTTCCCATCAACATTTTATTTGTGTCAGATAGTATGAATGGTCTGTTCACTTTCATAGTTTGGGGAGATGCTGAGATTTCAGACCATGCAGGAAATACCAATTAATGCCATTCCTTCTTGAAATTCTCATGCTTCCACATTAAGGTTTGGCATGAGACCAGGTTTAAGAGTGAAACACTGCCTGTCTGTCAGAGTTTTATGGTTCTTCCCGTGATGTCTGGGCACCTTATTGTTTTTGTTAAAGCTTGAGAGATACACAAAGAAGTGACCTTTCTGCTTTCACAACTTGTATAAATAAAGGGGCAGACCTGGATGATGGTAAGGTAAAATTTCACTGTGTGAGAAATTTTCACTTTTAAAACTGAGATGTCATTCTGAGTGAATGTGAAAAGACAGTCTTCATGAATTTCCCTGAGTATAAAATGTTGAAACATTTCAATTTGTTGCTGTCAATGCATCATCTGCTGCTGGTATGGAACTGCTCTGTTTTTATAGCATCAAAACTTGCAGCGGTATGTTAAACACGACACCTGGTATATCCAGGAATATTTCATATACTTTGTGAATGACAATGAAACTAGCCAAAGCATTGAACATAATTTTCAAAATAAAGCAAATGATGGGGAGCCATGGGAGCAGTAGTAGTCACTGTGCTGAGTCTCAGCATGACCACTCTGCTCTGTGCTGGCGATAGGCAGGGCAAGGACCCCTCTGCTGTGTCCTGAGTCCTGCTTGAAAAGCCAAACAGTGATGTGCAGTCTGGCTCTTCACAGGAGACCCTGCTGCTTACCGAGTACCAGTGTAACAATAACAGCCCAGCCTCGCTCCAGCCCATGACACTGGGCACTGGCTCTTTGCAGCCTTTCTCAAAACCGGCTCCTTTTGCAGAGTTTGCTGCTCTGGATGAGAGGGGAAGTCTCAACTGCATTTCCTGATGGAGTCTTAAGATGCTGCAATGTTTAATTAATTGTAAAATACTATCTGATGTGGGAAAGTCCTACCAACTACCAATTATATGGGTTTTGAAAAACTCCGAGATTAAGAAGGGGAAAATGGCTGCTGACATGAATGTCTGACAAGAGCATCTGCTGAGACACAATTTAGGGTTATATAAACGACATGGTTGGAAACCTTCCCTTTACATCCACTTAAAATACACACATGGAGCAGCCATGTTTCCCAGCATGTGCCACACGCTTCCCCTCCTGTGCCATTCTGAGGGCTGAAGTGTAAGTCACCCACACCCCGTGAGCCCTGGCTTTGTGGCCTTTCCCTGAGGAGCAGGCTCTGCAGCTCTCCATCAGGCACTGGAGGGGACTGTCTCTTGTGATGGCTGTCACCAATTTGTTCCTCTTTAATTTCTTTACCCTCCCCCTGCCCGATCATTGTACGGACATCAAGCGGCTGCGATAGGCATGTTTGAATAAGACAAATGAACAAAGACATTCCCCCTGCATTTCCCACTCGATAAATTACAGATGGGACTGAACAAACCCCCCTCGATCCAGCGTGTCATTACGTATCTGCCACTATTGCTTTCCAAGAGGAAGGATGAATATTGCTTTAAATGATTAGCTGCCTTATGTACTACCATGTCTCAAAGCAACAGGGGGGTAACACAGGCAAATAGCTACACAGCAAGGAAGTACACGAGGGCTGAGCATTCAGGACTCTCTAACAACTGTGGTTTCTTTATAAAGAGCATTAAAGATGGTTTTAATGTACTGTATACGATGCAACAGATGCAGGATGCCTCTGGCAAAACTCCTCTGGTCTAAAGCTGACTGAAGACAGTTTGATGATTTGCAGGGAGCTGCAGATCCCAGAAGGGGAATAGTACATACCTGTCAGCTGGTAATCAAAGTTCAAACTGGCCTTGGAAAATCTTAATTAGTACTGACATCAACACTATTCTGTGAGCTTGGGAACAGCCAGAATTTGGTGCCTTTGCCCTGTTCTCTTCCACCCCAGTCTCAGTCCTGCTGAATTTGGGGGCCAGCTCACTCTGGCATGTGCACATGCCTCTGACACCACCTGGTGCAGTATCCCTGTCTCCAGGCTGAGCAGGAGCAAACAGCAGTGCTGGCTCCTGCCTATTCCTGCTGCCAAAGGTGACTGTAGCAATTTCAATGTGGCAATGACATTGATAAATGCAGAGCAGGAGCGTGCTCAAGGGATAACTAAACATATCCTAGCAAGCCCTAAGAAGCACATGGAAAGTAAAGCAAAAGGCTACAGTCTGTCATCTCCCAGAAACACAATGATGCTTCAACCTCAGAGGGTTTATATCAATTAGGAATGGATTTAGACTGAGTCTTCAAATTCAAACTATGACATGGATCTCCTGTCCCTTTCCTTTCTGCAGTGAGAGCTGCAAACACCCCTTTCCTTTATAAGGACTTCAGAATTCAAACTTCTCTTACATATTGTGATGACTGTGATGATTGCCTTCATAAATAAATTCCCTTATTTGATTTAATCTCCCAGTAGACATTCCATCTATAGCTTGTCTTGTCTTCTTTCGCTCCCTGCTGCCTGTGCCAATTTCTCCATATGATCTGGCTACACAAGCCTTCCCAAGCTCCTGTAACATATTCACTAGAGACAAATTTTCCATGGAAGCCCAGAGACAGAGCAGGCATTGCAGGGAGAAAATGAGCGATTCACTTCATGTTGCTCAGAGGGAACTGTGAACAGAGGAAGTATCTCTCTGGGAGTGAGACGAGCCCATGTCTTGCACACTCTCTTCCTGAACTGGATCCAAAGCTGGATTTCCCCACAGATCTGCAGCTATGTCAGTGAGATGCTCAGGACTTAAAAAAACCCTGTAATGTCCACCTGTGGGCCCAGCTTCAATGTTTCCTTAAGTCCTGGGAGAAGATGAAACTATTCCTACCTCCAGTTTTCTTTATACAGCATGTCCTCCATACTCCCAGCCTCTTTTAAGAAAGACTGAAAGCAGCAGAAATTTAACTGTGAAGCCTCCAGCAGTACCAGAAGGAAGGGAAAGAAAATATTTTCTGCTTGCTTTGTTAGAACTAGAAGAATAAGCACTCTCCTGGAGACAGCTTGGCAACAGTGAGGGAGCCTGCTAACACCCTCACATCTGTGAGGTGCAGACCTTCACACACATTTCAGGCTGATGCACTGTGACACGGTGCCAGTTCTGAATGGCTGGACATGTCTGAGCTGTGCCAGCAGTGGTGGGTCTTTCAAGTGTACCTAGTAGGGCCTGGTGGGGCTCCAGAACTGGACTGAGTGTGGCTGGTTGATCAGGACTTGATTTCTTGACAAAGTCAATGAGATGCTCATGAGATGGAGAGTGAAGAAGAGAATTGTACTTGGTGCAATTGGAGTTTTTTCCAAACCCCCTACTATGTGAATACTGAATTCTGACCTATTTCTAGAAATTTCCCCCCAAAAATCCCAACAACAACTAAAAGAAAAAAAAAGTATTGGAAAGCTGTGTCTGTCTTGAAAGAAGAGAAAACCAGAATTTGTTTTTGTTTCAGAGAGGTAAATAAGTGGAGTGAATTCAGTGGTCATCTGGCTAGGAGTAACTAAAATTCTACAAGCCCCATATGGGGCATATGAAAATGTCCATTTGTCTGGAAACCATAACAGCCCTGCTAGTGCCAGGGGGGACAAATATCCAAAAGCAGTTTCCAGACAGGAGATGACATTGTCCCCAGGGCTCCCATTGTTCCACAAACACGGCAGCTGGTCTGGTCTGGGAGCAGCATGGGATCCAGGACAATGCAGTGGGGTTTGTCCCAGCATCCCACGCTGGTTTGCATCTTCCTGCCCCTGTAGTTTGGACTCCCCAGCAGCCCTCCTGTCAGCACAGCAACACTGTCAGTCTCAGGACACAGCCCCACATATTAATGGCTCTAAGCACAAGGGTGGGATACACCCACAGTAGCCTGGGAACCTCTGTCACAGAGGCCTTTCCATTTGCAAGGAAGCAAATCCAACCAGCCTGGAAATTACAACCATCAGACGTCATCCCTGAAGCTGCCAAGAGTATGGACAATCTTGGAGCAACTTTTCTTCGCTCTGTTTGAATCTAAAACTAATGGCAAAGCATCTTTTACCTAATACTCCCAAACTCACTAATGGCCAGGACTGGGTTCTGGGCTGACACTGCCAGTGGTTCATGATGCATTTACTGGTGCTCTGTGGAGGATGTGCTGGTCACTCCCTTGGCCAGATCTCTTCATTCTTTCTACATACCAGCTTGCATGCAAAAGCATCTATAAAGACAGTAAATACTTTCCTCATGTTGCTAGTTGAATGACTTCAGGATGGCCAGAGGAGAGTGGAGAGAAGGAAGATAGTCCATGCACTGAAGGAGTGCAGTAGGGAATGGAAAGAAGCATGAGGTATTGAGATCTGAAGTAAATGAGGGAACTGCTTGCAAACTCCTAAATTAGACCAATCATTTTAAATTTATAAGAATGCAAAAAAAATAGTCGCATCCGTTGCTATCTTCTGCCAACTGTAAGCCTGCCAGTGCAATTTTTAGACTACTGGGAGGAAGTTACATATATACTCACTTTTTTTCTCTTCCCTTTCACTTGGTGTCAAGTTTCAAGCAAAAATACCTTTTGATAGTGGAGGTTCATTTTCTACATTTAGGGGGTGCATGCAAATCAGCTCAACAAATACTCTCATGCTTGATCAAAAGGACTTGATCACAAGCAGTTCTTCAAAGTACTCAAATTTTGTTCAATAATCCATAAATCCATTACAATTTGACAAAGACAGTAAAAGGTTTTGGCTCAGATCTGATTGGTAGCATACAGATACTGTCATGGCAGCACAGATCCAAAGAAAGACTTACAGGTTATCTAGAAACATGCAAATGAAGCAGCCAAAAGGAACAGCAAACTGAATTCAAGGCATCCATTCATGCTCTAAAACCTCGTCTGTGACAGAAAAATGCCCCACTTGCCACAGAAATGTCCAGTAATGTGGCATACTTCACACCTGAGTGCAACTGAGGAAAGGCAAACCTTTAGAGAGAGGAGGTTCTGGAAAGAGCTCTCATTTCCCTGCTCTGGTAAAACTGGCACAACTGTACAGCCATCAGAGCTGGCCATGAAGGACCCACATTCAATGGCGTGCCCATGCTCTGACTGAGCATAGAAAACAGAAGAAAATTCTTTCACTGTTGAGAGGCACAAATTTTGCTGCCTGCACCCATCTGAGGAGAAATGTCTTTTCTAGGCAGCTATTAAAACTCACAATGTCGTTTAGCCTGTAGCAAATCAGAGCATTATCTCATTCTCCTCTGGAAGCAATAAAAGGAACATTAAACCAGCAGCATTTTCATGGCTAGTCCATTAATGTCCTATTTCCTTCTCCTTTAATCCAGCTTCTTACCTATGGCTTTACCTCTATTCAAGAAGCTGCAGCCTGCAAGACTACAGGGTGAAAGATCCCCAGCCAGGGCCTGTTCACCAGGCAAAGGTCACCCTGCTGGGGAATGGCTCATGTCAGATTCCAGGGCATGGCCCAGCCAAGTGCTGGACATGAAACCCCAAGGATGGATTCCCTTGCCTGGCTTTAGATTCTTGCAATGTTGATATTTAGGCCGGTACTGGCTGGGTCTCCTCCCTAAGGTGTCCCTAACTGGAGAGAAACAGATGTTTCCAGGGTGTAATACACCTCATACAGAGACAGAACTGCTAAATCAATGAAGTGGATTGTGCTTCCTTTCCTCTGCTGATTGCAAGAAGAGTCTCAAATGTCTTCAATGTAAGTGTCTAAAGACAAAGAAGAAAAGTCCACATTCTACTGGCAAAGGCATTCAGAATAAAACATATAGCCTCAGATTATGAACTGATTCTCAGAGCAGATGTTGGTTTAGAAAGAAAGTGACGACAGCAGGAGTTTTCACCCTCCTGGCCAGACCTCCCTTATACCAGTGATACACTGAGTCACCAAGTTCAGCCCAGCAGTTTCTGCAGTGCAGGAGGGGTAGGACTTGCCCTTGTGTTAGATAAAACTACCTTCAAACAAAACCTGTGTGATGTAAAAGAGACGCTGTGCCTTCAGTATCTGACACTGAGACTGGACCGACACCTCCTGACCTATTTGAAATGCCATGCAAAGGGTGGCCATAAGACCTGAGATGATCCAGCTCTAACAATTCCAGTGTTTTCTCTTAGACCCCCAGCCAGCTTCAAATCAGTGTAAGAACTTGTGTTCCTGCCCTTACAAAGAGGTGTTTGCACTGCACAGGAGCACAGTAGGTTATGCCTGGCAAAAGTTTATACTGTGAGTTTCTATGAGGCTGCATTCTGTGAGCAGAAATTGGGAACCCTGCCATCTCTCCAAACACAGCTTCTGGGCCAAATTGTCCCACTGCCCTTCTTTCCCTGTTCCCTACCTGGCACCCCAGCAAGCAGCAAGGCTGTCAAGGGCTGCAGGTGCTGGGCTCCCTGGTGCCTGAGAACAGTTCCTACAGTCCAGCATGTGATCAGCTTGGAAAAGCACCAGGGCATTGCTGAAACTACTGGAGAAGGAAGACAATGTGTATTGGCACTTCCAGAGTAAAAGATTTGGTTCCTTTCCTGGTCTGTTGTGGCTGGTCCTACAAACCCACAGGTTTTCTTGTCTACAAGCAATCCTGACTAGTAGCTGAGCGTGAAATTATTTGAGGAGAAATAAGGAACTAATGTGTCCCTTCAGCTTTCAGGTGGCCATTGGCCAGAACTTGACAGTCAGACAAAGAGAGCAGAAGTCCTAAACTTCATCTAAAGCTGAGTCCAGAGCAGTTCAGGCACATATTTGGTTTTTAGCAGCAGCCTTCAGGAATTTATCTATATGATTTCTCATCCAAACTCACCCACCTGCCCAGATACATTCTTTAGGAGGCTGTCTCGAGTGTTCTGAGCACATCAAAATACAATCCAAAAAGTGATGTGTTCAGCTGTCTGCATCATTTTGAATATGTATAACAAGATGGATGAGCTCTGAGAAGCTCGTCTACTCCAAATTCCCATTCCACATGTGTAAATCCCTAACTCCTCATCAGCTACTTCTCACATGCATTGGCAGCCATTGCAGTATCCCTCTGGGGTGGGAGATAGCCAGGGTGATTTCTCCAGGTCCCAAAACAGTACAAACCCTCAAGCACTGCCATGAGTTGGCTTCTTGCAACCTCTACAGCCCAACCATTTTTGTGCCATGTGTATTTGAGTAAAAGAGGATGAAAGGTTAATTACTAGGCTAATAAGGTAATCATGGAATTTTTGTTTCCTCTGAGGTTGCAAAATGCTTTCTGTTTCCCTGGTTACTCCACTTTCCCAATAGGAAGAGCAGAGTGTAAAAGTCTCATTCGGAAACAAGGGAACTAGTGCGGGTTTTGTTTCCTGCTTTATTCTCATTTCCATTCTCCAAGTCCTGATTGGAGGCAGAAAGAAGCCACGGTTACAAGAGGATCTCAGATGTGTTAAAGAGCCCCATGCAGCTGACATCCTGAGCAAAGTGCAGAGCACAGGGAAACTTTCCCCATAGTCATGACCCTTAAGGACTGCTGTGCTGATCACAGTCATGCTAAAACCAAAAATGTCCCGTTTTCTAGGGTTTTCATCAGAAAATAATTCCTTGTGTGCCAAAGTCTCCTTTTCACATACATCTTGACATGGGATGAGTATAGGGTGACCCTTTTTGACTTTGGATTCAGTATTTCCACTCTGGCTTCTCCCTGAGCTGTGCTGCCACGCTGTACCCAACTGCTCTCCTGTCCCACACTGGCATTCGAGGAGGTTTTGTTTCCCCACTTGGTGAAATCAACTCTCCAGCACTGGTGCTTCTGCTTTGTGATTTCTGGTGCTCACGTAACCAGATTCCCCTTTTTGTCAATGCATGAGCAGATTTATTCAGGGACTATGTGGGACTGGTCTCCCAGCCTGCCCTCTGCTCCACAGGCACCACCCAAATGTGTTGAGGTGTGCCTCACATGGCTGCACAGCCTCTTTTCCCCACACCAGGCACCTCCCCAGTTCACAACACAGCTGGGCCCAGCCCTGGATATTCTCTAAATTCTTCTGATCTGCCAACATTCCTGCAAGCAAATGTGTTTGCTGAAATACTTGTGAAACACCAGCATGAGAGGATGTGAACAAAGCCACACAGAAGTCACTTGTGTTCACAGGCAGCGCTTGAGCTTCCTCAGCCCTCGCTGCCACCCTCGCCCTTGGGGCTCCCGCTGCCCAAAGGGGTGAGGGTCACCTCTGGCAGGCGTGGGCTGCAAGCAGAACAGAGGGGGCTGTGTCCAGCAGGCTTGGGCAGGTGCCTGAGTGGGGAGCCAGGATCCCCCGCGGTGGCAGAGGGGAGCAGAGCCCGCCCCCACCTCCAGGATGGAGTTTGCACCAAAAATTCTCCTCATTTCACCACAGTTGCTCAGCACCTTGGAGGAAGGTGCTACGCCCACCTTGAAATGCCAGCTTCCAGTTTTAGGGATCATCAGCATTTTCCATCAGTTTTATTATGATCACTACTCCAATTACTATTTATTACTGTAAATAGTAATAATGGCAAACCCCTGTTCCTTGGTCCTCAGTTTCCCCTCTGGGACACTCACTTTTGATAGCTGCCAGCCACTGGAGTTTTAATGTGCTGTCAGGAGCAACAACCTCCAAAAAGTGCTGTAACTCTAATTGCAGTACATAAGCTTTGAAAGGACACAAGCCCACCTCTCTACATAGTCCTGTGGAGTTGGGAGTAGTTTTCCCTGCAGATGACTCCTCTGCAATATGGCAGCCAGCCCTCAGTGTAACCTCCTGAAGGCAATGACCTCTCCAACCCCACTGCAGCTTAGCTGTGCTGTGCCAGGGAGACAATTTCCCCTGGGAGCCCATTAGGATAGACAAGCCTCCAGGGACCAGTGCAGCTCTTTCTTAATCTCATCTGTTCAGGCCCCATTCCTGCCCTGTGGGGCCCTCTGGGATGTTCATCCCACAAGAAACTTGTCAAGGGAGGGGATGCTGTTCAACCCCTCCCTAAAATGGGGACCTGCAAACTGAGCAATCTCCAAGGTTCAATGAGCATGAGTATCTCTTTCATTTCCTCGCCCTCTTGTGCTATTTTCTTATTGTTTTCTTCTTTTCTGTGTTTTGATACCTCAGGAATAGTGGGATCCAGCCCAGCTGGGAAACAGCATTACCAGAATATGAGTCATTTTTTTTCTGAAAAGAGAAGATCATGAGTTATTTCTGGTCCAAGAAGGGGCTGACATCTTCAAATGCCGGGAAAGCTTTTCTCATAAAAACTGAGCTTCACACGGGATGTTCAGGAGGGCCATTGACCATGGATCTGGAGAAACCCTGATGGCCAAACGCAATGGGGGCTACCATGTGGTGATACTGAGGTTGCCCTGTCTGGGGTTACCCTGGTGAAGGTAACCATGACTCCTGTGCTAGCACACAGCTCTTGGATACCACCATGGCTTTGCAGGGGCTCCTGGGTGCATGCTTCTTCTGGGAGCCACCTCCGCTTCTCCCACTCCTCCATTCAGGCACTGCTCTTGGGATTACTTTTTTTCTCCCCTCTGACAAAGCACATACAGATGGCGTGTTGTCTGCCACAATCAAGGGGCTCAGGTGAGTAATGGAGAATGGCAGGACTTGGCATGTACTTGTTTGCCTTAGTGCAATTTTCCCATAATTGCACTTCCTAGCTTTTCAGCATCTGCGAAAGATCAGCTTGTGACACAGCAAAATTGGCCTCACATTTTTCTGGAGTTTGCATCATGTTGGAAATCGGGCATCCTTCATTTGGCTTAAATCATTTTGGAAGGGTGGGGAGAAAACCACCCCATTTTTGTGCATAGTCTGTGCTGCCTGGACTTTTAAGCCTAGGAGGAAAAGCATGGCCTGTCAAACATATTTAGCTCAACCCTCTGGCGTTGCTTTTTTTGTTTTTTTTTTAGAAAGGTGTTGATGAAACTGGCACAAGTTATTTAGTTTTCCCAGGCCTCGAGGTAAATGCACAGAATACTGATCAAGGATGATCCTGGAGCAATATAAAGCCAAAACTTGGACTCAAAATAGTTCAGAGATGCAAAGAACAGGCAGAGCTTCTGCAGAAAGACAGCTTTACTGTGCCAGACAACTCTTTCTTACCTCTCCTTATAACCTCCATTTCTTTCATTTGGATATACATAGTGGCCAATAATGCAATAGAGGAACAATGAAGAACAGAAATAACTTTAGGACTGAAGTGACTGACCTCCCTTGTCACCTGGGAGAGGGAAAAACTAGGCTGTGGCACATAGAGGCACTAAGGATGACAAAGAGCAGTCCCTGGCTCATGGAGCCTGCAGTCACAATGATTAGAAACAGAAAACAAACCTTGGAGGTTTGTGGGGAAATACCTTCTGCTCAGACAATCTCGGAGACAGCTTGGGATCATGCTCTGTTATTTATCAAGGGTTGCAGGTTTTTGCACCGGAAAAAACATATATCCTGGTGTCCTCCCCAGTATATTTCAGGTTTCTTCAAGCTACAGCATTTCACTGAGTCGCTGGAACACGCAGTTCTCCGAAACTAAACTTGTTTCTGAACAAATGGGAAAACAAGGTTTACTCTTCTGGAAAACCCTAACTTTATTGATCCTGATTGAACCATCAGATATGGTTCACAGCTAATAATTCACATTTTTCAGCCAGGCAGCATCATATTTTTACAAAGGTTCTGAAGCATTTTGTTCCTTATCAACATCCCTTTCTGGCCCCTGTGTACTCCTGGGATTAGTTAAGTTTCCCTCTTTTTTTGAGATAACTAAATCCCATATTTTGTCTGTGAAGTTTTCCAAGTCAGACAAGTCACCTATTTCCCTTCTCTACTTTAATGAATAGATTATCATCCATTTATAATAAAATTTTAATGAAAATCATCAGCTTAGTTTATGCTCAGATTAAAGCTTTGTCATAAAAGAGACAACAGCACCACTAAGGAAATCTTTTGCTTTTTTCACTTTTTATAGTGTTGATGTTGCTTTTAAACAGGGCTGTATACAAACAGCTTTGGTAGTGTTGGAAATCCAAACAAAATAATACCTGCCTGTGGAATGAGGACTGCATTACACTGCCGGGAGAGGAGCTCAGTTTCACGACCCAGACAGATGAAAAGGCATAAAAAAAGCTTACAGAAAAATGCTGAAAGGAATGGAGGTTTGTTGCTGGTTTGTTTTGTTGGGATTTTTTAATGAGTTTGGTTAATTTCCAGTTTGGTCTTGTCTTGTTTTTCTTCTTTCATTAGAGACTGTAGCAAGATACACACCTATGAGTCATATCTCAGTGCCTGCTCTGATGCTCAAGATACTGAGATTGAGGTTTGGCCTCACGTACAGACATATGTACACTCAAAAAAAAAAGCCCAAGATTGCAGTTTGCTGTGGCTTTTACCACTGAAGTAAGAGCTAATCAAAAACTAAATACTGACTTAGCAAGAGGCGGCTCTTCTGTGTTCTGAATTACATCAAGTAACTGGAGCTACATGTCTTTCCACTTGAGTTATACTCCAGACCTGCAAAGTGATACCCAAACCGCTTCTCCATCCAAATATTTTTCCCATCCAATGGGTAGCAGGAAAAAAATCTTCAGAGAGCTGCCTATGTTAATATTGAGCATCTGGGTATGCCTAAGGAATGATGCTGCAATCTCTTCTCAATCCTCCTCTTGCTGGAGAGTTGGGGAGGGAGTTAACTCTTTGTCTGCAGGGGATGAGATAAAGTCCCTGTTCACACTCTGGTGCAAAACCTGGCACAGCCCTTCTGCTCAGCTGTGCAGGCAGGCACAGTGCATGCACAAGCAGCAAAAGGTGAGAGGAGACAGTGCTGAATTCTTCTCTCATGACAGTCCAGTGGCAATACTGATTCAACAGGCAGCCACAATCAGTGGGTTTGGCCCTGTGCTAGATAAGTACAGGGATTTACTGACCCCAGGTGGCATCTGCCCGAATTCACTTACACTTAGAATGTACAGGACAGTGAAGTGCTGCTGCAACAGGAGCCAAAAGCATCAGCAGGCAAAAGGAAGAAAAGCTAACAGAAGCAACTGAGTACTGGAGAGCTTAGAAATTAAAGGGCCACTTGACACTTGTTACCAGCACAAACCTCAAAACGATGTAATACCAGAAAACAACCACAACAGCAAGAGAAGAGGGGTTTTCACCTAACAAATTTGCTGTTGGAGCAGACCGTGCCTGCAAGGGACAGTATGGTCCTTTCCTTGGAGAAGGAGACACTCTCAAAGGCATTGAGGTCCAGGGCCACGTTCTGAGTCCCAGCCTGAAGAAAATTAGTGACAATGCCCCTATGGATTTCTAAGAGAACGGGATTTTACATCTTAAGTTAAGGAACAGAATGAAAAGAGCTTTTCCAAGGTTGGGTTGATTTTTTCAAGAGATGCCAAATAATAAACATGGAAGGGAACAAGCTGTGATGATGTGAAAGCACCCAGAAAGGGATGCAGGAACAGCTGCTGATCCAGCCTCAGCAAAAATGTTATCTTATCCTTATTTCTGAGCCATTGGGTCTTCCTTCCACAGAAAACAGAAGGGTTTCATGCCCACAGGGTCAAAAGAAGCAGGTAAAATATGCACCATCTTGTCACTGCTGGTAGTTATCAGATTCCTTATAATCCAGGTAGTTCTGAGAGCCGGGAAACTTGGTAGTTGCATCCTGCCCGCTATGCTCTCACATGCCCCGTGCTGTAGATCAGTATGTTCTGCTGTCTGCTCTAAAGCTGCCAAGCTAAAAACCAAGTCCATGTTTCAGATAAAAGCCACAGCCAATTATTCATTCCTAGAAGTAGCTGAAAATGTTTAAAGTTTTTTTCCATTAAAAAGGGGTGCCTCATTCATCTTGAGAGTTTTTTTGCTTTGTTGTCTTCGGGGGTTTTGTTATTTTTGGTGAAAATGGTGTCATTTGTGGCTTTCTTTCATTGAAAATCTAATTATTAATTCTAGTAATAACAGTCTATTATTTTGGGTTTTTATTTCAACAAAACTGAGAAATCACAAGGTATGGGCTTGGAGGGATATTGCGTTTTTTCCTTTGGCAGTCAATTCTACACTTTTTTTGGTTCTGAAAGCTGCCTTTGCATTTCCCTGAGTAGAGAAAAGATGTGAAGTGAAGGAGGTTAAAAAAAAAATTTAAAAAGAACGAAAAACAAGAAAATGAAAAAGTGTGTATAAGCAATGAAAAAGCCCACAAAACTTTCCAACCTTGCAGAACAAGCAGAACCTCAAAAATTACCTTTCTTTCTCATTTTTTTTTGGTTTTGTTGGGTTTTTTTGGTGTTTTTTGGTTTTGGTTTGTTGTTTTTTTTTTTCTTGGTTGATGTTTCTTGCCTCAACACCTTCTATATCGCTCAGTTGTCTCAGAGAGAGAAGAACCCTGTGGGCCCCTGCTCCTCAGCAGCATCCAGGCTTGCATGCATTGAATAGTGTGTCACCATAAGAGAGTGACAGATGGGTGACTTCCCTTCCATCCTCCATGTTGTGCTGAGTATCCAGCCCTGAGTATTTACATTGGATCCCAACCATGTCAGCCCAACCACTGGCACCGTGCTGGGGTGGCTCTTCCAGCAGGTCACACATCTCACTGTATGGTTACCAGGGAAGCCCTGCTAGCACTGGTGGCTTGGCAAGACACCACAGAGTCTGCAGCCTTACAGTGAGGGAGGGGAAATGCAGTGCAGTCTGCTGCACCTGGCAGGTTTTTGATTTGAGTTTGTGTCTCTGTGCATGTCTATTGAACTTGGTTAGAAGGAGAGGTGAGGAAGGGGAAGTGTTTGCATCTCATCCTAGGACAGAAAAGGTTTTCAAATGGCCTGACTGAAAATCCCAGAACAAAATAGCCTTTAGTTTTGGAGAGAATCTAGTCCATGATCATTCCCATTTCTAGCTAAAACTGAATTCTTGCCCAACAGCCTCGCAGTCACATTGCAATTAAAACACTCTGTTTACTTTCAGATGCAGCTTGTAGTAATTTTGTCTTCTTCCAGTCAGCTGTGAGTTAGGAGAAGGTGAAGAGTATTATGTGGCTGCCACATCCTGCATGCTTTCCTACCTAGATATTGTAAATTATGTGTGCAATGAGCCCTGTTATTGTGCAGTAACAAGGAGGAAATCCCTGCAATGTAATTTGTAATGCATCATCTTCTGCAGGCCAGTTTCACAGGCTGATATGGTTCTGCTTTACTCTCTGATTTGCTGTCAACAGCTCTTCTCCATATACAAGCATAATATATTTTTTATGAGCAGGATATAATCACTTGAAATCACTCAGGAGATTCTCACCAAGCTGCTCCAGCTGAATGCCAGCTATCACTAGGACGAGGGGAAAGTGGGGTGCTGCTTCCATCTGATTGCCTCAAGCCCACTCCACGGCCTCACTGACTCTGGGTCAGGCAAACCCTGGCACCAGCCAAGAGTCACCTGGAAACAACATGTCATAAAACCAGCTCTGAAAAAGCTACAGCTACTCACTCTGATAGTTCATAAATTGGCTTTCTCTCTGTCTTTTATTTTTCATAGGGCCAGTAAATGGAAGATTGGTCCCAGCAATCCACAGGGTGCAGCAGAGAGGTGCTTAGGAATATTGCCATATTCCAGAAGCTCAGCTCTCTGCTACTTAGTATGAATGGGAGTCTGCAGAGTTACCATTCCCCTGTAACTCCAAAGATGAGCAGGAATGATTTTTCTCACGTTCCTTGAGAGATGGTAGAGCTTCCAGCCTCCTCTTATCACTGCTGGGTGCTCATTACTTCAGCCTTGGGAAGAGAAAACTACCAAAGGACTCCTTCTCCTGGAGACAAGCCATTTCCAAAGTGGAATGATGTTGATTGCACCAGGCAGCTGACCTCTCTTACATCTCCTTCTGAGAACAGGAGAAGTGAAATCTCTTCTGCTCACATGCAGTTTCTGTACTTCTTTCTTGCTCAGGATTAGCAACAGGAAAGCCTGAGGTTCTGCATGAGAGAAATAAGCCCCTAGAGAGAGGGCTGTGGTCCTGGAGGTAGGTGGGAACCCTGAGGAACCCAAGCTGCCCAGGGAACCCAGAGATCAGGTTTTGGCTGCTTTCTGCAAAACACAAAACCAAAGCAAAAGTCCTGCAGGCTCTGAAGAACAGACCCCATCCTCCAGGGATGCAAATACCTGAAGGGAGGTAATATCTACTGGAAGATGAGACCTTCAGTCCTCGAAAGAAGAAAGACACAGATGTCTCTGAAATATGAACAGACCATAGGGTCTTAGAGCAAGCGAGGGACAGCAATGAAAGCAGAAGTCTGGGTTTGGGCATAGGCAGGCCTGAAGCAGGCAAGTACTGCTCAAATCCTCTCTCTTGGCCAGGAATACCCAGGAAACTGGCTATCCTGGGCATTTTCTATCCTTTCCCAGGCTGGATCTGTGTGATGTTTCCCTGGCCATTGGAAATTTACTATAAATATGAGGTACTGAGCAGCCGTTGTACACTAATATCACCTCTCCACCCTTTCTAGCTGTCCAAGGCTGCAAATTATGTGAAAATTGCATACCCCAGTCCCAGGCTTTAGTAGCTGTTCAGGGGTTTAGCCACATGTCATTTGTTATTTTTCACTTATGCATACATTCTTCTTATTTATTTTTTTGTAAACATTTGTGTATAATTATTCACTCCAGAGTTTCCAGTGATTTTCCCTGGCTTGCAGATGTGGCAAAATTTGTTCCCTGCATCCAGGAAAGAAGGTTTTTTTCCAACTACTGCAAAATAGAATCCCGACAGATTTCAATCCGCTGCTTCCATGTCCATTCTTGCGACACTTAGCTACCCATGGCAAAGAGACAATTAGCTTTTTAAATATAAACCAGAAATGGTCCCAAGCCACAGATTTCACATGCAGATCCAAATTTGGGGCAGTTCAGATTCGGCCTGACATTTTAGGTTTGGTCCCGGGCCGGATTCTCCTTGTGAAGCAGTTTGACATTTCCAGTTCTGGGAAGTTGCCCTCCCTGGGCGCGCAGCCTCTCCGCGGTGCAGGGCCAGCCCCGGGGTCTGGCCCTCTGCTGCCGAAAGCTCTCCTGCTGCTCCGGCTTGTTCAGAAGCCCCTGCCTGTCGTTACTGCTGCTAATTCAATCCCTGCAGTGATGGGCACAAGCCTGCCATGATGCTGCTGCTGTGGCATTTTGGTCCCTGTGAGGGATCTAGACAGACTGGGCTCTCTGCAGCTATGTGTTGCTCGCAGAGGAAAAAGAAAAAGCAGACAATCAAATGGCAATAAATCTTGGGAATTCAGGTTAGATCTCAGGCCATCTGCCTACAGCTCAGACCCCACAGTTATCCTCACATGCTGTGATAACCTTACATTCAGAGTACAGGGCACAGAAGCAGGATCAATAACTCTAGAGCTCCTTCTTCAGTCATTTTATAATCAGTTCTTCAATAGAACTGGATATTTTAATAAGAGCGCTTAATTTGGCTTTTTCATTTATATTTTGTCCAAATATAACACACAGGCACACTATCTCTAAAGTTTAATCAGTCATTTACAGATCATTTTGGATAGATAGACCATCACAATCAGCTAATATTTCGTCTCCCTTCTTCAAGAGTGAGCTTCAAGAAGCTGATGTAAGCAGAATTCACCAAGCTCAAAATCAAGCTATCAGTATAAGAAATCTCTTCAACACTGACATGAAATAATATCACAATGTGTTTAACTATATAATCTCAACAAAATCTGATTACTGTAACCTCGGAAGGCAGACAACTGAAGCACAGAGAGATGAGGTGATGTGCTCAAAATGACACAGAACTCTTTGTATTGAAGCTCAGAAAAGAGTTGAGAGCTCCTCAATCCTCTTGGTCTTTGTCCAGGAGATCATAGTTCCTTTGATATGCACACCATTCATGGGCACTGAAGTTATATCAGGAGTTCACAGAAGGATCACTGCAAGTATTAAGCCTAATTTTAGCCATGACATCAACTTTCAGAACATCCTTTTAAGAGAAAATGTCTGGCAGTAATGACACCGTGGCAAGCTTGGTGGAATGGTGCTGGCTTTACAGCAGGCTCCAAATCAGCTCATAATGTCTGAAAGAAGTCATTAAACAAGGCTCACAGATAAAACACACATATGACACAGTTCTTTATAAAAAGAGGCTTTTAGAGGCCAATTGCTGAGAAGCCTCATGAGATTACTAAATAATCCAAAGGGAAGTGCTTGGAAGCCTGTTTCTTGGGACACAGAAAACCAGCCTGGAAAAATGTCATGGAGACAAGACTCTGGGGATGGATCAAGACCTCCCCCAGGTCCTGGTTATGGACCAAAATGTTTTTTCCATCGTATTTTCTTCCATCAAATATAGCCCCCACCAGATCCAGTGCAAGGGGTGCCAAGGAGCAGGAGGAGAGGTGAAGTGCCACCTGTACTCAATTCCAGTTGTTTCACCAGTTCCTCACAGTCCACTTGCAAGCCAAGGTGACACAAATGAGTTAATTTCCACGGCACACTGAGGCTAATTGGAAACAGTTCTCAGACCCTGTAAAGCATTAAGCTGGGCTGCAAGTGATAATTGCTCACCTGCTGCATGGGCCTATAAGAGGCAGTGCATTAACTGGCACATGGGGTTTTATCACTTCCCTGGGACAGTGGGGGCTGGAGCCCTCCCAGCACCCATTGCACTGAAAGCAAGACACTGGATTAGGCCTGGGGTTTATGGGAACTCAGGCAGGGAGAGCTGGTAATAAAGGGCCAGATTCCAGCTTTCATTATGTGCTCTCTTTTTTAACTCTAACATGGCTCTGGTTTCTTCTTCTTTTCTTCATAGCTTGCTTTCTTCTTGCAGAGAGGTTTTTTACTGTGTTGCAAAATAGAAGTACAGACATTTGGGGGTATAAGGACCCTAAGCATTACTCAAGGGTTTAGACCTCTCTGTTGCAGGGATTTGACTGCCGAAGTGTTAGAGTCTGAGACTCTTTATTATAAATTCAAACAGCTCTTATTTTATAGCTAATCATAATTATCCTCTGAGTGGGAAGAGAGCCACTCGTTCCTAAAGTCTGACATGGCAGCTTGTGTCAGCAGGGAAATATTAGAAATGTCAGAGAATTGAAGCAGGAATTCATCAGGGACTGAAAATTATAGACTAGAATAAAATTATTACAGTTATCCATCAGGGGGATCCTTGGTACCAGGATCATCAGCTTGCAGTGTTCAGCAGCAGCTGCAAATCCCATAAGAAGCATTGGGGATTGGTGTGCTGTAAGGTACACATACCCTGAAGTTTGACATGGGGCTTAACTTTTTAGAGTAACTATCAAGAGACCCTCAGTACTTGGTACTGCTTGAGACCCTGGGAGTTCCTATCAGGAACTGGGATCTGAGACCAAGTTTCCCAGATATGTTTTTGGGTGACTGTAATATGATAGTACTGATTTTAGCTTTTACTGAACAGGTAAATGGGTGGCTTAGGTGTGGGGTAGATTTATCATAGCCTAATGGCATCAGCTTAATTGTGACTTCTGAGTGCTTTCTGAAGAAGAATTCATCTCAATAACCTCAGAAATAAAGTTAACTGGTGTGACTTTTCAAAGTGACTGAGTATCTACACCTTCAAATTAATGAAAATGATGCAAGGGAAAGAATTTAAATGTCTACAGGTAATTAACTCCATCAAAAGTGCCAGGAAACAGGGCTTTTTTTCCATGAGGTTCTTCCCACTTCTATTTCTGATCCTGGTACTGAAACATAAAGACAAAAATAGGCTCTCTTCCAGCTTTTTCCACTGGTGCCTTGACACTCTGGAGCCGTGCCAAAATCCAGAAGCTCAGAGGCCAGCAGAAATGTAGCCATGAGTATGTGCCAGAGGCTTGAGACTCTTATTAGATTAGTGTGAGCATGAGGAAAGGGGAAAGAGCCTGAGCTGTTCTGTTAAGTTGAAATGGAGCATCCTTTTCCCTGGGATCTGTCATATCCTGGTAGTTCCTCATCAATAGTTCATTCCCATAAGGGAGTCCTGGCAGGAATGTGGTTCTTGGAAAAACCCAGATACCAGTTTCTAGCTGGTGGGAGCTAAGAATGTCCTCTTATCTGGGAAAACCAATACGGAGTGTTTCTTTCTAATAAGGATTTTAAGGCATTTTCTAGTGAAAGCATTGCTGTAGAGAGAAAAAGGAGTGTCCTGTGATTGTTCACAAGTAAGAAACATTTTATAGCCCATGAACTTCTCAGGAGTGACACATTTTTCAGGTGGTCTGACTGTCAGATGTCTGATTTTGATGGATGATGCTAAGCATGGACATAATCACCATCTTGGTCTCAGAACCAGCCAGTAGGATATGTTAAGATTTTCCAAATGTTTCTCCAACAATAAAAGGAAATGTAAAGTTAATCAAATTGTCATGAGAGATCAGAGCCCAGCAAGAAAGGACTAAGACTGACATTTGAAGTAGAAGCACTACTAAAACAGACGGCTGCTTGCTGATCCTGTCCATGCTTGTGTTTAATTTAAACAAGTTAACAATGAATGGAGTTTGCAGAGGCGGGGCAGGGGTGCTGTCGAAATCGATGTATGTACCAGCCATTTAAAGAAAGCAGAGAAGTGGGAAATCTCTAGCTGCGTGTGAATATCATGCCTCAGCAGAGAGGTTCTGCAAACATCTCTGTTGGCAGGTTTGGGGCAAGAGGCCGTTCTGCTCCTAGCTCTACCTGTGGCTGCTCGCTGCCCAGACAGAAGCTGGGCAGAGTTAATCCCTGGTACTTTTAGATTGATTTACTACATTATCCTCAGACAAATTAACTCGAGCATCTAAACAACAACAAGATAATTTCAGAAAAATAAGTAAGGTGAGTTCATCTCATTTCCCAGCTTTCCAGTAGTCAGCCTCTGATCGTCCATACATGCATGTGTGTGGCTTGAGTGGCCATTTTTCTCTGAAGATCTCCCCCACTGTAAATCTGCTGGACACAAAGATCTAGGTTGCACTTTGGAGAAGATACTGAACAATGAAGTGGAACATCATGGCCTTGCCTGCTCTCAGTGGTAGACATGACACCTTGTCAGGTGTCTTTCCCACTGAGCTACATTGTTATGTGTCAGTGTGCTTTTTCCACATGGTGGTGTTGCTAGGAAAGTTGGAGGGAAGTAGCTTTGTGAGCAGCAAAGCCATGAATTGCAATTTTGCTCTCTTTGGGATGCTCGTCCCCACACACTACTCCCTTACCCCAACAACCATTTTGTCCAAAGAAGGTACTTTTTATCTTGAAATCCAAGTGTTCATTTCCTACAGAAGCCCTTCAACCACCATCAGGTGGCAATGAATTCATCTGTGCTGCCCTCCAGGCACTAGCCAGACTAGGAGCCTGGACAGGAGAAGCTGCTCTGTTACCCATTACTCATCCCCCAAGCCAGCCTACATTTCGTTTTGTTTTGGATAAATATGCTCAGGAGGCAGAAGCGCTCCTTCTGTTCCTGATGCCTTTCATTAGATCCCACCTTGCAAGCGCTGGCTGTGCTGCAGGGCAGCGGGGAGGTCAGGACGGGCAGCCAGGGTGGCCAGCAGTTCAGGCCAGCCCATGGGCCAAACAGATGAAGTGCTCAACGTGCTGCTCCCCCCGTGCCCTGCAGCGGCTCCCCGGCCACAAAGCCCTCTCTCTGTGGCACGCCGGGTGACCCCTGCCTGCCTCTGTGCTCCTATTCTTCTCCGCAGTTCCTCCCTTTATCAGATTAACTTTAATTAGTGAAATCAGAATCATATGGAGTGGGGAGGAAACGCTCCAAACACGGCAGATTTATTTCCAGCCAAGGAAAAATCAAGGTGTGTGCAGGCTCTCGGAAGGACCTGGATGAGGTTTTGTCCAGAAAACTAACTGTGGGTGTGAAAGCACTGGGCGGCTGTGAGTGTGTGACAGGGCAAGGTTTGCCTTTTGTGAGATGTGTGTACAAAGGAACTGCACCTAGACATGAAGTGTGTAGAGCTACAAGCATGGGCCCACTAACACTTAGATGAGGGAGACAGGAAATATAACATGTGGCCTCTGGTTGCTTCGGTGATGGATGTTTTTGAATGTATAATCTTGGGAATCTCTCTGACTAAAGAAATTCTCTATTGCTGTTGGCCAAACTCTGCTTCTGACTCAAGTCTCTGCATATGACACCTTCATTACACCTCCACATCAAACCAGTCTGGTTTCTGAGCCCAGCTTTACCTGTGCTTTTCCCTGGACTAAGTGGCTGCCCCAGAGTGAATACCAAAGGGCCTCTGGTTAAAAGAGGCAGTACCACGTCTTTGCTGTCACTAAAGGTGGGCACAGGGTGCCCAGGAGAAGGGTGTCAGCACTTGGGAATGTGGATTCCCTGGATCCACAGCTGCAGCCACAGTGGCTTCCAGAAACTGCCATGAGGTGCTCAGCACATGAGATCTCATCCAAAAAAACTTAGGGGAGAGTTGCCAGCACCAGGCCTGCCAGCTGTGCTGCTCCCTTCCCTGGTTAGAAGTCCTGAGTGGGACTCAGGAAATGAGAGCATATTAGGATAAAGAGGAGCAAAAAAGATGCAAGCAGCATTTCACAGTAAAGATCAGGAGGAGTGTGGAAGTGAAGTCTCCCTGAGTCTGTTCAAGCCATGTAGCATCTCCTGAGAGGAACTGAACTGAACAGAAACACCTTCCAGTGATAATGTACAGTGGCAATCAAAGACAGTGAAAATATTAGACTTCCTGAATCTTTTTCAGTTCATTCTCATGCCTCTGCACAGATATATAATATTTCATCTACCTACTATTCAGATGATGGCAACATGGTTCAGCTAATACACTGTAAAAAAAAGAGTGACTTAATCTCCCCCTCCTTCTCATTGCTTTCTCACTCTGTTTTGCTAATTGTTTGCTCCCCTTTGCAGTTCTGCAGCACAAACTTTGAGGCACATGCTGCTGCACACTCCCCCACATGAAGCTCCTGCCCGGGGCCACTCCTCCACAGCTAGGCAACATTCTCCCCACCTCAGGCACTCATCTGCTAGGCTGCAGGCACAGGACAGGGCAGGAAGGGAAATACTAAATGAAAAGATCAGTAGCTTGGAAGGAAGATGACTTTGGTGGCGTGGGCAAGACAGTAAGAGTGAAGAAAATCGGACCCCCATTCAAAATCCAGTAAATGAAGTGAGTAGATATTGACAGCAGCTGCTCTTCACAAGACTTAAAACAGTTTTTGAAACTCTAGTGGCTCTGGCTGCTGTCCACAACAGTCTCCTGGACTGATGGAGGATGAACATGAGGCATACAAACTCCCCCTGCATGTTACAGTCTCTCTCTCTCCCCAGCTTGTGTAAGTGCAAAAGAAGACAGTGTCCCATAATATGAAACGAGCTTTGCTGCTGAAGAATGCTTCTCTTGGCCACATAGCACCACCAAAACCCTCTCAGGCAGAGTCACAGGACTCACACACCAGCCAAGCTGCCTGGCTGCCCCAAACCCACAGCACACCTGGGGAGGTCCCCAGGGCTTGAGCTGCAGGCAGGGAGAGTGAGTGAGCACATACTGCCTCAGCTGAGAGGTGGCTGAGGGCACATGCTGGATCAGGAGGGCTCAGGTGATGTACAGTAACACCATCAGGCATCTGAGCCCTCCACGTGGGTTCCCCACCACATAAGACCATGACCCTTTTTATGCTCACTTTTATTAAGGTGATTCGTGGGCCTCTCACAGGTGCATCTCATATGGGAGTGAAGCAAACTGCCTCTGGCTTCTCCTAGAAATCAGTTCCAGATGTGCTGGAGTAGAGGTCTTCAGAGAAAATACATGTTTCAGGTATGGCCCACTCTATGAAAGCTCAGAATACTTCCCACACTGATGAATAAAAAATTATTCATTGCATCTACTCTCCTTTCTGACCTTCCTGTTTCCCTTCAATCCCTGTGTAACATGCTAACACAAATAGTTGTAGTTTTTTCTTATCAGCCCTCTTCGCGTAAGGTTCAAAATTTCATTTGTTGCTCAGAGCAACTTCCCTCAGTGTCTCTCTGTCCATGTGCTTTGGAGCCTTTCTTCTTTCCATCCCTGCCAAGGCACGCCCTCTATACCCTTCTCATGCCACATTTTCCTGATGACTGAAACAGTCCTTCACTTCTTGTGGAAATGAAATTATTCTCTTGCTCCATTCAGAGCTCTCCTTGAGACATTACTGACAATATTATCAAAAAGCAGAGATTTATTTTTATCATCTGTGTGAATTTGACACTGCAACTTGATCATGTATCAAAAGCAATGTTCAAGGTCCCCACCACTGAGTTTTGAGCACATTTTGCCAGCTGTATTAATGCCATGCCAAAGCTATAGGAAAAAGCTTTAAAATCCGCCCCTGACTTTGAAGCTGAGACTCAAATCTGTGGGTTTCTCTTCACAGTAGAAAGTCTTCCTCCCTTTTAAGCTTAACTTGGCCACCCTGTGGACCTTTGCAGAGCAAAGCATCGATGCACATGGACATATTGGTGGGGGAGCAGGGCTGAGGTGCATCTTGCCTTGTTCATCCTGGTGACAAAGCAGGATGAATGCTTTGGTCTGTAGACTTTAAGTTACCATTGTTAATTGGCATGTGCTCATCCTTTTATCAGAAAAAGCCAAGAAATTTGTTTATTGGTGTCCCACACTGCCTTCCACGTGACGCCTACTATCAAATATTCCGGTTTCTTGTAGCTGGATGTCTTAACTTTTCTGGTTTTCATCCTAACCACTTCCATAGTACCACTGCAATATTAGTGCAAGCATCTGTAAATGTAAGGGCAAAGTGAAAGGAATGTAGCTTAATATCCAAGCAATTAGCACAAAGGTTATTGTGCTGAAGGCATTATTCATTTTTAATTATCTGAAGCTGCTGAAAAATTCCTAGGACTGCCTCCAATAGGGTGCATGAATCAAAGCCCACACACAGAATGGCAGCATGTTGCAAAGGCAAGAGGAGAAGCAGTTGGCCCACTCTCACACACAGTTTCTCAGCCCTGGCCTGGGACTTCTTGCAGCAGCAGAGAGCCAGCTGCTCGCAGCTGAGACCTGTTTGTTTCTGGTGGGCATATTTCTGAGCTCACAAAAGTAAGATAATGAGGAGGAAGGAAACAGGAAACATATCTGCATGTTCAGTCACATTGGTTAATTTGGGACAGGTTTCCTCTGATAAAAAAAAAAAAAGAAGATAATATAATAACAATAACAACCTCTGGGACAGGTTTGGGAAGTGGGTTGGAGTATGGATGGGGTTGGATTTTTCACGTAGAAGTGCCACCCACAAGTTAAATATACTTAGTAGGCATATTTTCAGGGTGTTTAATTTAATGTGTCTATTGATTTACCACACTTGAAAGAAAAATATACACTAGACATGACATCTTCCTGCAGAGAACATAATATATTCTATATAATTCAATAAATTGTAATCAAAAGATGAATTACAAATCTACTTTCTCCTCTCAAGAGCGAGTCAAAGATGGCAATGTACTGAAACGAGGAAATAATCTCCAGGCTTTGCTTTTCTAAGTTTATTGAAATTTAGTTTTCTACTTCCTCGGGGTTTTACTCTTTCAGCCTAAGAGTGGAAAGACTGCACAGGACTGCACTAAATTCATGAATACTGTGCATACAGCACAGCATTGTCAGCACCATTTGCTGCCCCAGCTGGTGCCAGGGCTCTGCTTGAACCCCACAGGCACAGCTCCTTGGGTAACAGCATGTGGGAACAGTGGGACTGGAGGCTGCTCCAGAAGCCCCACTACCACATGTGCCATCCTCTCAGGAATTATTGTGAAGTGCAAACAGTACTGGATTTGGGAAGCAGGTGGCAGCTCTTACTCCATTTAACAGTGGATAATGACTGGTTAGAATTCACATTTTTTCTAAACAGAATTTTGAACAGAGTGCTGCTATTCCAAATGCTCTCTTAAACTCTGCTTATAAGAAAAAAATGTATCTCAGCACTGAATTTTAGAAAGTGTCATGTTTTTCAATGGAATAATTTTTAAGCTTCCTTTTCAGCAAAAATAAAAATTACTTATGGGAAAAAAAAGTTGGTATTAGGATGGAGAGAAAGGAAGGCAATATTATCTTAAGCTACATATTTTAACCAGCTTTTATAAGAAAACTGGCTTTTCTGAACTCTTCAATGTGGTACATCTCTCTAGCATAGCAAGCCAAAAAATAGATAGTGGAGAGGGACTCTTACTAAAAAAGAAAAAAACTCTCTTCAGCATTCACAGGAAATTGCTACTGACAATTAGCCACAGTCTGTGAACTTAAAATTCCTTGCATTTGAAATGGTTAATTTTTTTTTTACTGTTTTACTTCCAGATCTGACCACCCACATGGGACAGGAAAAATGAAGAAGAGTATACAGCTTGCACGAAAAAAGTCCTGCAACAAAAGGATGCTTCATTAGCTGTACTGATTATGAGGTATCTCTCTTATGACAATTTCCAGTCTATGTTCAGCACTGCAGCTTGCAGGTCAGAAGATCAGATCAACATCACAAGTTCTGAGAGCAAATCTTCAACATCACTGACTAGAACTGAAGAGTCAAAACCAAAACGTACCCAGTCTAAAAGGCTATGGTTTGGTGGTTTGGTGGGTTTTTTTCTTCTAACGCAGGAAACACAAACTATTGAAGTTTCCTCAAAACAGGAAACACAGACTACTGAAGTTTTTAATCTAGAAAAACATTGCATTCTGGTGCCACCCTACTGATAAATTGCAGCTCCTAAATCACACTCGATTGCATTCATGAGCGTCCTACACAGAAGAGATGTCATTTTCTCTTGAGAAACAAGTAGATTTGCAGAAGTCTAGAAGGGTTGTCCTCCAACCTCTATAAAAATAGCATCATCTCTGCATTTCTAGATGAGAAAAAGCAAGTCTTTGATTTGCTAATACCACTAAGCTTTAATGAAAAACAATGAAAATACATGTATCAGTGTTTAAAGAGGCACCTAAAGTAGTAACTGTTATTTTGAAAGACTGGTTTCTATCCAGGGCTTTGCAAATCACTATCCACTTTGGATGCCCTCGTTCTGCATTCCTGACTTGTGCCCCTCTAGCAGAGGGTTGACATCTCATATCTAATGTGGCCTAGACATTTTAAAAGCAGAACAAATAATAAAGCAGGGATGAGAAGAATCTTGTACCCTTCTACTAATTCTGCAGTCTTCATCAAAGACATCTTTTCAGTAAAACTTAAGCTTGATAATTTCTCCTGTTTCTCCCATATCATCTGAACATTTTTTACTGAAAACTTATTATCAAGCTTGTCGATATTCCCATCCCACAAGGGATGAGGTGTCTGAGCTGCTGCTGTCTGGAGCTGGCCCATCCCTACACCCATGCAGCACTGAGGGCATGTTTACAGCACAGACCTTGAAAGCAGTCCAGCCCTGTTTAGAAGGTTGTGTCCTTGGATTTATTACCCTCATCTTTCAAGGAGAGCACACCATCAGCATTCCCATTTCTGTTCCTATGGGAACCTCAGTGTGAGCCCTCTGGTGTGCTCCACTGAGTTGCAAGGACAAGGTGGCTCAATCTGCTTGAGCAACACCTGAGCAACACTTTGTTCAAGCCTGCACCACTGGGGCCAGCAAACCTTACCTGCAGGCACAGCTTTAGCAACAGCACAGCCCACCTGCTCTGCTGATACTGGGCAAGCAGGTGTGTTCCCATGTTGGGGCTGAGGTTCACTTCCACTCTTACTTTACAGGCTGCAAACCAACCCACCAACCACCCCTGCGTGACCACATGTAAACTGCCAGCACCAAGGGTTCACCACTTAGCTTATCTCTTCTGCCCCTTCTCTCAAAAATGTCAGTCCAGCTGGGACCGTGTCACGCTCAGCACTGCATCACATCTCTGCGGAGGAACCCTGAGCCTCTTTCCTTTCAGAGAGGGATAGGCTTGAAGGAATAAAATTGCCATGGCTTTTTGAGCAAGGTTGCTTGATAGAGGCTGTCAGCTCTGCAGTGCCTGTGCCTTGTTCTGCCAAAAATGGGAGGTTACAGCCTGCAGAGGAAAAGCTTCCATTTGTGGTGGCAAGGTATCCTCATAGCAACCTGAGAGAGGCAAAGCAGAGGTTCCCCACACCAGTGACTCCTGGTGATGCTTCTACACATACAAATGGAAGAATCTGGGAGTGAGTGTATCTGGTAAATATTAGTGTTTTCTCTCTTTTCCTCGCTTTCAAACTGATCAATCAAAACAAGGCTCTCAAGAACAAGAAATCCCACCACAAATGAGAAAATAGAAGATCAGAAGTCCAAGCCTCTTCCTTTTTCCAGCAACACCTTTCATGGTCTTCATGTGTAACTGAGAAGTAGCTGTATTGTAAAAGTAAACTCCTGTGAAAAATGAATGGTAGGAACATTTTTCCTCTGCAAAGGAAAAATTAGGTAATGAGGGAGTTCTTGTGCCTGGTTTGTATCAACAAAAAAGAAAAAAAAAAACCAACAAAGCAAAACAACAAAAAAAAAAAAAAAAAAAAAAAAACAAAAAAAAAAAAAAAAAAAAAAAAAAAAAAAAAAACAAAAAACAGAACAAGAGGGGCCAGTGACAGCTCCACTCCTCTGGCATGGGTAAAAGGAGTCTAGTTTGATATGTGATCTTGAGGGATATTTCCTTGTAGCCTCCAAACCAGAAAAGTTCTTGTTAAGCTCTTGGAGATGATTCACTGCAGGAAATCCTGCCTCAGAACCTAGAAAATTTGAGGTTGAAAGTTTTATCTTTTGCCTATGTCTAATAAGATGAACAATACTGGTTTCTAGGCTTTGCCATATGCCAAGCACATTCTCTTTCCTTTGTTATATCCCAGGGAAAGGCAAAGGATGTGGGTGAAATTAGGAATATTCCTCTCAGGTAATGAGGAGACTGTTTGGATGCATGAGTGATACCCTTGGTATAAGAACAAGAGAAACTAAAGAGAAACCTAATTTTTTTCTGGAATGGGCAAACAGTTCATGCTATTCTAATTGAATTATTGCACTAAAGGACAACTTGAATCGAAGCCTAAGTACAAATGTTTCTTGTTTTTCTGTCCACAAATAGCATTGCTGGTTTTAAATATTATGTCCCATTTGCACTGTTACATTTGTAGGACTCTGCTATTCAATGTTGTTCTTCTCCTCAATTCCTGCCAGAAGTTTTGGGTTTCGGATTCAGTGGAGCCCATCTGAAAATCTGTAGTTCCTCATTGCTGCTCAGCTGGCCTGATTTCATTGCATCTGCTCCTGCCTGAGACTCAGCCTTCAGAGCTGGCAAGCTGAGAAATCAGGCCAAGGAAAACTTGAAGCTGCAGCAGGGCAAATAGTTGCAGTCATTGTGAATTTAAGGTGAAGAAAAAGAAGGGAAATAATGCTAGGTCCTAGGAACATCTGAGTTATGAAGTCCAAGTCATCCAAACAAGAAATCATGGCACAATGGTGTATTGTCCCACAGTCCCATGATCCACGGGACATAAAAGTCAAGACCAAAGATCTACTGCCTCTCTTTATCACAACGCTTGCATCCCAGCATTTTCTACTGAGAATTGAACCAGGAAAGGCCTGTGTCTGCTGTAAGAAAAGCAGGTCATGCAAGGCAACCTTGGCTCCCTCTGGACCAATTTAGGACTCTCACTTAGTAAGCAACAATGTTGCTTTAGTAAGCAACAATGGAGATAGTAATACTCCTCTACCTCTGGAGTTTCAATTGCAATTTTTTAATCCAAGTTCTCAGTGTTGGTAAGGATTGAGACTTGGATTAAAAATTTTAAAATTACTCCTCACATTCAAGTGTTAGTTATTATTCAGTGGAAACTTGCTCAGTGGCGTGGCTTCTTCAGCTCTATTATGGGCAGATGGTCTGTATCAGAAATTTAATTTACCCAGCTTCAATGACCATTAAAACAGTCCTTTGGGGTGTAGCCAGTATCTGATATCTGACAGTGCACCAAGCTTCACGCAGAGCAAAGACAAATCCATAGCGGTGCTGCAGGAGGGCACTGCCCAAGGCAGAAAAGCTGTCTTTTCAATATGCTCAGGGACACATTTTTTCTTTTTCTTTTCTTAAGCTTGCTGCAGACTGGGCTGCCTAAGTACTGTGAGGCACCTGGACATGGCAATAACCAAGGAGTGATAACACAAGAGTGTCTGTGAGCATTAGGTTCCTGTGACTGGCTGTACCTCCTCTTTTGTCCATCTGCCATTCCCATCCATGAATGCAGGGCAAAATGCCACCTTCCCAAATCTCTGCTAAATGCTTCATGTCAGGAACATAAATTTATCTTCCTCAAATATTTGGTCTGCTGTATTTAACAAGGCCTTAATCTTTATCACCAGTGGCAAAATGTGCTTGGGATTCATATTATCTGGCAATCACTTCATCTTGCTTCACCTTCATTTTGCACTTCATCTTGATGTAACCTGTAATGTGACAGAGAATTCCTTTCCAGAGCCTGTGGACTGCAATGCCATGGCTCCTTCCACTGCCACATGTGCAGTGGGGTCCTGCTCTTGCAAGTCTGTCTTTCACAACCATCTATACCTCATTTTGCTCTGTGCCAGTGGTTCCTTTCACACAAAAGAAGCCTTTTGCTTCATATGACATCTGGTTTGAATAGGCTGACAGCAGGCAAGTTTGTGAATGTGTGTTTAGGTAGGTGCACATCACAGAAACACGTCTGGATAACCACTGCAGGTAAGTGCAATTTAACACGACATGAGTTTTGCCCACTCATGAGTTCACCACCCCTTGTCAGCCCCATTCAGCACAGGGCTGTTCCTCCCTTTCCCATCTGCCACAATCTCTCCTGCGTGTTTCCCATTTGCCCCACATACCCTGTGCTACAGAGAGCATGCAAGAGTCAGACTCCATATGAAGTGACAGCACAGAGGGGCAGACTGCAACTTTGACCCTGTCTAGCCCAATCTTGTTCATACAATCAAGAGTTCCTCATTCTCCTGCAGCCCCAAATGGCTTGGCACTGGCAGCACCTTCCATCCCGGGTGCCCCAGAAACCCCTCAGATCCACCTATCCTGCTTGCCCCAGCATGCACACCGACACAGGGCAGCGTTCCTCCAGCCCCATGCAGAGCAAGAGCTGATAAAAGCCCTCTCCCTGCTGCTGGCTGCCCAGTTCCAGGGCTGGGGAACTCCAGGGATCCACAAGTGTTCGGCACCTGCTGCATACCCCAGCTCCCAGCCACTGCCTGGCCAGCCTTGTTCTCCCTCTTGGCTGCGGGAAGCAGCCGCTGAAAGGCGATCTGCCTGACCTGATGTGAAAGGGATTTCACTGGTGTTAGGACACTTGATGACAGGGGGAGGGAGGATTAAAATGAACTCCTTCCATCTTTCTGATGCAAAATGAGTGCAGACACATTGCTTTAATATCTTCTTTGTAATTCATTTCCTCCAGCAAAGACTGAAGACTTGATGCTTTACGTGTCTCTGAGTTTATGCCAGCAAACTACTTGCAAACTGACCCATCTGGAATAGACAAGGGTCATTAGTAGTTCTGATCCAGCTCTTTGTACCCTCTCCAAGATGAGGATTAGCCCTGTATGAGTATTGAGAGCTAATCTGCACCTTTAAGAGGTGATTTAACCGGTTAATACAACAGCCTTTACCTTTTCTCTTCATGAAGACCTTGTCTTTCTCAGACTGTCTTGATGTCTTGTCTGCCACCAGTGAGGAGCCACAGTCGAGTCTGTGAATAGGAATGGTTTCAGCATAACCCCACAGTAACAAACCTCAGCTGCTGCTCCCAGAAGGCAGCATCAATGCCTGTAGTTTCAGGTTCACCAAAGATCCCTGCATGGAGGATCTAAACTGCTTGGGCTGGAAGAAGGGTCAATGCTGCTTGAAGAGTGCCAACTACCTCTCACCTCCAGAAGGAAACCCAAAGATCTAGGCTCAGAGATTGCCAGGTCTTCTTTGCAGAGCTTCCATCCCAGACATTTTATGAGACTGGGATCACACCCAAGCCTGAAAAATCCTTGGGGCCAGCATATACCTTAAAGGGAATGAGTAACAAGTCACGACACTCTCTAAGGGATTGCCCACAGAGCAAAGAACCTGCTTGCAGCTTGCTCCTTGTTGCCAGAGTTCTCCCTGATGGAAGAATTCGTTCCTGTTATAAGCAGAAAGAACAGGAAACAAGGCCACTGCATCTTTCTTGCTCTTGATGTTGCCACTGAGAATTGCAGATGGGTGATCAAAGTATGCCAAGTTTTCTCCCAAACTTTGTTACTGTTATGTGGCTCAGTCAGGCATATTGCCTGTTTAATGCAAATTATGTTTGGGGTTTATTTGTGTTCAGGAGCTTGGAGGCCTTTGGGCAAGGTTCTCCTGTAGATGAAAGCCTGTTATTAGTGTTTGTTATATCGAATAACACCTGTAAGCATTATGTAATGTCAGCACATTTGTTCCTGCAGGGAAAGGAGACTTGGTTGTTCCATCCCAGAGCCAGTGCCATCTGGTTTGGTACATACTCAGCGCAGAAAGTACAAAGACTGCACGTTTTCTATTAGAAGGCTTACTGACACTAGGCTCCCTTTATGAGTCAGTCTTGGTAAATTGAATTTATTTGGAAATATACATGGCCTCTGAATCAGCTCAAATTGTCTTTTAACTTTATCTGTCTGTGCTATGTATCTTGATGGAAATGTTTAATCCATTGAATTTGGAGTGCTTTCTCTAAGTCCTGCTGAAATTGGAGATCCAAATGTTTGCTCATCAGTGCAGACACACCATGCCCAGGGCTGGCATCTAGCCTTTCCTAAAGAAGCTACTTCTGAAATAAAACTTGGGCTAAGAAAGGAATGCTTTGGACCAGATAAGGTCTACAATTGTCAGAGCACTGAAAACCTTTGCAAGGTAGTATTGCCAAATATCACAAACTCTGTGTATTTCTCAGAATTTCCTATGGTATTTCAATCTTTTTGGTTTCTTTTTTTTTTTTTTTTCCTGAGAAGGTGTGTAGAAAGGGCTGTCTTGACTTGAAGACGCTATTTTTAAGCCAGTTATGAAGACTGCACACAGCTCCTTAGTATCACTGTTCTGAATTTCAGTATTCAGCTCTGTCCCCTACCAGGTGGATGAGCATCATTACCTCTATTTTATCAACACCTTGTCAGATCATCTCAAAGCGTGACAGTTAGGACATGGTGAAGCCCAGAACGCAACACCGAAGTTCTCATTTTCAAACCTGCTTGTGACTTACAAGACTAAGAAATGGCCTTATAATTAGTGCACCCACTACACACTTTGTACAGCCCAGAAATTGCTTCGAAATCATGTGGCTGGGTTGATTTTTCTATTTTGCTCTTGGCAATATGAACAATTATTTAAGATTGTGCTGCAGTGAGAAATGGTTCTGTTTTCTTCTACCTGCCAAGTTCTAACTCAAGCTCAGGAGTTTTTAATTTTTCTCCTAGATCCACCGGTGGAATCATAAGCTGTTCTGCTAGACTTGAATGTTGCCTTCTAATGCTATCCTTATGCAAGGTTGTTGCAGAACAAATGGAAGCTGCCAGTCTTGGCAGATCTAAAAACAAAGCAGGCTTCTATTCACATGAAAAATGTCTTTGTCAATAACTTTTCTTCATAACTACTGCAACTCTTCCCTTTAAGGCATAAAAACCAAGTTCAGCCACAGTAGAAGACTGCTGAAATCAATTCCTGTCAATGAATTCACACCTTTTTGCAAAACTGGTGACACATTTTCTCTTTATCTACTCCGTGGTTCCCATTGTAAAAAAGGCAAATTTTCTGACAACCCATCAGTCCTAAGAGGGTGGGCAACATGACCTACTTGTAGCTATTTCCTGAGATACAACAAGGATTTCCCTTCCCTCACCATACAGACACCTTCAGTGGGTTGTTGAGACACCATAAGACACCGTAACAGTCAAGTTATTGGAAGTTAACATGTCTTCCCTTGGGCATGTAATTGGATAAAAAGTGCAGAGTTAGCAGTCCTAAATGAGCTGACGAACCTGGTTATCTATGATCTAACACATCACAGAATGTCCAATTAAATCTGTCCCAAAACTTCTGATTTCTCAATCAAATTGTTTTTCTGGTACATGTTATTAAAGCATCTCACTGTTTAAATGTCAGCATTGCTACACAATTATCTCTGTTGCAGTTTTAAAATTTATTCCAGTGAAGATTTTTCTTGTACTGGATGTAGAAGTTAAGGATACCAAAGGCTTTTTGTGCCATGGCTTAGACGGGGTACTGCAATCTGTAGGCTGTCAGTTCTAACCCTGCAAAAGTAACCTGTTGATCTGTACAAGGAGATGCTTGGTAGCCTTATTTCCAGCCACATCACAGAAATCAGAGATTTTGAACAAAAAACTTAAATATCTTCCTGTATTCTGATTTATCCACCAGGTGGATGGAATAGATGACCTTTTAAAAGTTAATCTTCAAGAAGAAGAGTTGTAAAGTGTACTTTGCTGCCCACGATGGTCATTCCCACGGACTAACCTATGGCCTTCATTTTCATTAATGGTGAAACACATGGCACAGTGAAGGGATGCAGGGGAGGAGGGCAAGTGCTCCATAGAGTGGTACACATTCTGTGAGACTCATGTCCAAAAGCACTGGCCCCATGGGTTCCTCTCCAGCAGCTGCAGGAGCCACAGGTAGAGTACAGGGTTACACCCAAACAGGACATGCTGCAAACACAATACAGTCTCACTCTAACTTGTAGCAAACTAAATTCTGAACAATTAGGGTGTATTTTGTTTTCAGAAGCTACCTCCTAGAAGCTAGAAGATAGCCAAAACTCTAGGTAGATCTGCATTGTGTAAGAGCCCATGACCTTGGATGTAATGCAGGGTGATACTAACACCTCTGAAATGTTCCTCAGAAGCTGGCTTCCTTCTCTTCTGATGTCCATTATGGCTGTGCTTGGGACCACAGTCAATGCTGTATTTGTGAAGCAGGCACTCTCCCTGCACTAAGCACATTTTTAAAATAAGCTTGAAGAAAAAAGCTCAGTGGGAAAAGGGAAAGGGAACACTGTGTATCCTATTCCATTCAATTACAGCCAGGGGAAAGCAGAGAGAAATACAAGCTTAAGAAGCCATCTAGCCTGTCCTCCTGCCTGAAGGCAGTGGGTACCATGTCTTAATTTGATACACAATGAACAGAAATTAAATGGGTTGAAGGACTGGAGTTTTTTTCCCACCAGGACTTACCAAAAAAACATTAGTTTTCACTTAATGGGTTTAAAGCCGATTCAGGCCTCTTCACTGCAAATTGTTGGTGCATTTTGTTGATCAAAATCACCAGTCATTTTCATTTTAAAATAATAGCATATCAAAAAACAATCTTTCCTCCTCAAAAGACAAACTAAAAAGATCAATCTTCATTCGCTTTCCTAAAAAGTTTTAAATCAATACTTTCCTAAAACGTTTAAAATCGATACAAAAAATAGCTGCTCTGCCTTTTTCTGTATATTAGATCTAAGCTAAGCCCTCTCCTCTTTCTATTTACAATTGGCCTTAGCTGGATTTTTTGAAATATTTTTGGTTTTCTTTTATAAAATTATTTCTTGCTCTTTTACCTTTGTACAGTGGTATTTTTCTATATATTTCAATTGTGTATTTTATGCATCTGAATTTCTTTGCACTTTCATGTCTTTCTCTTCTATTTGCATTTAACCTATCTTAAAGTTTCTGTTCTCTTTAATTCCTTAGCTCGTGCCATTTTATTGCCATGATTAAGTAGCTGTCCCTAGGCAGCAGCAATGAAAATGCAAGCTTTCCCATCACATTCACTTATCTGGTACTTGCTGGAGTTAAGATTAATTATAGTTGTCAGCGCATAACTAAAATCACAAATGTCAATTTCCTCTTTTCACGTTTTTCGCTGTCAGAATAAATTGCATAATCATCACTTAATACCGAGCTCTTGTTTCCCTAATAATCCCTAATAATATGCTGCAGCCAAACGTTTACCAAGGGGAGCCCAAGGAAAACACACGAAACCTGAGAGGGTAAATACGACGTGGGAAAGCACAAGCGCGATAAGGCTGGTGCCACAGCTGGAGACAAGCCTTCACAGCGACTCCAGACCTTAACCTCGCTGGCAGCGCTTCCATGCGCCACAACGGTGGGCTTTGCTCTGTTGGGCATGATTGCCTAGAGAATGAACACCCTGGGAGACAGCCTGTGGTACATGTCTTCCTGGAAGAATGGCCAGCAATCAGCCAGAACTTTTCACAGTTTGTTGCCAGGGAGGAGTTCTGCAGGTCCAGGAATAGATGTGGGCTGGAAATGCCTGACAGCAGCCCACGTCTTCGATATGAGCAGTTTGTGAGAACCCTCCACTGAATACTTGCTCTCACCACCTCCCAGACATCTCAGTGTGCCTGCCACCAGATTTGGGCTCCTGCAGGGTTTTGTCACTTTAGATTTGACAAAATTAGAACGTATCTGTTAGAACATATCTGTAACAGACTGCCCTGTCAACATGTCCTGTTCAAGTGGCTCATGTTCTTGATATACAAACTCACCTTCTAAGCATGTAGTTAGATCATGGCCCAAGGATGTAAATGGGGAAGGTTATTTCCAAGTTAGGATCCCAGAAATTACATCAACACACAATTCACTTTGTTGCCCTAAACCCCTGCTCGATCCCATCCCGCATACTGATGTCAACCCTGAGAATCACAATACTAGCTGTCCCCACGATCTATCTTTGTGCTGGTTTTTAGACCCTACTTCTCTGTGTTTTCTGTCTTAGTGATGTTAGTCAAAATCTACTAAAACCTGTGTTCCCATGGCCTTTAATAGAGTGCAACTGGGGAAGAAATTGCCCCTTGTATCTTTACTCCATGTCCTGCTCAGATGTCAACTTCCCCTCAGAAGAATTCCTCGCCTTCCTCCAACCTTCCAGGAAGGACTCTCAGAAAAGTCATCTGCAGCTGTGGGTACCTGCAGCTGGATGATGTTTGTCACAGCTTTTGACAAACTGAAACACAGTCTTCTCTTTTTATCTTCCTTTAAAAAAACACCAAAACAACAAAACTTCAGAGATTTACCATTAAAAACAATATAAAACATATATTTAAAGGAGAAAATTCAGAATCTCTTTTGTGAAAATTCTGTATGTTAGCTTCCAGCTCTTAAGCTGGAGAGTATATTCAAATCTTGACTCATATTTGTCATTCCTTTCATTCTCTTAATGCTTTCTAAGTGAATTTCCCATTTTAAAAAATTAATTCTAGTATCAAATTCATTCAGAGAGTTCAGCACTACAAAGTGAGAGAAATATATGACTTCTGACCTGGTATATCAATAGTAGGCTTGTGTGCAAACCAGAATGAAAATGCCACTTGTAGTCAAGGCCTTTTGGTAAAGTTACTGTTTCCTTTCCAGTTCCTTGATTTAAGTAGACTTTTAAGATCAATGGCCATTGGTCTTTTATTTTTGGGTCAGATTGTTTGGGTTTTTTATTGTTGTCTGCTGTCTTCAGAAGCTTAAGGTGCCTAATTTCAGGAACTCTGTGCAGGAATTTATTGGTGTGCTTCAGACACCAGTTCTTTGAAAAACTGGACCTATAAAGGGACTTCGCTCCGCCTCTGACATTTGGGAAGATCTTTCAAGTCCAAAATACAGGAAACCTCCAAAACTCAGTTCTCAGAAGAATCTGTTGTCCAGAGCAGACAAGCAGGGTGAAGAATCAGAGCAGAGGAGCTGGTGAGGGATTTGCAGAAGGGAATGGGATGTTCTGGAGACACTGCAGCAACAGGAACGTCTGGGTCTGGCCCATGCCCCTCATCTGGCAGCAGCAAGGCATCCTGCAGCCCTTCAGCCTGCAGGGTGACCACCCTGAAAATGTGTGGCTAAATTGCTGCACATTACATTGCACACAGAAATAAATCCCCGCACTTTGTAAAATCAGATACTTAAGACTCTTGCAAGCAGTTCACTGTCATCCTTGGCTCCTGTGGGTGTGACAGCTCTTCTTCAGAGACACAGAGCAAGGGAGCCCTTAGCAGAGGTACTGGGTGCCAGATGCCTGGTTTTCTTTCTGATTTGGCTGCTTTGGCTTTGTCCCAGACTCTTGTGAAGTGCTCTGGGAAGCTGGTATGTGAAAGGAGAGAAGGAGAAGAGCTAGGATGATGTTTCGCAGTGCATGTGCTAACTTCCACTGCCAGCTTGCACTGCTTTCCCACAGACAGCACTCTTCCCAAACCCTTCTCCCCAGTCTCCTAATCCTCCAGCCCTCTCTGAGGGCTGCGGTGTAGCCGAGGCACCAGCAGTGGCGAGACTGGGGAGCCAAGTATTTCCATCCCACCTTCCAACAAGTAGAGCTGCTCCCCTCCTGGCCCCCCATCTGCCCCACAGCCCATCAAACATACCCTTGTGATTAATGGAAACAGTCAGAGATAAATAGCTGACTGACTCCAGCGCTGGAGGAGCAGAGCATGGAATTATTTGAATAGAGGCAGCATATCAAACATTGTAACAACTTGGCTTGATGTACTTCCTATGGCTTCTTTTTTTTTCATGGAAAGCTGTATGCATGCTTTTGGGCACATGCCTACTGGCTGTAGTGCCAGGATAGAGAGGGAACACAGAAAGGATGAGCTTTCTCCTCTGCATTGTGTCAGAAGTAACAAGCTGCCAAGATGAAAAGGGGCCTCATGAGATCCCCGCTGCTCCTTTCTGGGGCTTGACTGGGGCTCAGAGGCAGCAAAAGCCCAATGTTACTTCGCCCTTTAAAGATAAAAAGTGCGTTTGGGACAAAAGAGGTACCAGTAAAGGGAGCAAGCAGCAGAAAGTGGGTTATTTTTACTTCTTCAGGCAGGCTTGTCTAAGGGAATCACAACTCCCTGAAGACAAACCTCCCTCCCATCATTCTCTTACTTGGGTCACATACTTGAACAATATAATTCATAGTTTGGTTTATTTTATTTTTTTAAAAAGCTTTTCTTTTTTAATGCTGTCAATCCAAAGCCTTTCATAACAATGGAATCTGTCAATAGTCTCCAGATCTTCTCACACTTCCCACCAAAAGCTCTTTAAACATTTGTAATATTCAAAATTGTGATAATTAGTGTTTTGCCCCTTCTTGGGTGATGTCATTTTCACTGGCTAATACAGTAAGAGTGGCTCAGCATGTTAGCTCTCCAGCTAGAGAGGAATATTTTTCTATCTGAGGAATGATAATGTGTACTATCATCCTCTGTGCTGCAAGACAGATCAAGGCTGGGGACAGAGATGCTGTTTCCTGGCTGGAGAGCTTTCTTTTGTCGCAATAGGGTAATCACTGGCCAAATAATGCTGCTACTAATTTTTCAGTGTTTCATGTATGCTGTTAAAATCTGTGAAATGCTGGAGACCTGCGTATTTCTTTGTGTATCTCATCCTAAGCTGAACTTCTCCAGCAAGCAAGCAATACAACATGGCATCGGTGCTTTAATTTGCAAAATCACTGGCAAACCACTTCTAGGATTTGTGACCAGCTGTTGATTAATGTATGAATCCTAATCCTATTCCTACTCAATACAGAAGTGGTTTGAGTTCTCATATAGAACATCAATGGCACCATGGAGGTTCCTGGATCTTAGCTCTAGCCTCTCTGTAAGGCTGAGGGTAGCACACAGAGAGTGAGCAGCAAGGGTTACAGACACACAGCCTGGTAGCCATGAGAGCCAAGCTAGCAGGATGTAGGGCCTCCAGCACTGCCAGCTCGTGTGGACAGTTTTATGTGCCGTTTCTCTGCCTCCTGCTTCACAGGCGGGATAAACAGTGCGTGAAAGGAGCCAAGAACACATTTTATATGAACATCATGTACTGTAGGAAATGTGCTTCTGCCATCTTCCAGCCTTAGTTCCTTTTATAAGAAGTTAGCCACTCAAGAAAATTCCATTTCTTCCTGGTCTGTATTTTCTAAGTGCCTCAAGACCCCTATGAAGAGGTCATTAACAGATTAAAGGAGCTCAGTGTCCACAGCACATACTGGGGGAGAGCCAGATGGCTTCAGAGGGATGTGAGCTGATGTCACCCCAGTGGAGCTGTGGGGGCTTTTCCAAGAGAGGCAGCTGGGCTGGTGTGCCCTGGTCCCAACAAGTGTGTCCCCAAGGCCCTTCGCTCACTCTGTAGGCAGGTAGCTCTCTTCTCCTCTGCAGCTGAGACTGTTCTGGCTCTGTCTGCTTGTGACCCTCCACCCCATCTTTTTGGGCTGCACATTTTGGTGGCTGCAGATGCACTTACAAGATGGAGGCTTACATGTTTTCTAAGCAGGGAAGTTCCGTGACATCCCTCACTCCTGGGCCTTCTATTATATGAATAAACTCCTTATTCAGGGAAAAGGGCCTCCTATGCTGAGCACACTGTTTTTTCTGAAAGTGAGGGTCTTTTCTTGTACAGATGGGCAAAAGACAAGGGAAAACATGTATTTTTTGTCAGTTCAAAGTTAAAGTTTTCTCTTTAGGAACAAGGGCTTTTACCAGTGTAAGATGTATACATCTAGATTCAACATGAGTACTAGGAAAACCTGTCCTGTTTTGTCTGAGGAGATACCAGGGAGATACTAAAGGTGGAATTAGCTTTTTTTTTTTTTTTTTTGCCTGGAGTTAAATTAATTCCAGACTTTATTAATTTGAGCAAATGCCTTTTGTCCCATTGCCTGGCTATCCAGAGCTATTGTATAACAACTAATTGGTCTATATGTCCCCTTCAATAAGGTAAGGCTGCCACAGACACGAGGCTCGTGGAGTCCATAAGAGATGCCTGGCTGGGGGGAGCTGCGACACGAGGGGAATTCAGCGCAGCCCCTGAGGTGTGCGCACAGCTCCTCGGGAAGGGGACTCGGGTGAGGGGAGGCAGGAGGGTGAACAGTTCAGAGAGATTGTGAACCAAAAGACAAATAAACACTACCCCCAACCCCAAGCTCTGGGGATGGTGAAGGTTTAGCTGTGCATGTTGGGATGCCAGAAGAGGGAAAGTGGGACTTAGGGTTTCGAGCAGGGGTGGGCTGAGCTGGAAGCAGCCCAGTAGCCACAGCCTGGCAGTAGAGGCATGGAGGCAAGGAGTCAGTGAGGAGCCTGCTGAGCTGCAGGAGTGGAGGAGAGGGGTGTCTGGCCAGCCAAACCCAGCCCAAGGGCTTTGCTGTCACTCCCACAGACGGAACTGCCATGGCTCTGAGGGTGAGCAGTAAGCAGCCTCTGCTCACATGGGGATAGTGCTGAAAACTTATTGCCACTTCAGTGGGGGGAAATGTCCCCTCCAGATGTGGTGATGGGCCAACATCAAGGAGGGTGCCACTGGTCTGATGGCACAGGACATGGACCCCAAAGCCACTCCCTGGGGCTGATCCCAGTCCTTGGGCCAAGGAACATGTGTAAGAGTGTTAGGCCTGGGGACTGCAAAGGGGGATGCCATGAATGAACAGGCCTGTTAAGCTCTTAACCTGAACAGGATTCCATGCTGGAAAAGAGATTCTTTTCAAAGAGAAGACTCTGTGGCTGTCCTGGCCCCAGAGAGGACAGCCCTTCTCTCCCAGCAGGACTGTGTTCTGTGAGGGCTTCAGCCTCCCCTCAGGAGATGCTGACGAGAGAACAAGGACAAACATTCTGCAGGATGGTTTCCTGACGGGGCACTGGGGCCAGGTTTTGGCTCACAGGTTTAATAATTGACACCAGGGGTAATTTTAGCTTCCTTGGGGCTTCATTCCCCTGTGAGCCTCCCTACCCATCCTCCAGCACCCTGTGGACTTGGCCTAAAGCTGAACTTGGGCCCAGCACTAGAAGTGGTCCCAGGGCACAGAGCAGGGCTTGCCAGCCAACTCCACCCCTGCGCGGGGCAGATACAATGTCCCCATGTCCTTTTGCTGCAACACCATGAGAAGATGGGTCTGGCACAACTTTCAGCCCTTTGGTGCTGCCATTTCTTTTTCCTCAGACAAGAAACAGAGAGAAGAGATCAGCTGCCACTAACATGGGGTGGACTGATGCTTTGCCCATCATGATGCTTGAAAGCAGCCACTGCTTTCTCCCACATTTGAATCTACCCTGCCGTGGATATCCTTCATCAGTTGTGATAAGTCTGCATTTAATAAATATCAGGCAGAGGAATAAAGATGTTATTAACTGGGGAAAAAAAATTAGGCTCCCTCATCAAGAACAGTGGAGAGAGGAAGGCTGAGGGGAGAAAGGGGAGGAAGTGGGTATGCAGGGAGAGCAGGAGGGGGGAAAGCAGGAAAGGACAGAGAGAGGGGACAGGCAGGGTGAACAGGAGAAGGAAGAGACAGGAAGGGGCAGTTGCAGAGGATGACACAGGCACAAAGGAATGGATACCAAGGAGGACAAAGAGCGGTGTGGGGTAGATGCAGGGAACGACATGAATGCGTTTGCAGAAGAATACACACTGATTCTTGGAATATGCCAGTCCCTTAAATCACCACCGCAGGAGGGGACCCATCCAAAGCTGGGGAGCCCCACGGACTCTGGGTGACAGGCCTATGGTCTTTCCTCAATAAGAGACTGAGCAGAGACGGGAAAGCTTGAATCGCTGCGCCTCCTCTGAGGGCTAACATTTCTCTCCCTCTTTCTTTTCTTTCTTGTCTTAAACTTGAGAAAATCAAAAAAGAAAGCAAGTAAAACAAAAGCTCCTTTGCCTTAATTAAATTACTCAGCCGCCCTCTGGGGTTGACACTGGGGATACATGAGGCTTTTGTGTAATATCTGGAGGAATTCTCCCGCCGCCTCCCGCCTCCCCCTGCCCTGTCCTGGGGACAGGCGGGAGGATTTCAAAGGGGAAGGGAAAGGAAGGGGGAGGGGGGTAAGCTAATAGGGATGGGAATTATTCTGTGATGGCTGGGGGGATAAGAGAAAAAAGGGAAGGAAAGTCGCTGCTGAAATTGAAAGCTGATTCCCTGCGCTGGCTCGAGGCAGTGCTCTGACCTGAGGTAACTGCCCTTTTGCCAGAGACACAGGCAAAGTTCAGGGCACAGGGAAAGCTGCATAAATATGAAGTCTTTATCAGGGGGATGATCCGCTGCCTCAGGACGTTCCTGCCCGCTTTGGACGCAGCGTGACGAGGCAAGGCCAGCTCTCCACGGCCACCAGCACCGGGCAGGGCTCGAGGCAGCCTGGCCCCATCGCTGTGCAGCTATGCGGGGCAGCTGTGAGGCTGTGCCTGAGCAGGGATGCTGCTGGCAGCTGAGCCAGGCCATTCTGCAAGCTCCCAAGAGCATCCCTAGTGACCCAGGCAGCAACATCATCATTCCACATCTGCTGCAGCAAGCTCCCTGGGTCCCACCAGAAGGTTAGCAGTGGGAAAACCAGCTCCCATGAGCAGCAGGATTCATTCAGAGAGGGAACTGATGTATTTTTATCAGTATGGCCCCCAACCCTGTGCAGAGCATGTCCCAGAGATGCTGCAGCAAATTCATGCTCTGCCAGAAGGATAGCTTTTACACTGCTGCCACTGGTGGACTTGTTTGAGAGCTGTGGTTTCCTTAGCCAAAATCTCCCATTAGTAAGATCCTACATCTTCTTCTCTGAAACCCGGGTGAAGGGAGCTTTGTTTTGCACCTTCAGTTTGGCCTGAAAAAAGAGACCCATATCTGTGCTTGAAAGAGAAAGGCACCCTTCACAGTAGGAATAGTCTGCAGTGGTAGTCCGTGAGGGACTTGCTGGATCCTTTCCTCCATCTCCCCACATATCCCCCAGCATTGCTCAGGTCCCAGAGTCCCAACATTAGGTTTGATCAGTGGCTTTTGGGGAGATAATTGTGCTGTCTGGAACTGCGGGTGTAACCCATAAAGAAGCGATGCAAACAGAAGGAGCAGGGAGTGCATACCAGCACCAGTTCCCTTTTACTTACTGTTGGGAAGGAATATTTCTGGGAACAAAGAACATCTGGGCTGTAGGCTGAACTGGGCTTTATATGATGAAGCTTGTAATACTGTCCCATCTGGAGAGCAGCTCCAGTGAGCTCTGTGGGGAGATAAGAGACAGAGTCAACCATAAATCCACTCCTTTAAGCATGACAAGTGTGTGCCTCATATTCCAAAGAGAGGAGGGGGAAAAGTAAGTGGAAACATTTTTCTCTGTGCTGAACACACGCAGAGCTCAAAAAAGGCCCGTCCCTCCATAGTGTGATGGGAGGTTGGTAAGCATGGAGCACCCCCAGGGTGCCAACAAGAACAGTCAAAGGCTTTTTCTGCAGTGACAGCTTCATTCCCGAGTGACAGTCAGGCCTGGCGGGGACGTGCAGGAGCTGGAGGATGCTGCCACACACACAAAGCCCCTGTGCAGTTGGAGCTGGAGGCAACTACTAGGGCAAGAAAAGGAACCAAAACTTTGGGGCTTCCACCTTGGTGGGGAAATTGGCCTCCCACTTCTCAGAGCTTCTCTGCTGTTTATTACTAACCATGATTTATGGCATTAATAACAAAAGCCTTGCAGATGTGGAACGCCCAGGTGAGGAATCAGGCTGTGGGCGTGGGGGAATAGTATCAATGTTAGGGAAAAGAAATAAAAAGGTCTATTATTTCCCCAAGTGAACTATGAGGGTTCAAATGAGCTCTTGCAGTTTGTACCCAATGGACTGGCAGCACATTTCAAATACACACCTTGCAGATGGCATGTGATGCTCCCTGCAGTGGTCTGCCTCCCCTGCAGCAGTGTGGCCCCACAATCAGCCCACCCAGGTAACCCATGTCTGGTGAGCACCTGTGTCAGCCAGCTTGGAGGAAGGTATAAATACACCCTTGTGTTTATCTAGGATTTCCCACTTACAGCCTTTGGCTTTCAAATAGCCACCCACTTGAGGCTTTGCATCCTTGCTTCTGTCCTCTAAATTTCTCCTACAGTTCCTTTTTCCCTCCCTTGCTTCCTATGATTTTCCAGATTGGGTTGATTGATTACAATATTTGACTCTCTCTGCAAGTTCTTTTTGGTGTGTTTAAAGAAGTAGATGATTTTAATCCATGTCCAGCTCTTTTGTGGACAGTCTGCCACTGTTCATAAAGAAAAATCATTTGCAGGGCTGCAAAAGAGCACGTTGCATGGCACAGTGCCTAGTGCAGAGCTAAACTGCCCTGCTCCTTGCTCCAAGAAGCTTCCAATCAGAAAGCACTGGAGACGAGGCTGACTGGGATGGTGGAGGCCAAAACATGGAGAGAAGTGAAGCAGGAGGAGGAATGCCTGGGTCTGGGGTAGGCACTGATGCACTGCTCCTTCTACAATCTCTGTCAGGAGGGATCCCTTCTCATCCAGGAGCTGGTTGTGCCACATGGGGAGCAAGATGAGTTGCCAGCATTTGAATAAGAAAATATCACAAGGAAGGGGCTTCAAGGGAGGACTATCCTTGAGAAGTTAAGTCAGAGGTGGGAACTGGGGCAGAGACATGAATGATGTCATGGGGACTGCATCATGATCACACCTTTATGCTTTTGTCCACATTGTCTCTATGCCATTTATTAAAGTCATCTAGCTGTGCCTGGACCCAAAGGAATGGAAAACTCTCAGCTTGCATATCTGTCTGAAGTGAAAGCCCTCATTTATTTATGTCCCTGAATGTGCTGTCTGGATCTTGCACCCCAGGCTGACAATAACTCAAGCACCACTTATCTTGGCTTTGAGTTGCTAAAAAGCAGGATTTAGCATAAAATGAGATTTGTGCTGGCCCATGACAGAGATGTTGTTTTCATTCACTACTCGCTAAACTATATTTTCCTATAGGAAAAAAAAGGGGAGGGGGGAAAGGGACAAGTAAGGGGAAAATTAGAAACATACTCCTTTCCTGTAGAATGCTGTCCTCATCTGATCCATACCCCACCTTAGTTCTTCCTTCTGCCATCTCTCCCCAGTCCATGGCAAAAACATCAAAGATGTTTCTAGGAGCTGGCCTGTGTGTGTGTCTGTGTCAAAGGGAGAGAGGGAGACCATTTCAGACACAGGTTATTTATTAGAGGTTTAATATTGCTCCATATAGAAATTAAATGGAACAGTATTCAGACGTGCCATTAAAATTTACTGCTTCTTGCTATTTAAAACCCACGTAATCATTTCAAGTAACACTGATTAGGGTCTTGCAAGAATTGAAAAAAACCCAAACAAGTCAACTCAGGCATCACCACAATGTCTCCACCTAATAGCTGCTTTATTAACACAAGTCTGGAAGCAGGACTGCCTTATGTTAAATTTATTTATTTTCCATTTACACATCACTTTTCTGTTGGGTTTCTTTTCTAAACCATTTGGATGATGACCACTTCCTTCTTGACAGACTGCCTGACTGTATTGTATTTAATGTTTCACTGATATAAACATGTTCATTTCCCCAAAAGTGTGGGGGTTTTTTATTTTTAAATTTGACTTTTGTGTTTTGTTCTTAACTTGCGCTTTCTGGAGTGAATGTGCCTGAATGCACATATGTGGAAATGCATGCACATGAAACACATAGTCTGCCACCCTCTTCCCTTTCTATTTCTTTTCTTTACACGCATATGAATACCTCCTCCCAGCACTTTATTTTATATGTATTCCTAAACATATGTTCATATATACATGTACATGTGAAAAACTTGTAGTTTTCAAACCAAGATGGACTCTTTTCATTGTCCATGTCTTGAAACCTAGGAAAATTCTTGCAAACTACTTAAGGTTTGGATTTTGGGGCTGTTTTATTTGTGGTTTTGCAGATGAATTAATAAGAAGGCAGGAAAGCTATATTGGGCTATGTGGTAAATATGTATTTGCTTCAATTATTGATCCTGTTCAAATTACAACAGATTGCTTTAGGTCACCATTCAGTCTCCTTAGCTGGAGTCCTTTGGTAGTGCCAAGTGAGAAGGCCATGCTTGTGGGATGGGTTTAGCCTAGAAAGTCAGGAAAAGGTAGGGATGGTGGTGACTTTGAAAAACATGCTGGAGGTCATTCACATAATTATTATGTCATATGTGGTATGATATCTTATGAAGATCATCATATGGTGATCTGAAGAGTGCAAGTTTGATAAGGTAGATACATAAAGGCTGCATCTTACAATATCTGGTTTACTGGCATTGCACTGGTCAGGAAAATGTTGTAATGTACTCCTGCCAGATAAACACTAGGAGTTTTTTCACATGCATTCTGTCAGTATTAAGGCAAACACTCCTGGATTCATTGCCATCACATAAGACTGGAAGACAAAAAAAAGAGACTGCCCAGAAGCATCAGCCATAAAAAAAGCAGCCTGGAGGAGGCTTTGAAGCATTATCCAGTCCAGCTTCCTATGCCAGGGGAAGGCAGGCTATTTCTGTCCTTCCTGACAAACAGTTGTCCAACTGTTTCCCTAGAAGTTGCAGCAGTAGAAGTTCTGCAGCTTCCTCAAGCAGTTTGTGGCTGTGCTTTGCTACCCTCACTTCTGGAAAGCTTTAATGCAAACATCTGTCTCAAAATCATCACCACAGTCCTGCTCATTTCAGTATTTACGTTCCTGTTGGACAGAAGAATTGGGAAGAGTCTTTGGAGACAGGCAGGAACTGAGAAATCAGAGAGTTTCATCTTGGCTGAAGGGCAAGAGAGTGTGTCTCTCTCTGTTCAAAGGATATGTGACTACCACATCAGAGGAGACAGCCCTATGGAGGACTGCCCAGAGCAAGCTTTTCCTGCAGTAGGGGTAGGTGAAGTGTTGACAAGGTCAACAATTCCCCCAAAATTAACTTTTAAAATCATCACTGGAAGGAAGATAGCCTTTAGGATGGATTATTAACATGGTCTTCTAGCTTGCATGGATAAATAAATCTTCAAGGAGGTTAGACACAGAAAGGTAATAAGTAAGTGTTTTCCAAATGACTCCTGTTCTTCTACAGCTGGCTTACCTTGCTTGAGAGCTAGAAAAAGGAATGAAGAGGAGTCAAGTTATTAGTCAGCATTTCATTTCGTTCACTTGGGCTTTTTGGTGGGTTTTTTTGGGTTTCTTTTTGTAACTTGGTTTCCAAGTTTATAACCAAGAAATTAAACCTCACTTTGCAGGAAGTTTTCTTTTGTATACGTAAGCTCAGTTGTTACTTAACTGAACTGTGCACAGTAAGAACAGCTTCTACTTCCTCAGCTGTGGCCAGACAAGCAGTAGGTGCTGTCAGAAGCAGTTCTGTCTGCCTGAAGCCTCAGGAGGTTTTGGAGTCACAGCAGGTGGGGAAGCATCTACTTGCAGGATGCACAAAGGAGCAGTCTGATGGCTGGCTTATCCTGCCAGGTGTAACCAGAGGCCCTGTCAACAGCAGTGTCTGTGAGACAGCCCACAGGCTGATGCACCCCACACCTTGCACAAGGTAGGTCACCCATAACTGCCCTTTGAATGAGTGAAACCAATTGTGAAGAAGCTCAGCTGCGCTCGTTTGTTCTCCCTTGAGTTTCTCTCTAGCCTGGTCTTTGCACTTCCTCAAACATGGATTGTATTGATTCACTTCTGACCTAAGTAGAAACACGTGCCTTATCCAACATATTGATCTGGTTTACAGAAAAATAATCTTATACAAAATATGGAAGCTTTAAATGCTGGCATCCTCTGCACTTCCCCACTGGATTGAGTGACCTCCCACCTTGGTTTTCCGAGTGACTAACAAAACAGACAGTGCAGGACTGGGACTGGGTAGCTGCTCAGGACTGACTGATGCTTGTCCAAGGTGTGTTATTCATCTCAACCTCCTTTCATTTATCTGCGCTCAGTAGAGCAAAATAGCAACACTACAGCTTGTATCATGATAGGTATTTACAACATGATGCCTCAGCACCACAGCTGGAACCACACCAGTTCATTTAGTGATTAGTTTGTCCTGCTAAATGTCACTGCCATGCAATGATGTTGCATTATGACTGCTCATTTTTAGCATACAGCCTCCTGTATAGCTTCTATAACTTCTTGAATATAAGTCAGGTGAAGCTGCATGGATGATGGGATGGATGGCAGCACTGATGGAAGATTATCTGCTGGGTCAACAGTGTGCCAACACCTTCAGGAGGCTTTCCTTATGGAGAATTCCAGTCACCACATTTCTATAATAGCATATACAAAAATACTTTGGTGACATCTTCACCTGTCAGGAAAAAAAATTGTTCTTCTTCTCACCAACTCTTCCTCAGAGTTAATTTTGTTTATTGATATAGAATTTTCAAACATACATATTTTAAAATGCATATTCAATACATTTCTCTCACGCCTTTCTTTTTTCTCTGAAGCTTGATACATGGGAATGGTGCATTGATCCATGGATTAAACTTAGTTAGCTTGGCTAGCAGTTGGGCCTTGAGTGCCAAGATAACCAGGTCAAAGAGGGAAAAGCATGAATATTAAAAAAAACAATGTTTGATAAAAGCAATTTTGAAGAGATGTGCAGGGTAAGGGGAAGTGAAAAGGAGAGCCCTCGTTTACACTGACAAAGTCTATTATGTAATTTAAACATTGTAACTGTTGGTTTTGCTTCACCACCCACTGTTTTGCCCAGATGGAGTGGCCTGAGGAGGGTATTTAATACTTTGAGTCGCTGGAGAGCTCTGGGCCTAATGCTGATGGGAGCAGGCTTCTGTCTGCTGCTGAGTCCCCACTGCCACCCAGCATGCAAGACGCGGGAGCTGGTGCCATGAGAGGACGGTTTTGCCCCATGAGCCAAAGGAAGGGCAGCACCAGCTCTTCTTTCTGTACCTTCCTCAGCATTCTTTACCTAACAGCTGCCTTCCTGAGGAAGAGCTCAGGGGGCATTTTCTGAAGAAACTCATGCATTCTCATACACCCCTTAGAAAGCTCTGGCTTTGTCAGAGCAATTTCAGTTCCAGGAAAGGGCTAATTTCAAAGCCTCTTCTGGTCTGAAGACCAGAACTCTGAGGAGAAACAATGGTCATCCCATCCTCTTTTGGCATCTCCAGCAGGAAAATGTAGGGGTTCTCCCACAGTTCATTGATACAATACCAAAGTGAAAATCCAAGAAAAATATTTTGGCTGACCAAATCTCTGTTTGGTTTTTCCGTGGATTGTAGGCATACAGAGATATCAGAGAGCTTTCTCACCTCAGGACCGAAGAGCAGAGCCCGTCCATGGATGGTGCCCAGACATCCCATCGCAGAGGCCCAGAAAACCTTGACAGAAGCAATCCTTTTCTCTGGAGCATTCCTTGTGCTGACTTTTCAAAAGCATCTACAGAACCATTGTTTCACCAGCATGCGAAATCAAAGCTGTTGCCATACCAGAGGGCCTTGTATTATTTTACCTTCAGGAATGCTTTAGCCTTTGCTGTGAGCTCTTCATCAGTTTCCCTTTGACTTCCTGCACACACATACAAGAGCCTACTGCAGAATCACAGGTCAAGAAAAGAGTGATAGTACCTTGAAGCATTAGAAGCCAGCCCATTGTTTTTTTCAGAGGGTTGAAGTAGGACTCAAGTGATGCTTTTGTTTTTCCTGAGTTTTGTTGTACAGGCAGGGTGTTCATGATTGGAATATGGTACGGGATCTTGGCTCTAAGTGTGTATTGTGTGCATATAGATACTCTTCCTGGGAGACTTCTCAATCAGGGGCAGGCAGTGAATGGGAGCTGGATTAACTGTTTTCAGTCTCTGAATTGACACAGTCCCACAGGAATTTAGGAGTCTATTAAGAAATCTTACAGTAATGGATAACCAGCAGCTCTCATGCAGCAATTTCCAAGCACTTACAAGACAAATAACAGAGCAGCCAGGCATGGCCAGCCCAAAGCTCTGTCAGCCCAGCATCTTGTCAATGTGTAGATGCAATGCAAGAACGAGGAAACCTACAGTAATGGTTGTAAATATTAATGGTATGGTGAAGGACTGACATTTTGTAAGCACATGAAGAAACATGTATCTCAATCCCACTAACCTGGTCAGCTAAATCAGCATCATTTGGAACTCCTAATTCTCTCCTACAAGGGAGTCAAGAACTGTCCTCCTGACTATTTTTAGTGTAGTACAAAGACACAACAACATTGAGGCAAAATGGTTCAGGGAAAGCTAAAGACCAGGACATATGTTTCTGTGAGCACAATTAATTATTACAGTACGTTTTAAGAAGCTAAGAAGGTTTGCTTAATAAAGGTGTTGTAGACTTGATGCAGTGAGTTTAAGAAAAATACTGATTTGACTTAATGGTTTTCCACATCCTACACATTTCCATCATACCTTTTCATTTACTGAAATAATGAGATTTTCTTTTTTTTCTCTCAATAGGATTGTGGAATTTCCTCAGTAATGTTCATAAAGGATCAAGGCATTTGCAGCTTCACCAATATCAAATCTTGACATCTCTCTTTCACAAGTGCATCAGGCAGCAACATGAAACTTTAAAACATTGTCATAACACAACAAACAAATTTGCAAAGTAGTCACTCTGTGAGCTCTGATAACCCTTGGTGGTGCAGAAAGACCTCCAGACATTCCAGGACTGCAATCTTTTGTACACTAAAAGGACAATTGCCATTGAGCTTGGCAATAAACTTGGCTGAATAACTCAGACCTCATTTCAACCCACAGATCTTGGATCTCCAAGTGACTGCTTGCCAAATTTACATTTGTTTCCTCTATGGGGAATGTGGAGTCCTTTTCAAACCCTTTGAGCTTAGTTTTTCTTCTCCTCTTGGCTTTGCTGCCAGATGATAAAGATTTAATTCTTTTATTACTATTACAATCCATCTGGTTTTGAGCACAGAAGCAAGCTGAGCTTTCAGAGTGGCTTCTGTTCCTAAAAGAAAATTGAGAGTTTTCACCTATCCTAGTCTGCTTCTCTCTCGGGCACAAAATACACTTAAAATTGGGGGTTATCCTTGCTCTTCCCATGCCCTGGATCTCACCTGTATTGCAGCATGGACTTGAAAATAGAGAAGGATGGCTCTTCTTCCCTTCATTCTTCAGCCCAGGGGACTCTAACATGGAAACTTTCCATTTTATTTTCCATCTGAGTTTATGCTTGGTTTGGTTTAGAGTGGTATGGGGATAAATAAAGAGCAGTCCCAAGTACCAGTGTTCAGCTGCCACAAAGAAAACACTGCTGCCACTCCCTCTGGTAGCCTCAGCTTCTTGCTAACCTCTTCTACAATCTAGTGACAACACATTATCTTGGAGGCAAAACCTGTGCTTGCTACAGATATGGTGGGCTTTTTTTCATGAAAACAAGGGTACTAGCTGCACTGATGCATATTGCTCTTGTCAAAATTTCTTCTGCAGCGCAGGCAAAGCATAGGCTATTATTTACTCCTGTTGTGCATTGTTAGAAAAAATATTACATCCCAAAGCTGGCTTCTTTCCACTGATGTCTGAAATAGCCAAAGCATTTCCCTTGCCCTCTAAGAGCTCTGTGATCTCTGGATGAAAGCTCCTAGATATATGTGAGTTAATTAATCTTACTGCACCAAGTTCTTCAGTCATCAAAAAGTTCTCACTCATCAGTTGTGCACCTCTCTGTGGAATATCAAACTTTCTTAACTTTCTAGTACAGCTCCAGGGGCAGTATTTCTCTAGAATAAGAGCACACAATATTTTAAGTGAGTTTTCTCTGTTATTTGCAATGCCCAGTGTCCGAGGCCTCTGTAACCAATGACAGGACTATCAGAGACTTCAGTGAGCTTATTCCATAGTAATCAGGCATACCTGAAATCTAGAAATTCTGATTAATATTAGCAAATTCTGATTAATTAATATTAGCAAAATGTGTGGGAAAAACATGTAGTCAGATGTTTCTGATGAGATATCAGTGCTTCACAAATACAGCCATGCAGTGTGTTTTTTTACCTTTCAGTTCACATGCCCGTTTCATCCATAGCTGTAGGAGTTTCTGCAAGCAGAGTTGATACTGAGGGTTAAAGGTCAGAACTAAAAATCCAGGCACTTCTCTGACCAGGCTGCAAAAGCAATAAAGAGTCAAAACATGAGAAAAACGTTCTCGGCTCACAGCTTACCTGCTCGAGGGGTTTGCTAGGAGTTGGATTGAGGGGATAAAAGAGAGTGGAAGAGACCCAGGACTGGGGCTCAGAGCTGGAAAAAGAAACAACAGTGAAAAGGTCAATGTTCAGATGATGGTATCACATCCTCCTTTCATCCCTGCGGTTCATACGAAGGCCGGGATCCTTGCTTTGCTTTACTTTGGGGAAAACTCTTGCTTTATTTGTTCATGTTGAACTGCTATCAGAGCTCAATGTCTCAGTGTTGTGTTTTAATAACATCAGTTTCCCTGGACCAGATACATATGAAGTCGGTTAGACTATTCTATAAACAATGGATCCAAGTCACGCAATGCAACATTTCTGATTGCAAGATAACCTTTCCGAGGGCGAAGTTAGCGAGGTGAGGGGTTGGATTCCTCAGCCAGGCATGAAGGGAGACCTTCAGTGTTCAGAGTTGCTCCAGTGGGACAAGGTTCGTCTCCTCTTCTTTTGGGGGAACAGCTCCCTGGTTTGTTTTTCTACTCCCCAGTCAGCACACTGGGTGACTTTTCTGAATTCTGGCTGCCCAGAGCATACTTTGTTGACAGTTCATTTAAGGAGATCTGCACAGAATATTTTCTTTGAAATCAGTTGAGAAGAGGAGTTACACTGAAGTTTTAGTGAGTGCTTCATTTTTATTTTGGAGTTTAAAAAAAAGCAACAATTGTGGGAAGATGTTTCCAAACCAAGAAATGGGAAGGTTCATTGAACATAGTATGGGAAAGGTCAGAAAGGAAGAGAGGATGGAATCAGCCAGATGAAGAGTTTGGGAAAGCTTCTCTCAATTTCTAGCATTTATAGTTATTTGTTGATGAAGATATTAGTTTCTAACATCTATTTTAATCCAATATGAACTGTATGTGAAGTTTGACTTTTTCTTCCTTTTCTTTAGTACCTAACACAAGGGAAAACCTCAAATCCTCAACCTGTAGCTTTACCTTCACCAGCTGATGAGCATGGTTACCACCACGTGTGAAGGAGTCTGGCCTTCACATTTATAAACACCAGTTTGGCACCTACAAATACTCTAACTGTATGTCCTGGCATGAGACTCATTCCTACACTTTTCTTAGGAGAATCCTGCTCTGGAGGTTTTTGTGTTCTTTTTACTGTATAACCACACACAAGCTGAGTACAGAGACATGCAGGCTTTATTCTTTTTTTCCTGTAGCAAAGTTTGTGTGCAAAGCTACATATCATGATCATGAAATGCTGATATGTTCTTTGCTCATGATTCAAGTCCTCATCTGATGGTGTTAACTTCAGATACATTTGTTGAGTGTAAATCACAGTGAAAACAGCCCTTCACTGCAGCTAAGTGAGTGGATCTCAAAGTGAACATGGACTTTCTTTAAGTACCAGGAGCTGTCTTGACATTATGGCATAGGGCTTCATCCTTCCTGTGGGCTGATTGACTCTCTCTTCTTGTGTTCAGAGGAGACTGGATAGGGGAGTTTGATTAATTTCATAAAATCAGAGATTTAGCTCTTCATCTTAATCCTCAAGTATAATTGTTCAGACTAGAGATTACAGTTGTAATCCATTTTTATTGGCCATAACCCATAAATAATTTAAGTAGATCTTTAACCCAACATGCATCTCCATAAGTCTCATCATAACTGATGTAATCCAAGATTCATTCAGGGAGAAGCTTCATTCATCTAAAGGAATGGGGCACAAAGGGGAGGCTAGACAGCAAATTCAAGTTGTCAGTCTCTCCCAGCACCCTCTAAAATAAACTCTCATTCACTTTCACAACAAGAAGATCCTGGAATAAACACCTGAAATGGTTTCCCAATTCAAGGGATGGTCTGGGGTAGAATTACATCCATGGTGTATTCCAGACCCTGTCTAAGTTGCAATGTCATGTTTGGCCGACAGATCTGGCCATGGAGCAACCAGCTGATTCTGCCAGGCGTGGTGACAACTGCAAAATTCCTTTGCAGATAAGGCACCAGTGGGCTGCAAGTGGCACATGGATGCAAGTGACTGCCTGCTGCATCTTATCAATAGCTTCTACTTTATGTTGTAGAGAAACAGCTCATGTTGCTCAGTAGTCAGGATTTCATATAACTACTCAGGCTGCACTGGATTATCAAGCAGTTCCATGCATAGAGAGTCAAAAGAGGACACAGTTCTAGCTGCACAGACTGCCCTTCTGAACTGGGTTGCTGTATTTTAGATCAGTGATTGTCCTACTAAAGTCAATCACCAGCACATCCCTCTGCGCATATAGCTGTCTGTCTGCTTTTCTATACAGAAAAGGAGCTAACATCTCACATATGTTTGTGGAAGATTTGTTTAATTAAGCAAAAATTAATTGACATAATGAGAGTTCATTTACAGTTTACAGTGGCTTATGCATATACATATAAAGCTGGGCTTTAGAAAAGGCTCTGGCTGAGTATCCAGGGGGTCTGGATTCAATTCTCAGCTTTGCCGTAGGCTGCCTGTTTAAACCTAGGCCAATCATGCAAAGACAGATCTGTGAGGTATCAAGGTATTTGATTCCTAAATGTCTATTGATTTCTTCTGTTATCAGGGCTATGGTGCCTTTCTGCCTCAATTTTTCCACCAGTAAAAGGGAGATAATTGAGGGTCACTTCACATACTGTGGCTGGAGCATTTGTTTCAAGCAAAGGATACTCCTGACTGTGCCTCAGTACAGCAGCAAGAGAAATTGCATCTTGATCTCAGTTATGATCTTTTGAGTACTACTGTGCTGTGAATAAAAATAACCCTTAAAGCAGAGACAGTGACATCCACAGTGACACTTAAACTAAGAAACTCTCTGTTTGTTTGTTTGTTACTTAATTTTGTGAGTGGATTGTTTTTTTCTTGGAATACTTGTCGTATATTCCCCCCAGCTATGATACTGTGCTCCAACTGCAATGTTTAACAATGGGAAGATCCCTGACCTTTTGTCCTGACCTAATACTAACTGACTGGATTATTTTAACAAGAGGAAAAGTAAGTTTTCCCACTTCCTTCTCAGTTTAAGCCTTGTGTAAGAGTCATGGTCTCTGTTGAACTCTTCCTTTTTCTGTCTCTCCCTTTTTCTCCTCCTAGCTTTTTGCTGAGACAAATAGTCTTTTCCACATGACATTATGCTCCATTGGTTTATAGTTTTTTTGTATAAACCAGTATCCAGCATTGCCAGTGAGCATTAATTATTGCCTCAATTATGACACACAATGTTTTTTTGGGTAAAATGAAAGCCACCATCATCAAGAATTCATGACCAGCCCTCTCAGCAAGGACCAGTAATCTATGGGGTAGACATTTTGGAAAGATACTTCAATCCATAAGTCATTGTATTGATTAAAAGCAAAAGGGGGCTGGCTGTGTTAAAAACAAAACATTCTGTAGCTTTTCCAAGTTAATTATTCAACCACAGAGGCATTCTACCACCCAAGAACTGCACTCACTTTCTTGAATTCTAAAGGAAATGTCTTTTCAGTCCCTTTGCACTGGCCCATCTCCTGGGCCAGAGTGGCCAAGATGAACTACAAAAACTCAACACAAAATGCCTTGCCCAGGAGGACTCTCATTGCCACCTGTTGTTTCCCATTTCTTTGCAAAGATGTTTGGGGTGATCCACCATTCTCTGGTACTCAGCACGTCCATCTTGATGTGGGATTCCCAGGTTGCTTCCCCATATCAGGAAATGCCTCTGTATCCTATTTTTCACTAATGTGCTGAAGCCCCTGACCAGGCTGACATGCTCAACCTTATTTCTTCCCCGGCCTCCTTAAGCCTCTAGGAAGAAGAAAAAAGCAGGTGCCACAGCAGGTTCAATTTTTTCTTCCTGCTTCTTTTATCCCCAAAGGGTTTTAAAGAAGTGGCCGAGCTGTTCCTCAGCAGGGACCTGGCCTGCTGTTCAGTCCTGCTGGATTTCAAGCTCTTCTTGCCAAGCTGCCCTGGTGCTCGTTCAAACACATGTCATCACATGCAATATGGACACAATACCCTCATTCCTACGGGCTCCAGGACCCAGCAGAAGAAAGCGCAGGCAGAAGATCAAACATGGAAGGAACAGAAGACAGAGGAGCTGCTGTTGTCGTCTGTGTCTGGAACAGAAAAATGAACACAAGGGAAGAGACAGGGTAGGGGGATAATTACTTTCATCCCAATTTTATTCCCACAATTCCCAACCACTTTTGAAGCCAATTTTCCTTTAATAAAATATACTATTAATGACTCAAGTAGAAGCCTTTTGTGCAAGACAATACTCAGTCCTCCAGATGGAAATATTTTGTGTTCTGCACAATATACATGTATATATATTTATATACATAAATTGAGCTGTGAGCATAGCCTGTATTACCCTACTTTACAAAATGAATAAGTTATTTCAAAATATGTTTAACATACTTCCTTTCTTTGAAACTAATTCTTTCATAGTTCTCCCTCTCTTCTAGTTCTCCTTATCCCTTAAAGAGAAACACAAGCCAAACAGCAACAAGAACTATATCCCATCATTTCTGGAAGCCATTCATTTGCTATTTCTGTTCATCACAGCTTCAGAATGAAGGAATTTAAAGAGCTACTGATGCCTTTTGTTGGCATATATATCCAATATTGTCTTTCAAGCAGTTTAGACACATCCTTCTTCTCTTTCTTCTTTAACAGCCTGTCAAAGAAATAGGCCTAATTAGTTTACTGTGGGTTTGTGTGTGAAGAAGTTATTGAGGGAGCGCCAAGCCAAAAAGTCAAACACAAACTGATTAATTTTCACAATGCACCCCTCTGAGGTGGGGAAGTTCTGACAAATCCACTGGGTGTTCACAGTTATCCTGTGCTCTGCTCACAGAGGCTGGGAGCCATATGGAGAGCAGAGCACTGGCACCACATTTCCCACTTCCCAGAGCTCACACTCCAGGTGCTGGGGCTGATGCTGAACTTTCATGCCCACTGAGAGCTCAGTCCATCAGACCTGTCTCTTCCTCTTCTCCCACTATCAAATAGGGATGCCTCATGACAGCCCCTCTGAGGTCAACTTTCTGGGCAAAGCAGAATATGCACAGCTTAGGAGTGTGACACAATCATTTATTGGCTCACAAAATAGATAGCTGGGGTTTGATAATCCACTAGGGTAAAAATCAGTGTGCTTATCACCCTGATAAGGCACCCAGAGTCCTGTCTGACCAGGCAGGCACCAGTCAGGAGAGACTGGGTTGGCCTCTGCAGCTCCTGGGAACTAGCTCCCTTCCTTGCTCCATTGTCATCTTCCCCTGGCTTCACTGACAGCAACAACACTTTCTCCACACAGGACACTGCAATTCCTCACAAGTCTCCATGGGGTTTAGTTTTCTTTGCTGGTTTGTTTGTTTGTTTGTTTGGGGTTTGTATTTTTATGCTTTACAGTTTCCTACATTTCATGGTAGTGCTTTCCCTCTGAATCCTTGAGCAACATATGAACCCATCTCAACAGTGCTTTCTCTGTCAGTAGTTTTACATTTCCTATGTCTCTACAGACTGTCACAGCTCTTCCTCAGCAGCCTGAATCAAGGTTATGAAGCTGTGTCATATCAGAGCAGGGCTCTGCTCCTTGTTTCACAGGCAGCTGAATCCAGAGAGGGTTTACAGAGGGGAGCTACAACAGTTACTTGGGAAGGTCAAAAGGAAATGACTGGGTGGGCTGGTGTTAAAGTCTGGCAAGAGACTGGGCTTGATTGGTGGCTTTTAGCTCAACGAAACTTCCAGAAAAAAGTTCATGAGCCACAGTGGTTCCCATTTCCAACCAAATACAATTTAGACTGACCTTTAAGAGTTTGCTTAGTGTAATGCTGCCCAATGCATTTTCTTGCTTTCTCCGATGCCAGAGAATATCAGGAAGAAGGAAGGTTTATTTCCCCCAGTGGTTTTGTGAAACGCCTTGTAATGCCTTTCAGATCAGCAGTTGTTCTCCTGATCCTAAGCTTAAAACACTGTCCTAAATTATTTCCAAAGGTCTCTTCCAGCACTGTTTCGTTTAATTCTGGAAACTCAGAACCTCTTGAATTTCTATCACTATTCTATTGCCACCCGCTACATGTCAAGCTCTCAGGACTATCTTTTATCCCGTATTATGCTGGCCAAATAGTTTCAATGCAACAGAATATTTGTCCAGAAGGGAATTATTGTTCCTTCCACAAAAGGTTATTTGAAGTCACAGCTGCCACAGGGATGCATCTGATGGCACTGCAACCTTCAAAGACTTGAATTTATCTCACTTGGAGTTGTTTACAGGTTACAAGTTCCATGAACTTTTGCAGGTTGCAAGACTAGATCTCCACCCACTCAAAAAAAAAATTTCAAACCCTAATTCTGTGAACTTTAAATGGTGTTTCAATAAAGCTATTCACCCCTCTGTCTTTACCTCTGCTTTAACAATTTTCTCCAATGAGGCTTTTTTTACAGTTGTGTGCTTAAAACAGCTTCAAAACCGACACTGAAGCAATATTAAGAAGTCATCACAACACATCCAATTCTACCAATAGCTTCTCTGAGCCAAAGTCTCACCTTTCTTCGGTACAGAATATATGAATATATATTCAAACAAGTGACTAGGAGGTGAGAGGAGAAGTTATTTCTATGTTCAAGGAACTGACAAGTGACAACTGACCTTGAAGTCACCTACCTGAAGCTGTGGACCTCAGGCCATGCTTCCATAGGGAGCCCATTAACGTGCTGGTCTGGCATTGACCACAGGATCATTCAAGCCTCTGTACTGGTTTAGCTTTAGACCTCTATACGCAGGGTCAGATTTGCAAGAGTTGGTTTTTGTGGTAGGGCACTGTGCCACAGCCATCAGCCTCATTTGGATTCAAACAACGTAATGAGACTCAAGGGGTTTATCTGAAATATGAAAACACCATAAATACTCATTTTGACAAAATCCTGCTCAGACAGGGAGCATAGAGCAGACTGATTTGTGCCCTGCTAATGCCATCCGGCTGTGAGTGGGCAGGGAGACCCCAATACTGCCTGTTTGTCAGACCCATATCAGATCCACGTGCCTGGCTTAACGTCCTCCTGCTGTCGGCAGCCTCACAGTCCCGAGCAGCTCAGCAGTGACTTGCCATTCAGCTTACAGCAAGGAAAGACAGTTCCCATGCCTTTCACGTGTGTGACTGGAATGTGTTGCACATGGGTGCAAGGCAGGCACGATAGAGATATACAATGTTGGCCTGATTTAGTGGAAATTAAAATAACTAGACATGTGTTTAGCAGATTAAAAGCAGTGGTGCATATTGTGCCCGGCTTACTGTTACTTCTGCCCGGTTTTTTTTTGGTGGGGGGGAAGATTCCTGCAGATCCTCCCTCCATGCCCACACGTAGCTTTATCAGGGGGAAGGGCAAATTTTAGAAAAATAGTGTGAGTCTTCTCTATGATCAAGATAATGTCACTAATGATCAGAAGCCACGTCCTGAGTCAGAGAGGCGCGTTTGGTGGAGTTTTTATTGAGCGCAGTGCTGGATCGAATCCCTCTGGTCTGTGCCCCAGCATCAGCAACCCAGAGTCCCTCACCAGTCCCAGACATCTTCAGAGGAAAAGGACAGGCAGCAGCCACCTTAATCCAATTTCATCTAAGTATGTAATTAGGGCTGTACATCTGGGATCACTTTTTCTCCCCTTCAAAAGTTAAAAAGCTTTATGAACTAGAGGCAGGAAGAAGGGTTTGATCCAGCTTTGGGTGTTGAAAAATTCCTCTCATCTCAGCTCAGCTGTACAAGGCCCTAGAGGCTTGCACTCACCATTTGATGGCCCTGAGGGAAGCCAAAAACTTGTGCAGTCATCCCAGGGCTGTCTCATTATAACCATTTCTCTGCTGTGTGTGCACAGGAATTCTGTTTCTCCCCAGTATAATCTTCTGGCCTTCTTTTGCCAAGGTGGGACACCACAGCAGTGAGCAGTTGCTCACCCAAGCATCCCACCAGGCTCTGGGGTTTTGTTTTTCCCACATTATTGTTTGGAGACACATACTTTATGGGGGATGTTCCCATACAATGCTTTGTACAAAAAGGGGCATCTCTGCCATCAACATGTGCCCCTGTTCACTCTCCACATATGACAAGGTTCAAAAGAGGCTGGATATTTTCAGAGACAGCAAAATTACTCAAAATACAATATCTAATGTGAAAGTGTTCCAGGCAGTTTGTCCAGCCCCTGCTTCAGGAGAGGACTCTTTTGGCCTGGCATTCACAGCCAGCTTGTGGTCTGGGGAAAAATATTGAACATTTCTGCCCCTTTGTTAAAATTCATACAGATAAACAATTACCTGAAGGTATGAAAATTTTGGAATGGAGGGAAGAGGGAAAGAGGAAAAACTGGGGATCATGCTGTGGATGTACTGTTGAAGAAATTCTCCAGGCAATGTAAATTATCCAAGAGGTTTACCACTGTCCTCCAATCCTTTCATGAGAGTATCTTTTGCCCCTTCCAGTGGGACAACACAAAGTCAAATGTTTGTGTGGCCAGGTGTCAGCTGAGAGCCTGGAAACTCCTCAGGCAAAACACACGTGGGTGAGGACACAGTCAGATATGTGGAAGCAGTAGACACCTATCAATGGACTTTAGGGCTTAAACACACCATTTACTACCAATAAGTGGGAGAGCAGAGAGAGAAGGCAAAGGCTATTCTGTGCGGGCGCACAGGTATCTCCTCCTTGGGAGCACAGAGGGCTGGCCAGGGCACCCGGGGCTGTGTGGGAGCTGAGATGGAGCTGATCGCCTGTGGGCCTGTGCCAGGCCCGCATGGGAATGATGGAGTGACCACGTGCCCAACACCTCCACCACCACTGGCCCATCCTCAATTCTCCAAATAAGCTGGAAAAATCAGAACATGCTGGATTTTAAAAGATTACCGAGAAGAAAAACAACTGATTCTGACCCCCCTCTTAGGCCTTGCTTCATCAGATTGGCTGGGCCAGTCTCAGCCTTTTTGGAAGCAAAAACACACTCCTCTAACTGCAGCTTTTGAGCCAAACCCTCAGCTGGTGTGACACGATTTTCAATGGAGCTGTGCTAATTTACAGCAGTCTTGTGTCTGACCTTCTTCTGGGGAACAATTCAATGTGACGAGAAAGAGGATTATAGGGGGGTAACCTCAGCCTTTCTTCTAATATAAATCACAGAGGAGCAAAGTTGGCAACTGACACTGGTCAGAGAAAGCTGATGGAATTGCACTCTGAGAATATGCCCTTCCATCAAGATAAAACTGATACTGCTGTTGTTATGTGAAGAAGAAACCTGGAGGAAGGGAAGGAATTTCAACAATGCCAGTAAAAAAACACAAGATATTTTAATATTCTGGAACAGAGAAATTGCCCTCTCTTTGTTGATACGAAGTTTTGCTTCTTTTCTTTTTTTCCTAAGTCATGCTATATTTAGTATAAGAAAACAGTCAAAAAATTAGAAATCCAAAATCAATCATAAGTTCCCAAATCATAGGTTCCCAAATATATTTTTCTGTAGAATTTTGTGTCATAGAGATCTTAACCTGGGGAGGGTTGATCAGATTTGGAGCAGAGCAAAATTCCCATATCTTGAACTATTTCATGAAGCAAGCATTTCATCCTCTTCACTGAACAAGCCAGAAAACTTTGGTTTGTTGTAGGAAAAAAGCGAATGCTTTCTTCTGCTTCCTAACTGCTTTCTAGCCTTCCCAAACACTGAAGATGTCTGGTTTCATTTGAGACTCAACAATCTCAGTCCCAGAGAAGTTATAAAGAAGCTTGTCTGAGCAACTTACGTTTACCCACTTAAAAAATAAATAAATTCAAATGCACTAAGCAAAGGATTACAAAGTCAGATTTAAAGATAGACCCTGAAGAAACTTATTTGTAGATGGGCTTAAAGTGTGGATAATAGTACTGACTCACCATTATGAACTCCTTTGAGGTCTAGGGATAAAAGGGTTTATGTTAGTACTAGGTATTATTACATTTTATTGTTAATTTCAAAAGCTAGAAAATTAATAACAAGCAGAAAAGAAATCTTTCAGTGAAATTAAGGACTTAACCTGATAAGAGATCCCAAATGTCAACGCTCTGGCATTAGGACTGCCCCTCCAGCCCTTTTTACCTTGCTGGCCCTTTTTAAACCCCTTCAGTGTGGAATGAGTCAAAAAACTGCAGGCACTTGGACTTGAAAATTCATAGGATTTCTCATAACCTATTTCTTCTGCTGTAGGTGTTGTCACGTATGACTTTGTTGCTTGTCATGCTGTCAGAGAGAGCCCCTACACACACTCTCAAACACGTTTTTCCTCCCATACACACTCTATCCTTAACAGGTAGCACATACAGCACAAAACGGGGAGAAACAAGAAAGTACTGGGAAATCAACATCTGGTTTGAATAATTCCCCTATTTAAATTTTTACTTAGAGAACTCCCATTGGATCAAATAATTGAACTAGGTTATTTACAGCTGAAAATACTGGTAGCACTCTTCCCCTCTGGTTTCATGTTGTGGATCGTCACACCTTGGCTCCTAAAGCCTCACTGGGGATTTGTGTTGCAGGTACCACACAGCAAAAGGCAGATCCACGTTCCTCCCTGCCTCCTCCTCCCATTGGCAGATATTAAAAGATGTCGCCCTGCTTTCTCTCGCTCCTCTCCTTTATTAGGAGACGTTGAACTTATAACAAATGCACTTCACTTTGCAAAAAGCAGTGTAATTAGCCTTGCTTTTTTTGGCCTGCATGTGTGTGGTAAAATGTCTAGTAATAGTTGGCAAGGCTTCTGCAGGGAATGAGATTCCCATGGTTAGATCTAAAGCCCAAATACTTGGAACAAATTAACACCAGCCAAGAAAGTGAGGTTAATTACTGGAACACTTGGAATAGGAGGTCTCCCTAGCCTAGAAAACTGCAAAACACTATCTGCATGTATGGTATGCAGCCAACCAGGATCTCTCCCTCTTTTTCTCTCTCTTACTTGCTCTCTTTCCTTCTTTCCTTTTGTGTCCTGACTGCAGACAAATGTCAGAGCCACTGAGAGCAAAGATTTTATTTTCCTCTGACCCGCTGCTCTATCAGGCCAGTGCCATCGATGGCCCTGGAAGCTACTCAAAGCTGAGAAACACTGCCATCAGGGGCTGGCTCTCCTTCTGTCTATGTTTTCTCATTAGTGGTTTTGCGTTGTTGAAAGGCATCTTCATTGGAGGCCCAGTATTCCAGCAACATGCTGCTTTAATCCGGGGTGGGCACTGAGGCTTTCAAAAACACAGCCTACGACCCAACAGGAGAACAGCCATCTTCCCTAATATCCTCTTTGGAGAGCAAATCTGTAAATCCTGTAGGCCCCTAAACATCTGCCTTTGGTAAGGTTTTAATGGGGAAAATTTGCCTAGTAACCACATTGCCATTGACCTTTGATGTGTGAGGAATGTATACATGCACATGTCTGGGGGGAGCTGCGGATGGGCGAAAACCTGTGAAATCAAGGTTGTGAAACCATGGAGGTGAAAGCTACGTAGTCCAGTTCAGTTACCTGTGCACCTTTAGGAGGGCTCCCTCGTGTGTTTGCTTTATTCATGACACAGCCTTCTGTGGCATGACAACAAGGCTTTTTTCCGTGGGATGGCTGCCTCACTCTGTGCTCAGGAGGGATACTGTTCATTACAGGAACAGCTATTCAAGATTTTGTTTTCTCTTCATTGTTCAGCTTGTGACCTCAAGCCTTACTGACTGCGCACTATTCAAATCCTCCTCTGAAAACAACATCGTTTTGTTTTCTCATGGGCTTTTCTATAGCACTCATGACAATAGTATCAAAGTGTCTCGTAAAGATTAATTAGTCTATTTTTGCTACAGCCCTAGGAGGCAAGCTGGTATTTGCTTCATTCTCCAAATGTTGAACTGAAAGCATAAACCCTGTCCATACCATCATGGGTGCAGTTTACCAAGCAGCTAAAGCCGTGGTGTCCTCTGAGGCCCCACGACTGTTTCAAACAGTGCCTGCATGGTCCGTCAGGCTACATCTGGCTTCAGCATGTGCACTGCCTGACCTCCTGGCCACGCTTGCAAACTTACAAAATTGAATCTAGTCTTGAAGGCAGCCTCAGGGCCTTTGACAGTATAGACATAGCCATATGGTCAACAGTGTGTCTACAAGATCCGTGGTAAGCATTAATTTTAAATCCTGTCATTGAGATGCCTAGGTCTTGATTTTTCCTCTTGCTTGTCATTAGCCAGAATTGCAGATGTTCCTAGCAGAGTTCCTGCCAACCTCAGTCCCAGCTGAGACCCCAGGGTCTCAGGCTGGGTCCCCAGAAAATGAGAACCTACATCTAGGAACCCTCGGTGAACAATTCCCTGTAGGCAGCATGACCTAGCCCCTGTGGGGCCAAACCCTTTGCTCTCACAGCTCCCTCAGGTACAGCACCAGCCCTCCCATTGCTCATCCTGCTTCAGCTATCTCTTTCTTGCTGTCACCTGCAGGAGTCCAGGAGCTGGTATCCTCCCCTCTTTGCTGGAGCATGGCAGAAGACCTGTGGGAAACAGGCTTCAAGAATGTAACACATGATCTGCCCAAAAGGGTGGAATTACCATTGTGCATAGACCTAATCCAAGTATTTCCTGACTTTTGAGTGATCAAATAGAAAACCTTGGTAATGTTCCCTTAGGACAGGGATGCCTTATTTCCTCTGCTTTAAAGTAAACTAGGGGACAGCATAGGCATTTCAAAGTAGCCATAGCATGGATGTTTACAGGGCTTGCCATCAAGATGGCAACTTTCTAGGGCATGTCGCTGTGCCAGAAGTTAAGCTGGCAGGAGTAACAGATCCTCTCCACGTGGTTTTTCTAAGTATTATAACTTGGCCAAATGTGAGTAGTTTTTCACAGAGACAGACAAAGCCCATCCCCAAAACAAAAGCCACCTCTTCTGCCAAGTGTCCAATTGCACTTCCAAAGCACAGAGGTTCTAGGGCTTTCCAAATAAAAGGTTGTAAAAAAAAAAAAGGAAAAAGCAACAAGGCAAACAATGTATTTTTCCAGGCTTCTTCTCAGAAACACTATGTCATTTTGGCTGAAATGTCGGTAAATAATTCAGTTTGAGGCAAACACCCTGTACCTAAAATTTAAGACCAAACAAATGAAGCTGTCAAAGTTATAAGTGAAAGACCCTATAACTAAAAATGTTAGTCAAACTTACTAATAAGCAGTTTTGCAGCTGCAGGTGATGCATTATGTGGGCATTTGCACATATTCAATATGGGCTGATACATCAGGCAGACCTTAAAAGTTGTTCTCAGAGTCCTGCCCTGAGAAACAGACGCATACTGAGTGCTTTCTGTGCCATTTAGAAAAGAATATTGGAAAATGGACAGAGAAAGGAGACAAAATACACTGTAGTGACAAGAAATTAATCAGTGCAGTGTATAGCCCAGAAGAGCTCTCTTCTTTTGCCAACCCAGCCTCTGGCACTTTCCAGATTCTTAGACTAAGGGGTCAAGAAAAACATGGAAATGCAGGGCTGAAAGCAAGGAATTCATCTTGCCCAGTCCTCATATCTTAACTAGGATTAAACCAACTTACTCTTGACCAAGTGATATCTAACTTTTTCTTCCAGCACTTCAGAAAGAGGATCCCCAGTACCCTCAGCTTTTCCCAGTGCTGAGCTGAAAGTGCTTAGAATAGCTTCATTCCATTTCAAACAGCCTATTCATTGCAAACTGAACACATTCTTTCTACCTCTGCCCAGTGTTAATAGGGAGCATGAACGATCACTGCTCTTTCCAGAAGCAGCTTCACGTACCAGAGGGCTTCCGTATTGCCCCCACCATTCTCGCTTTTCCGAACATACATTAAATTCCTTTGCTCTTTCCCAGAAGCTGTGTTTTCTAACTTTTATTATTCTGTCTTCACCTTTCCTGAAGTGCAATACCTAATACAAGAGAGTCTTCCATATGGGTGTAAAGCAAAAGTCATATCTAAGCAGACCATCTGCTTACCTTACACCTCCGTGTCTCTCAGCTAATGCTGGAGTGAGCAAACTGCTTGACATGTATAGGAAAACCCCAATTCAAGAGTAGTCAGGAGACTAATTTTACAGCTAAGTTAATACAACCCAACATTTAGGATGGCCCAGAATAAGGTGAGCCCTTAAGCCTATAAGCCTTACAAAGACTTGCCTGGTACTCTGGCCACAAAGTCAGAGTACAACAGGGTAATTACCTTGCCTAAAACATTCATTTTGCCACATTGCAAAATCAGGTTGGTGGGAGGTTTTTTTGCTGTGCAACTGTATCGTGTTGTTGGCTAATAATCTTGGATGTTTTTTAAACAGTTTTGTGCTGCCTTCAACCTGGTCATGCTTTTCTCTTCACATGTAAGGATATCTGAGAGCTTTCTTGATGCCGAGGTATAACATAGACAGGTTTTATTTGAATCCACACAACCAGTTACCATTTGCAAGAGAGAATTCTATTTTATGTTTCTTTATCTGAAACACCTTGTACAGAATTAGGACCTAATATTTTTCTCAAGCCAATATATCCTGGAGTAAGGGCCCCTAGCTATCAGAAATACATCCATAGGGGTATCTGGGTACCTGACATTCCTTCACAGCTCACAAAGTACACCTGTGGTGCCAGAAACAGCCAACTAGTAATGAGATATAGTACTTCACATTCCCTTTAGCCAGCTACCTCTGCTGAGCAAAGCACATATTCCTCATTAAAACCAATCTTGATTATTGTCCTAGAAGCTTAAATCATTTCCCTACTAAGATCTGTCTGTATGTCCTCTTTGCTCTTTTGACTACTTTAAAGTCACACTTATCTTGCTAACACTTGCAGAGCACATAAGCAGCATCATATGCCCAGAGGATGCTCTGTGCCCTCTGTGATAATCCGGAATCTCCTAGCTGTGCAGATGTGCACACAGACATATGACCCTGCAGTCTCCTGTTAAAGACAAGGAACGTTTCTGAGCCCTGACGGGTTTAGTGAATCCATCACACAGCACAGGAGTTTTGAAAGTTCACAGAACAGCAAAGATCACAGTATTTATGCATGGAACAAAGGGAAAGGGAGGCATGTACAACACTAATATAACTGTGGCCATTTACCAACTTGTTTTCATACCCTTGTAATGAGGTGCTGGGGAAGGTGTAGGTCACACAACAAAAGGAATCAGCACCCACATGTGTTCTTTGCATGATCATCTCCCTTGTGTTAAGGCTATGCTCCCTAAGAAAAAGAAGAGTAAAACAAATGTGCCCAGACTTGCAATTGCTACCCATGGAGGCAGCCATCCCAGGACCTGGGCATGCTCAGAGGCTGCAGGTTTGGGCACATCCCAGCAAGAGGGGGAAATATGTTTCCTTCTCAGGCTTTGAGTGCTGTATCTGCAGTCATCATGGACAATCTGTATGGCCTGTGTGTGCTTGTGGAATGTCTTGCATTAGGGAAAGGTGAGAAAACCTCTGGCCAGTCTGCAATGTGATCTTTCGACAAAGTGAGGGCAGGAGTAGGAACTGTGAGCTGGGACTGTGGAGATAAGCTCACCAAGGCACACAGAGGAAATCACTGTAAGAATACAAAGCTCTCTGATACTATTACTCCATACCATTTAGTGGAAGGTAATGTGTACAATAAATACATATTGCAAAATAGGGTTTATTTCCTTAAAAAATAATTTCACTCCATTCTCCAAAGTGTTGCTCAAAGCAGATATAATTTTATTGCTGACAGTTTAGAGGAGCTGAGGCTGTTATTCCAGGGCTGGTAGGAGGCAGCTGTATTTGGCTCATTTCATCACTTGCATATGGAGAAAATTTTGTTATTAGACTCTCTCAAAGTTGAAATTTATTTCCCTGAGCCCTGACTTCCAGCTGTGAGAAACAGAGGCTTCCAGCACTGGTGGCATATGAGGACTAGGGCATGTATCCTTAGCTAAAGCACATGAAGGTCTTGACAGCTGTTCTTGGATTGAATTCGTGTTTTTCTGCATAAAGGCACAAAAACTGTTTCTTGCGTGTGCTTGATGACTGACTTGTATTAGGGAAGGGTGAGAAACCATGAGTGTGAGTTCTGGTTGAGCTCCCTCTCTGTAAGACAGGAAATGTCCTGGCTCTGTTTGGAATCCACTCTCCACATGTTCTTTCCTTCATAAGATCTGGCAAACTTGAAAAAAGCATAGCTCAGGCTTTGGTACACCTGTGAGTGACCCTTCTTTAGATAATTTTCTTTAGCATTTCCACAAACCTTCTGAGAGCCTGCAAACATCTTTTCTTAATAACTGCATTGCACCACGAGGAGCAATGTGCATTATTACCAATTTATTCTTCATCCAAGATGTCAGAATAGCTTTTCAAAGATGCTTTAGTTAAGCCCCCTAATCTCTCCAACAGAGCAGTTGGTACTGTTATCCTCTGAAGACAATGGACCCAAGGTACAAAAAGATGAAGTAACTTGCCCACAGCTGCACAATATATCAGTCACAAAGCTGCAGAGTCCAAGAAGCCCAGCTCCCAATCTTAAGTGTTAACCACTAGACTATGATCTGTACAATACCAAAAAGAGCAGGAAGGACCAGGAAGCAGATACATAACATGAGGAATTAATCCCACTGGAGGGATACGGAGAGGCAGAGGAGCAAATCTTAGTCAGCACGGGCTCTGTGATCGTTGCTGCCTTACTGTTCATGGGCAGCAGAATCTGTATTCTGTTCCCACGTCTGCCCTGGATTCCACTGTTCTCTCTCTTTTTCATTTTTCCTGTTTCTCCTTGTCTTCCCACAGCCTCTCCAGATGTTTCTCTTTTAATGTCTTTAAAAAGAGAATCTTGTCTTTTACCCAGTTCTTTTTCTCAAAATTCATTGGGAAGAGCTCTAAAATGTCTGTAGCTCTCCAGAGTCTTAAGGCAACACAGCTCATCTGGAAATGTCAGTCTTTGGGAAGCCAAGCTCTTAACCACTGTGGATTTAAATCCCAGCATAAGCCCCCATAGAATTTATCCTGCAGTACCATATAATAAAACTGCACAGTATCTTGCACCTATCAGCTGTTTTGTACAGATAATTTTCATCAGAAATTAATTTCTCTTTAGATTCCTAGTCCAAAGAAATTTAGGTTCTGACATCAGTTTTTCTCCTCTGCAGGAATCTCAGGAGGACTTCATTGTATATCTATAAGCTTCTGGGCATTCATGTGGAGCCGTATGGCAAAGGGGAGCAACCTACATGATGTGGCACCAGGAGGAGGACATATTCTGCAGGCTTTTCAAGAGAAGTTTCCTAGATACACTTCCAGGATGTGAAGCCAGACTGCCACTAAGCAAGTAAAATTTGAATGCAAGAGAGGTGGCCAGTAAAAGTGGAAAGCGTGTTGCAAACTGTAAATCTCAATGATCAAACCTCTGCAGCCCTGAATGAACTCTGAATTTCAGAATCAAAATCCTTTTCGAGATAGACATTATTGCCAGGAAAAGTAGGCAAAAGGCTCAGAATGGGTTTCTAGTCCATATTTTGAGTGAAAAACATGATGTGGAGTCTACCAACCTGGTTCTTTGCAAACAGAATTCTGATATAAAGCATTAACTTATGCAAATAGGAATTTTCAAAGTCGTAGGAAAAAAATGGCTCCCTTTACAAGGAACAGCCATATTTTTTCAGGGAAAAAACCCACAACTTAATCTCATTACAAATAATACTAATAATAGTAAGCTATGCCATAACAGAACAGTGTCTAGAATTCACAAACAACATTTCTCCTGAAAAACAGGATTGTCAACAGCATACAGAATGGTAAGAGAGTTTGAAAAAAACCATACTAATGTATTTATTTCCCTTATTGGTCCTACAGTGGTGAGTTTTGCAGGCCACCCCCTGAAGCACTGGTGATCCCATGGAGTCAGCATTCCTGTTTTGTTGCTTCCAGGAGCAAAACAGTGCAGTGAGTCAGCAATTACAGAGTTAACTGACAATGGTACCTCTGGTGATTCCAGGATGCTCAGGGGATTGAGTTCCTGGACTGGATAGTTTTGATGGTGCTCTTTCTAATGGAGCTACTGCAGTGATGCCATTTATCAATGGTTTTTGTTTCTCAGGAGAGGAGGTATAAACTGTATATGGCTACTACCTGCCCATACACTTCCATACGCTTCAGATTTAGGTGGTCAGAGATCCTGCTGCCTGCTGAGTTAAATGGAGCTTTCGACAATAGGAAAGTGAAGTGTGGCCACCTGGTATTCATCAATCCTCTTACCATTTCATGAGTGTCCATTAGAAACCTACATGCATGATCCCTGCATTTCGATTGTTAGAAAAATTAGCTGTTAACCATCAGGAAATGACCTGTTCCCCCAGCACAGTCACTCAGACCCATTATAGGCCCTGTTCTAAGTCCTCTTCTTATTGAATGCAGTTTACAAGAGGTTCACCATAATCTCTTCAAAATTAGATTTTTGTTCTTTTTCTAAGCCATTCAGATTGTTACTTAATAAAATTCTTTTGTCTGGTTGCAGAGAGAATGAGAAGCCAACACCAGGGTGGGTGATGTGCTATCATGCATGATTCCAGGAGAGTTGGCTCATAATTTGAGGTCCAAAATAGTTTTCCATCAGAAGTGGCTGACTTACAAAGAACATTTCTCACATGAAGGGTGCCATATCTGGTGACAGCTGGGAAGAGGCAGGAAGAAGTTCAAGGGAAGACAGGTCCATAGCCCCAACCATGGCAAATCTTCAGACTCACTTTGGCCTCCTTCAGATACAGTGGGATGCAGCCCCTTTCCATACATGTGGGGCATGTGGCTACTGCCCCTGCTGCCAGGCTGTCTGCAATGTCTCCTGGCAAAGGTGTTAAATGTCAAAGAAATACTCATTAGAAAAGGGAGAGATGGAGCTGCAGCCCCATAATTAAGCAAGGATTTAAATCCACAATATGTGAGCGCTTTAACACCAGGTTTACTGAAAATGTTTGGTTGTTTTTCTCTGTCTCTGAGAGGGAGAACAAAAGGGAAGAGGTGGACAAGGGTTTTGGAAAAAAAGTATTTATGTGGCTTGCTTTCCATTTGGCTGTGCAATAGCAAAGCACATTTTTTTAAGCTCTGAAATATTTGGTTTCAAGAAATGCTTTCAGTTTAAAGTTTTTGGTTACTGCCTAAGTTCTCACCTTAGGGAGATTGTCCATGGCAGGTATTCTGCCTCCAGGTACCCCTGTGAAAAACTGTAGGCACACAGTTTCTGGTAATTGGGGGTGGGGCTCAGCCCAGCCTCATCCCCAGTGGGCTACAGCTGTGAAAAGCAGGTGAGCAGCACTGAAAGCAATGAGCCATGGAGTGCCCAGGTGCACTGACCAACCACCAAAGGGAACAGAGGGCACACAGGTGCAATGCATGAACAATGAGGGGTATAAAAGGTTGGGCTAAAGAACCAGAAGGGCAGACACGTGAAGCCCTCTGAAGTGTTCTGGTGTTGTGCTGTATGGGTTGAAGCTGTCTGAAATTGTATGGTGATACTCTGTGTATCATGGCTGTCTCAGCTGTGACACGTGCTGTGGCGTGTGCTGCAACACAAAACTGCCTGTACCAGTGGCCCTAGGGAAATTACAGTTGTGCGGTCCCAGCATGGGAGATACATCCCACACATGGATGCTTTTCTTCAGTCTTTAAGAAGCATTCATTGACTGGTCTTGGGCCCCTTCTCAGATAGTGTGGGGAGAGTGGATTAACTGATTCCAAGAAGCTGAGACTGAGCTCTGCATAGAAACCAGGATTGTGTCTGGGCAGTGTGTGTACAGGAGGAAGAAAAGGACAACCAGAAAACTTGAGAACTTCAGAGGTGTCAGAAAGATATGATTGAAGTCCAAATCAAGTGTAGACACCGAGCTCCCACCCTCATAGCTGTTCATAACCCAAAACATTACAATGCCCATGAGACTTTGTTGCAGATGCACTGTTTGCGTTTTAAAGGAAACACTGAAAAATCCTAAAGAGTAATGTGTCTGTTTAGAGCAAAAGCTGGTCTTCCACCCTTCTCTATCTAGTCATTGCCCTTCTGAAACTCATTTGCTATGAATTATGCCAGAAAATATCATCCCAGCCGCAGACCAGTGGAAGCCAAGGTGGAAAAAAAGCTTAATTTCACACTGTAATTAGAGGATGCTGAAGGCAACACTTCAACAGTCAGATGTATCAAGTACTGGAAGGTCTCTCAGGAGAAGCAGTGGAAAGAATATCGGCTCAATTGTAGCGACAAAGCTCTGGGAAATGCACACTAGGCAGAAATTTTGCCATAGCTAGTGTTGATTATCAAAAGGCAGGAAGCCGCTTCTCACGCCAGCGAATGCACATAGCCTGTGGCAGGGGGAAACCCACTTCCCCCAGAAACCTCAGTTTGGGCTCCCACACTGCAGGTGGAGATAAGAACTCACTACTCAGGGAGAGCTACAGGTGATTCTGGCGTGATGCTCAGCTGCCCCAGCGCTGGACACCCACTGGCTGCTCAGCCCATGCTGCCTTACACAAGTCTGGCCTTCCACCTTCAGTAGAACTTTCTCTTTTTTTCCAAGTAAATTTAATCAGGAGTTTAGTCACATCCTTAACTCACTTCATGTGAACTTAATTTCCAGCTCTGATAGTTATTTTCAAAAAGGAATTTTTTAAAATGCAGTGGGGTTTGTGGACAAAAGAAGGCGGAGGGAAAATTCAATTAACATCATTTCCAGTGTTTCCGTATTTCTCGGGTGTATAAGCAAAGCCATTTCAGGCATTAGAGAAGTTATTTAGATTTGGACTGTACCTTGCCTGACAGATCATGTAACCAGGCTTTTGGATTCTTGGACCTTATCCAGTAGGAAGGATGGTTTCTGCACTCCACCAGTGCAGAGCAATGCCCATGGGAGCCCCTGACAGCAGGGACAGTTTTGTAACCTTGCCAGGGCTAACGTGCATGAGAAGGTGTTACAGCCTGGGGTTGTTAGTAGGTATTTAAGAAAATGCAGAAACAAGAAGATATGAACTAAGCCTATTTCAAAATGGAAAAGAACTATGGAAAATCAATAGATCTTATGGAAAATGAGCTTTTCTTCCTTACTCTCCAGAGCAAGATTGCCCTTCAAGGATTTTGGGGTGGGGTATTTTTTTCTTGTTTTTTACATCAGAAAGCATAGCGACTTTTAACCTCTCTGCTTAATGGTAAGAAATAGGAAGTATCAGTAAGGACAACAGAATGTCTTAAAACAGAAATCTATAGTTCAAATTTTTTATTAATTTGTGAAGCCTTTTAATTTTAAAAACTTAGAGTCAAATAAACTAATTCTGAAATAAACGATGATATTTTAATTGAAGATTTAGTTACAATTTGCAACAAAGTAAAAAATATTCATTTTGTAGTCTTTTTCTTTTTAAATGGAACAAAAAGTGAGCTAAATGGTTTTTCGTTAAGTGTTCTTGAAGGAGAGCAGTAATTTCCATCCAATTATTTAACCAACCAAGGGCATAAGTTCCTAATGAGTGTATTACGTGATGACCAATTTAACCAATCCTTTCTTTGGCAGAGACAAACTTATCTGGGTATGGCCCAGGAGACAGGAGTCAGAGAATGACCTAGGCCATTGGATTTGATTAATTAATCCTGAGCAATTTCTGATGTGTTTTCCATTCATCAGCATGTCCAAATGCTTTCCCTAAAAAAAAAAAAACCAAAAAAAAAAAAATATGATGAATACCAAATGGATAAACCACACTAATCAGACATACATCAGTATTTTGGTGGCCATCTCAAGAAAATCTGTGCAAATCCTCACTAGTATATAATTTATACAATGAAGCCTCATATGTGGGGGGTTATATCTTTTTATAACTTTCTATCTTTCGGAAAGATACTCAGTGCTTCCAGATGATCCAAACTTCAATTCTTAAAAAAAGCGTAGTTGTTTGATTTATGATAATTTCAAAACCATGGCTCTTGCTCTTCTTACCACTTCCTAGTGGCGAGGAGACCAGGTGCAACTTCCCAAGACCTCTCTGTCCTCAGGTGACAAAAAAAATTTTTCTCAAGCAATATCTTTTTTGGTTTGTTTGTTTGTTTTCCCTAAATTTTCTGTATGAATTACCAGTTCAGTAAAACTGACAAATATTTGAAAAAAACCCACCATTTGATGCATTTCAATGGTGCAAAAATGTACATGCTCAGGAGAAATAAGAGATTGTCTTCCTCTCTATGTCTGGAGATCTTTTAGTTAGACATCTGGCTGGAGCTGTCTGAGTGATGATGGGTTTAGATGTAATTTTCAAGTTAGTCCCAAACATTGCTATCCTCTGAGATAGCAGAGAATGCATGCAATGCATTTTTTGGGGGGAAGGCCATAGACAATGCATTCCCCAGTAGCACTTCTTGTCATAGCACAAACCATCCTGGTGGTGTGACATGGCAGCAATTGGCACAGCAATGCAGTCTTCCCCACTCTCTTTACTTTAGCAGAGATCTTCCCAACCCGCTCTGTAGTTTCCTTTCCTTCCCATCTTCCTTCCCCAGCAGTGCCTCTGCTGAATCTTTTCCTGTTACCTTGTTGACTCATTCCTTAATGCATGTGGCACCTCAATGATCCTACTCATTACTATTGAAACTTTCCTCATAAAGTCACCACTGTCATGATCACATCAACCACCTTTTTTTTCCCTTCTCTCTCTCACCAACTTGCCTCTGCTTGGTTACTGCAGCAATAGAGTCCTTAGTTTTCACTCCCTGTCACAGACCACTAGCACCTTCCTGCTGTCATCTGCAGTTGGAAGAGCAACCTGATCCATGGAAGAAGTCCTCTGTACTTTGACATGAGACCTTCCCTGTAAATCCTGAGTGGACACCTTTGCTCCTGCTGGTCAGCAGCTTATCCAAATGAACTACTTTCTGTGCAAGAATTGCTCATGCTCAGAATTTTTTTCTGTCTTCTGCTCAGAAATCTCTTTACTGAGAAGTGGTGACAGTCCAGTTTCCCCAATGAGAGCTGCCTAAAAATTGTTTCCCCTTTGTTTGTCCTCCTATGCTAGAAAGCTTTACCACGACTTTAAGATACCTGGGCAATGTGTGCAAATGAAAGGAAGAAGAGTGAAAATGCAGAGGTTGGCCTTGCAGGGTGGGAGGTGGTTTAGCAGTGCAACTACAGCACCATTATCAGTGTCCATTCTCCCCTTGAACACTTTGGCCCTTAGTGACACAAAGCACTTTACAAATAATGGTAAATTAACCTTCACAGCCGTAGCCCAACTGGGACAAGATTTGTCCCTACAGCATACTGGGAAAAACTGAGACATCCAGCAACAAAATAACTTTGCTGAGCAATCCTGTGGTAAATCAAAGGAAAAAGGAATGAAAAACTTCACTCTCAATCTAGTCATGGGCTATTATCTTCCATTACTCAAAGGAAATAAATGCATTAACCTGGATGACATCTGTACTGGTTTTACTGTCCTCTTTGCCTCCTAAGCCTCACCAAAGTCAAAGGTTCTCAATGGACATTTTGAGAGAGCATGGGGCAGGAGAGGAATGGAGCAGGGTGGCATTAAGTTTTATCACCCCTTAAACTGTAATACTTTCCTTTGCGTGCTCTGTTTCTTATTCACACGGCTATAAAATTTGCCACATCCGGGCGAGAACATCCCTCCAGTCAACCAGGCGGTGTTTACGAACTGGAAAAGGCGTTCTCTTGCTCCTCGCTGTAGGGGTGAGACAGAAACCTTAACAAGTCACTTGTGGTTTTCTCTTTCCAGGTTGGGCAATCAGACCTCTCTTAACGCCGCAAGAGGGGACATAACAATCTTGGGACATTTTATACCTCTGAAGATTTGCAATCAGCAAATTGTCTGGAACGTGTTTGATTTCCACACCCACCTCCCCTCCATGGTGTCCCACCACAGAGCCTCTTGCTAGGGACATCTTGATGTTCGTGGTCTCACAGACTCCTTGCTCCAGCCAAACTCATTTCTTGTAGTGCTGGTTCTCAGCCGAGCTTGCTTTACATCATAAATGTAAGAATGTTTCTTTTATTAAAAAAAATTAAAATAAATTAAACCAAAAAAAGAGACGAAACACACAACCAGCCTATAAACAGAACATAAAAGCTGTTTAATGGAGTGCATAATGAAGCGGAGAGGAAACAGACTCACATTGATTTTCCCTGACATTTCACCTATCAAATTAAAAGCTTCTTAAGGAAGAGTCTGAATTTTTTTTTTTTTCAGTTAATTCAGGTTCTGTAATGACTAACAAAAACATTATTGTCCCCAGCAAGCTGAGGCTGCATGAGATGCAAGTCAAGAAGAAATAAGGCCTGAGTACAAAGACCCCCAGGAAAATGTCCCTCCCCGTTTCAGATACCCCTCATACCAGTCTGGACACAATACAGAAGAGATTCTGAAGGAAAATCAAGTCACGGAAAACTAGATCACAGAAAACCAGGTCACAGAAAACCACATCTTTGAGATGAAATGAGAAAGTGAAACCTCAGGCCTGGTAACCAAGCTCCGAGATTTCTGCCACAGCTTTGGACAAGCTGCTCAGACCTCCAGCTACTTGATGCTGTCCTCTGCACAACAGGAGCACCAGTGTTGATCACTACTAACCCACCTACTGAGATTACTGGAAAGATTAATTAATCTCTCAGGCTCTATTGAAGGCAGCGTTCATGCCAAGAATTCATCTGGAAGTCCTCATGCAGTAGTTGGGAAAAACTATAAAGCACACCACATAGCTGGAAACTGGGGAGTAAAGGGCTGCCCATGCTGCGGCAGGGAGACACTTAATGAGGGACCAGATGAAAAAAATAGCAGCACAGCAGGAAAGTGAAAAAACAATGTAGGATTCATTCCTTCAGGCACAATGACTATTTTTAACGTAAACTCAGCCTCACAAGTCAGTGTTTGCTCCTCTCTCAGCAGGCAGGAGGGCACTCCAGTGTGAGAGCCTGTGTGGCTGAGCACAGGGATGCTCAGGGTGGTCAGGGCAAGAGTGTGAGTCCCACGTGTTGACAGTGCCAGTGCCATTGTCAACCCCACCCATTCTGCCAGTACAGACACCTCAGAGGAGGGCAAGGGGCTGATGTCATTCAGAGAGCCACAGCATGGCAGGACCAGCAGCCTGGCCACCCAGCAAACTCCTTGTCGTAACGTAGGCTGACTGGTCAGATGTATTAGAACACCTTTTTTTATAGCACTCCAAAATAGGGAGAAATTTTGGAGGCCATTGGTTTCCATGCAGACACCAAAACCTGTCATTCCCAGGGCAGCCCAGCATGCTGGAGGCCGTCTCAGGGCCCACACCACAGCATGTGCTCTGCAGTCACTTGGCATGATCCTTCCCTGGTTTGTCTCTGGTATGAATTCTCAGGAGCAGCTGCACTGTGCTAAAACTGAAGCTTTGACTGATCAGCAGGTCAGAGCAGCCAGAGCAAAGCCTTGAACATAAGCAATATTGGTATAGTTTTTCCAAGTGAATATTAAAAAAAAAAAGGGAAAGAGACTTTTCAATCGTAATTCTAAATAGAGCAAAGTTCTCACTGCTGTTAGCAGTGCCATGTCCTTGAGGTGCCAGCATGCATTGGGAGCTGTGTTTGCAGCTGAAGAGACTTTCAGCTCTGAGGTGATGGCTTAGTGAGTTCTGTCTCCTTGGGTGTGCCACTCATGTGAGTGACACAACAAAGTGCAATAAATTCCTCATGTGGGATTTGTGATCTTCAGGCTCTGGAAACACAACACAAAGTCTTGCTTTGAAAGGATTTTCTTCACATAGATAGAAGCTCTTCTCCAAAGTACACACAAAGCAAATCAAGGCTTATAGTACTGGTGGGAACACCAGCTGAAGTAACTCTTGAATGTGTTGTGATGGCTCACACAATTGTAAGAAAACACCTGCATGTCCCCAAAACCATCCACTGCAGTAATACTGCTCTTCTGGTTTGCCACGTACAAGCAACCAATTTGGGTCCTTCTGATTAAATAATGTCAGAACACTGTAAATCAGTAAACTTTATGGAAAGATAAATCAAAGAATTGTTCTGGAAAGTTTGTTACATCACCAAACAGTACCAGACTTCCTCAAAGAAGTGTTCCTGCACTTCTGGAGACCTCAGTGACCCAGCAGTGCGGGGCACACAGTCTGTGCCACTGCTCCTGCACACACATAGGCGAGCAGGAATGCTGCCGCCAGCCTGGACCCCAGGAGCAGCACTGAGTGGGGACAAGGCAGGCACTAATGTCCCTGGGGTGTCTCACAGCAAGCCCACCCACTGGAGCGTGGGTTTCACTGCCAGACCCCACATGCACTGCAATTGCCATCATGTCCCACAGGTTGCCAAGGGCTTGCCAGCCCTGGCAGGAAGGCACAGCATGCCACAGCATGGCACAGCGCGGGGGCTGGAGTGCTCAGCTATGTGACCAGGTCACCACTTTGTTTGGTTTCACATAACTCCTTGAACTTATTAGGAGGCTGGGGAAAGGAGACATTGTTTTGCTTTGGCTGTGAGGTTTTGGATGCTTTGCTTCCAGGCCTCCATCCCAGTGATCCCAGCGATGAGGACAGATTGAGGGAAGATTAAGTCAATGCCTTAGGAAATTTACAGTTGGAGCCTGGGAGAGAAGGCTGTCTTCTTGGGAGAAAAAAGAAAAGTGATATTAATGCAAATCAGAATATGTTTACATGTGTGGGTATATACACGCACACATACAAACATGGGTTTTTTGCATTTCAGTGTAGTTGTCTCTGACCATTTATTTTTGTATTTCTCTATTTTAAGTTTCAGGTAGACAGAGGCAATTGAAGAGTTTTCCTCCCACGCACACCCTGCTAGCTATAATGGGGGAATAGCACCACTGTAATTAAAGATCAAGATTCACTGTTACACAGAAAGTTTTTCTAAGTGCTTCAAAAATCCATGTGCTTATTCAGACTTTCGTGAAAATTGCTTGCCTCGAGGGCTCCTGGGCAAGAGCTCCAGCACAGCCTCCTCTGTCTTTGAATAAGGAGACACCCCACAGACGATGCAGCAGCAGCAGCAGCAGTGTTGCACTCTTCTTGCAGAGTTCTGCGCAGAGTTCTGCACAGCTGTGGCTCATACTTCCTTTTTGGTCCTTTTCACCAGCTAACTCATTTAGGATTCAGGTGGTATTTGATCATTTCCACTACCCCTTTTTTTAAAAAGGAATCTCTGTTTTAAGAGTTTTTTCAGTTATAAACTGAACCACCAGACAAGGGCTGCCCTGTAAATGCAGGCAAAGGGGGAAGCTGCCTTTCACAGCTGGGTCAGGCTAATGCAGATGCTGGGTGAAGGCTGGCTTAAGTGAGTGGCTGCTGCTTCCCAGGAACCTGTAGAAATCACCATAATCTCCACTGTACTGTCTCCCCTTCCTTTCCTGTGGTGGGAGACATTCAGTCCATCACCCCTAGATAGCAAAACCCAAGTTTGTCCTTGCTGAGGTGAGTCTGGGGATCCAGTGTCAAACCAGTGAGCCCAGTCTGGGACTTTCCTGCTCTGCAGCAGAGGCCCCAGGTGGCAGAGCAAGTCTGTTGTGAAGTATTATGCCATGGGGAACAATTTCAGGTGTCTCTCTACCCAGCGATTTTGAGAGTTTCGTTTTATGCTCTTTAAAATTAGAGGATCTGCCTGTGTAATCTGGGGACCCCTGTAGAGACTTTGCTTTAAAAGCAACGATTTTGATTCCATAGCTAAAATTTCAAAACCTGCTAAAACATACATGCTGGCTTGCATTTTAAATAATTAACATCCAGAGGAAAATCATTAAGAAGTAAGCTATTATTTTAGAGCAATGTAACAGTGCCTCGTGCCCTTTATCCATTCATGGACAAGGGGAATGAGTGTCATATTAAAATAAAGATAATTACTTATCTCTAAAAACTCAATGAAAAACAAAAAGCAAAGGTTCACAGGAGACAGGTCAACCAAAAAATGCTGTAATTTGGGGGAACAGGAAAAATCAGACATCATGCCAAACCTACCATATGACCTTTCTTAGAGTGACTGTAATAAACTTCAAATGATATTTTAGGGCATATGGAAAAATGAGTGGAATGCAGACAAGAATAAACAAATGAAAAATGTTTAACCTGAAGCTCAGAGATCTGGCAGGCCCTTCTGATTTTCACTAAAAAGAAAATCCCCAGATAAACACGGTGATGGTGCCATCACATGTCTCCAGTTGTACTCCTGTGCCCCACGAAGGCCCAGGGCGCTCTTTGTGATCACAGTGATTTTACCTTTCCTCTTTGTCTTGTGGCTTTCTGGGGGTGAATTTAAATGAATTTAGCATAACAGCAAGCATGCACTACACACCTCACACCACTACTGTAACCAAGGCCATGGATTAAAAACAGGGGCCTTATTCTCTGTTCTTTTGGGGGGGAAGTATACCTAGTATTTCATTGAACTAATATTAAATTATTAGTGAATTGAAATTAAATTGATAAGGCTAACCAAAAGGCTGATTAAAAAGGGAAATATTAAAAAATAGATTGGAAGGAAGGGAAAATCCTTTTTCTTTCGCTATTCCATATTTGTTTGACAAGAAGCACATTCCTTGTTCTTTCATTAACATTGGCATACTCCCTTCTTTTGTGCCCTAAACTCACACGTCTCAAGTGGCATTTTCCAAACTGCATTTCCCATCCATTTCAGAGACATGTGACAGGTTCACTCTGCTTCTAGAGATGTGTTAAGTGCACCCAGAAGCTTATAGTGCAACAAGTACTGTTCCTAAAGCACAGCACTGGCCTTTGATAATAACAAATAATAAAAGCAATAAGCCAGTCTCCTGGCACAGATTCCTTGCAATGGTGTATACATATAAATATACTGTAGCTTTTCCAAATGCCTTTTGGGGAGCTGGATTTTATTCATGGCTGCTTAGGAGGTGAAGGTTGCTTGGATGGTTAAGGTGAAAGACAGTTCACTACTGCTGCTGTTCTCCTTAGAGGAGCTGGGCTGAATGCTGAGGCACTGGGAGCACACAGGGAAGGTGGTATCTTGAAATACTATCAGAGAGCAAAATCCATTTTGGAACAATAGGTGGCTTCTCAAGAACGCCTTTGACCTGACACAGAACTGAACCTTTAACCACTAAATTGGGAGATTTGGTCAGGGCTAAAGGTGAAGCTGAGGCACTTGAGACCTGCATGGTTTGGGAAATTATCTAATTAGGACTTTTCAGCAGTGACGTCACAAGGAGTTCCTGATTTTACAGCTGGTTTCTAACTGGCAAGGTTTTTGTGAAGGCTCAAGAGGTCTGAAAGGTCAGCTGGTCCCTGAAAGCTGGTCTGTTCTTTCCTCTATTGTGTTCTGTGCCCCCTGCTTTGGGACCCCAAAGATGCCAGCAGCAACTAAAACAAACCAAAAAAATAGTTTATTTATCTTTTTTTGCCTAGTACACTGCTAGGAAGAAACATTTCCAGACTATGACAATTGTCAATTGTAGGAGAGGAAGTTCAAACATAATCAAAACCACTAATGCATCCCAAACTCTCCAGGCCACAGCTGTTGGCTGAATGGGATTGCTCCTGGCCTCACAGGCATGAACCTGGCTGGTGTCACAGCACTGACCAGGGTCCCCTTTGAGGTGGCCTGGACATGCCTCCAGCTGGTGCAGAGGTTATTATCCCTGCTGTGGTTTGCTGGAATGAATAAGGACAAATGAATGATAAGTGTGATGTGCCTGTTTAAGCTCTAAGCATCATACCAGCTATCAGCCTTCTTAGCACTGTAATCTATCCATCCTCTTCTGCTGGAGAGCTGCAGGGCCCCAGTGGCAACTGGCTTTACAGAGCCTCCTCCCTGCATCTCTCTCACACAGACTCATACAACCACACTGCAGGGTGTAGGTCTCTGTATCAAAGTATCTCATTGTCAGTTTTTCCAGTCTTTACTAAATGGAACACTCTTCTGCAGCTGTTTCTTGGCCTCTATCTCAGACTGCTAAATCCTCTTTCCTGAAATGCTTATTGTCACTCAGCCTGAGGATTTACAAAGCACAGGTCCATTAGGAGACTGCAGAGAAAAGGTATGTGACAACACATCACAGGTTGAGTTAAATTACAATAATCTGTATTTGGAAAGGCCATCTGAGTTGTTCCTTAGAGGCCTGATTTGCTGAGGGACCATGAACAACCAAGAAGAGGGACCATGAACAACCAATGCCCTGTCAAGGACTCCTTAAGACTAAAATTTTGGACAGAAGATACAGGTGGGTTTTAGAAATCTCATTTCCCCTCTCTTGTCTTCCTATTTGGTCTGTTCCCAGTATTTTATGTCCTCCCTTTACCTCTCTTTTTTAGCACTTTTGCAACACTAGTGGCAAATGTGGAGTAAATGTTTCTTTGTATGTTCTGCAGAGAAGGACTACTTTGTTCTTTCTCTGCCTTAATGGGCCTGGGATCTCTGGTAACATGCTGCCTGCTCCCCATGACTAACACACTTTGGAAGGAACAACACGCCATCTCAAATGACTTTTTCCACAGTGGAAATGCCTGGATCTGTAACCTTGTAACTTGAAAACAGGCAGCTTGAGTATCCTTCTGAGGCCAGACCCAGTGTTCAATAAAGCAAGTTTTTATTAAGGGTGAAAATTTCTGTCTGAAATTCAACCAGTTCAGAGAAGAAGCCTCCAAGGCTGTGGCTTTCATGTGCAATGAAGCACAGCACAGAGCCCCCCAACCTGCCTCAGTCCCTGGCAGTGGGCACACATGTGCAATGCAGCATGGGGCCAGGACAGAGAAGCAGAGCAGTGTCTCTGCAGTGTTGCTCCATTGTGGCCACACTCCTTCCACATTCAGCATTCATTTGTGCAGACCCAGCTTCTGCCTCTCCATGCTCAAACACACGTTCCTGGTTTGGCAACAGAGACACCATACACAAGAATGATGTGATAAAATGCTAGTGACCCTCAGGTTTAGGAGTAAAAACAAACAAACCAACCCTGTTACCTTTAGCTCATCCCCACCATAGCCACCCATTTGAAGTCCAATCTTCCTTGGTCACACGTGTGGAAGCTTGGGCCCAGTCACACAGACTGTCGTCATAACCAACAGTCCCAAGCCTCGATGAAGAGGGCTTGGCAAATGGGCCCAGAGTGCAAATGTGCCTGCCTTTGGGTGACTGGAGAAAGCAGGAAAAGTGGCATATTCAGTGACAAGCCTCTTCTTTTCCAAAAGAAACAGCTCTTGCAACAGTTGAAGAGACCATGTGCGCTTGTGTGTGTGTACCATATATGCTCACATACACACCCTCACCAGACCAGTCACACCCGTCAGTCTGTGTGCATAATTCCCAAACCGAGGAAGCAAATACTAATTTAGCCTCATGACTTAAGAAAATGCTTCGTGCAGGGAGGTCTCGTTCTGGCAAGATTCATACTGTCAGATTATGTCCTTGTTGCATGCTTTAAGAGGCATAACCACATTTCTGTTCCTGCATGCTGTGTCCCTATTACCTGGAGCATCCCCATCCAGTATATCCTTCCTCAAAGGTCAGCAAAGTGGTGATGTACTCTTCACAGCACTAAGTACTAGTCATGCAGGGCCAGAAAGAGAACAAGACTGGAGAAAACTGGTTTACATCTCCCTTTCGTTCCTCTTCCTTTTCTCTCCTTTCTTCTGCTCTTCCCCAGAAATTGTCAATCTTCTACTTTCCAACCCAAAAGCAATCAAGCTGAAGCAAGATGGTGGGGTGCAGAGGGTGATCTGAGTCAACCCCTTTTATATCAATTTCAGTTCCTGTTGGGTGTTCTCATGACATTTCAAAAGACTGCAATCCTAATGAAAACCACACAAGCTCCTGAAATTAAGTTAACTGCTTTTGTAAAAATGCAGGGGTGGGAGGATGGAGGGAGGGAAGAGGCGGGTGAGAGGAAAGAAAAAGGAAAGAAAAGAAAATGGGAAAATTAAGGAAAAATCTCTTTCAGGTTGTATTCATGCATGTAAAGACTGGATTGTTTATCAAGACTTATTCTGCCCCGTAAACAAACACACTTCTAGTTATTGCAGAGCAGAAAAGCTACAAAGATTTTCAATTCAATTATTTTTGCCTTAAGAAACCAAAGTAAAATAATTCAGACAGCTTTTCTTCTTGGGGCAAAATATCACTCTTGGGGTTTTTTCTATATATCTTTTTGTATTATTTTGACCATTAATGGACCAGCATGTTGAAAAACCTTCTCTCTTCCTAATAATGCAGTTTCCTAAGCAGCACAAATCCAGTACATTTTCTGAATGTTGCTGACTTAATCCCGACTTCGTCCTGTGTCTATACAGAGCTGAACACAAAAGAACTCCAAATCTTGCTACACTACTGATTATCCTAATGTAAACTGAAGTAAAATAAAGTACTTAGAGCTCTAAAGGGAAGTAGCTCAGGGGTCCCAAAATCTAGAGGTTAAAAATAATTATACAGAGAGAGTGAAAAAGGGTGTAGAAGCCAGCCCCCAGTGGAAAGAGGATATACTCCTTAGATCCCAGAAGAAAGGTTGTTTTTTGGGGCATTATTGTTGAATACCAAAGTGTAAGGAGCACATATATCAAAAAAAAATATGTATAGCTAAGCCTTTGCCATTCAGAGTCCAAGAAGCATCTGGACTATGTTCTTAGTTATATGATTTAGTGTTTGGTAGTCCTGAAAAGAGCAGAGAGATGGACTCGATGATCCTTAAAGGTTCCTCGAGATATTCTTGCTTGAGGTATTCTATAATTCTATGATTGCAACATTTCTTGGCTTATTTTTAGAAGAAATGTTCTTGATGTCCTCAAGTCATAGGGCATGTGTAAAATGAACTTCCAAAGCAAGATGAGCCCAGCAAAAGGACAATAGATTAGTGCTACCCATTTCAGCAGCCCAGTTGGCCAGATGTCAACCCATCAATCGAAATTGAGCTTGTTAGCCATTTAGTCACTTGGGTAAACACCTTCCTTAATGCAAGCAAGTATACTCACCCTTCCTTGTCTCCAAAAATTTTAAAATGTTGCTTCTGAGTGTTATTGCTTGGTCTCCTGCTAAAGTAGTGGGGACATATTCTGGGAACTGAAAGCTTGGTGATCAACCCTTTTCAGCATATCAAGTAATAGTTAAAATCAAGTTTGTCTGTCTTTGATGATGGCTGGAGAAAAAAAATCCAGAATTAAAAATCAAATCAACACTTGGCTTTCTATTCCTCTCTACTAGGTAGGTTTTTCTATGACCACTCCCAAAGTAACCTTTTGTTGTTTCTATAATTTGTCAAGGATTACATTTTGAATGGAAATCATCAGATTTTCCATTCTCTGACTCTCCTTCAAGCGCTCACCCCTCAGCTTCCTGTTGAAAAGAGCTCAGACTTTGCTGGCCTACAGGTCTGTATGGAAGCTCCCACCCTAAGGAGGGTTTGGATACAGATGATGATTTCAGTAAATCCACTGGTGTCAGTAGATTTTCTTAGAGTACAGGACCATGGCCTGGCCCTTTCTGAGTCATCTTGTGGTTCAGATAATCATTGACAAATGAATTGGAAAAAGCCTCATCAGGCTCTTCTTTTCTAATCAACTAAAAAAAAATATTTTAAACTACAGGATAACAGGAGACCTCTGGCAGGATTTTGGTTGCATTTCTCATAACTTCTAGTGTATACAACAGGGAAAAATCTCTCATTCCTGGTTATGATGAGCTTCATATATTGTGAAATCCTCCAGAGTTTCAACATGAGAATGTGGCAACTCTTAGCAGTACAGAGCTTAAACTCTTGGGCCTGGACTATAATGTCAAGAAAGCTGAAACTTGGCATTGTCCCTAATTGTATGGGAATCATTATATACATTTTCTTCTAGTCAGAGTTATCCACTCCAATGCCAAGATGAACAGGGAAAGCAAAGTCATTAAACACACTCAAAAGTTAACAAAGTTCACCAGAAACAATTTCAGATTGTGGAGCTCACCCAGAACCAGAGATGCAGAGGCCTTGGCTAGATGTGTTTTCAAGAGGTTTTTTAGAACAAAGAGGTTGAAAGAAAATATGTCACCTTGAGGATGGAAACTTCAAAACAGTCATTTTCTCTCTTTCCATCTCTCCCTCCTTCTGTCTTCACCAATATCCTCAGGCAGCTGGAAGAACCACTAGGGTGATCTCAGTGGTAAACAACGTCCAACATGTTTTTCCCCGCTTTTGATAATGAGCTGGTTTCATCAAAGCTTGGCCCATTTGGAGAGGCTCATGGGGAGTTCAGACCCACAAGGCTTCCTCCTTTGCAATGTGCTTTCAAAAGTTTCCAGGACAATGACATCATGAGAAAAATGCCTGTCTCCTGTTGCCTAGACAAGTTTTGGGAGAGGTGCGCCTCTTTGCACTGCTTTGCTTTGCTTCGAGTGGGGAAGTTAGACACAGTAGGTTCAGTTTTTCAGAAAATTACAGCAATAGTTCAGCTGTCCAGAGGTGCAGTTGCACCTTCAAGGCCTTTCAAGAAGTGGCCTGATTTGCAGACACCTCAGTTAGCTCACAGCATTCCACTAGAATGCTCGCAATTTTTACAAACCTGATGATGTAAGTGGGAGGTTTTGTATGCTGAGAATTTTTGTTAATCTGACCTGTGGTTACATGAGCCACACCATAGCTAGGCAGGGTCTCAGTACAGACAGGGTATTGCCACTGCAAGGTGGCTCGTGAGCTCTTGGCCATAGAGTTCTTCCAGTCATCCCTCCATTAGGACCACGTATTGCTTCCCTGTTACTCATTTAAGCCACACTGCTATAGAGAATACAGCTCATGCATAGCTCTCCAGCGTGGAGTTAAACTACATGGCTCAAATACCATTCTGGGGTTGACTGGGATGAGAAGGGAGCATGAGAAGGAGGATGGGTGTCAGTGGGTAACCCACACTAATCTCCATGGCCCTGCAGCTCCTTCAAATTGCCATGCTGGTCCTTCCAGCTGTAACAGAGGAGCTCAAGGCTTCATGGCAGTATGGACCAAAATGCTTGTTCCTACCCCATGGATCTTGGCTGAAGCTTAACCTGGCTTTTCTGCTGCAGAAGAGTGGAGCTCAGGTGGATATGCTTTAGAGTGCAAGGCTGGCTGATTCTGCTGCCATAGGAAGAGGAGAAGCGAGGGGCTAGGCACAAAGGACTGGTGCTGGGATCAACATCACTCCTACCATAAACACACAGAGCAGCTCCTTCCACAAGTGAAAGCAATGGTAATTTTGGCTCTCCAAACTTGTCCTTTTGCACAAGCAGAGGATATGTCAGACAAAGCGTGTTGCAGGCAGCTGCCAGCTTTGCCTAAGCCCAGAGTCCACCCTGTGCAAAACTCTCCAACACATTCCTAGATGTGGATAGGACTCTAGCTCAGGAGAAGGAGTCTTAGAAATTACTCTTCCAACCTGATGAAAGCACATGTCACTGCAATGGCTATCAATGGGGTTTATTTTTACATATATTAAGTGCTAATTTCCCCTCTCTCATGTCTGGCCACATGAGCCAGGGCACAGCTCAGAGGACTTGTGCACATGTCTGCAGAAAAGATGTCTGTAGCTCCAGATCCTGTAGAACTGCAGAGCCTGTAGAACTGCAGAGCTGTTTGCAGGACTGGAAACCACTAACTCTACCAAGGCTCCTTCCCAGTCAGTACCTTGAAGCTGAGTTAGTTCTCCTGCCAAGCAATTACCACAGTCTCCGTACATGAAGAGGAAGGAAGAGCAATGGGCATAATGAAATCCAATGTTCTGGGCCCAAAACATGGACTGCAGCACTCCCACTCCACTCCACCCCATCTGAGATCGCAGTCTTTATTTTCTCTGCTTCTGCTCTAATGCAAGGTTAGTAATGCCCACTCCATAAGGGAGATAGGCAGTCAGTAGTATTTCTACAGCCCTGCAGCATGTGCTGAGCTGGGTCAGATCCCACAGTATTTGGGGACCAAAATCATGGAAATAAGATTATTGCCATCTGAAAAGGAAAGGTTTTCTGTTTTGCACAACATCTCCTGCTACTCTGTCCCCTGCCTCTAGCCAAGCTGTCTACCTGTTCCCTGAAGCAGGAGGCTGCAGATCTGCTATAGGGCAATCCATACAATAGTTGCTCCTTTTTCCTGACTGCCACCGTTGCTTTCAGATAGCTCTCACATCTGACTGTCTGGTGTGGTCATAAGCCATTTTAAAATTGCTATTGGGTCTGTATGGTCAGGACTGGCTTTTTCCATATATGTTACTTTTGCAACATTTAATTTCCTATTCTATAACTAATCATTTGTAGTCATGTTGCAACCCTTTCCATTTAGTTTTTGAGTTTGACTACCCAGGTCAGTATTGTATCATCTGTATTTTATCAGCTCACTGTTTATGCCATTTTGTGGAGGATCATTTCTGAATACCCTGAACTGTGATCCCAGAAGGATTCTCGAAGGACACTGTGGGTAACCTCCCTCTGTTGTGAAAGATGACTATTTCAGCCTGTTCTGTTTCCCTATTCCCTTCAATTGCTATTATTCTAAGAAAGGAGCTTTCCTATTGCCCCAAGAGAGTTTATTATCATTAGTCAACCTTTGTGAATGCTCTTTTGAAAATGTAAGTGGTTTACATCTGCTAGACTACCTTCTTCCATGTGTTTACTGACTCTTAAAGAACTGTGTTAGATTTAGATTTGCTTTCCCACTACAAAGACACATGGCTCATGATATTAGTATTATGCTTAAGCATATTTATTTCCATTTCTTTTTATGGGACTTTGTGAAATTTGCCTGTAACCTGTCCTAAAGGATAAAGTCACGATTGCCTCGTTCAGGCATTTAGCTGAGTGCTGGGGTATCCCTTAAATCAGCACCTCCATTTCAGTCCATCTCAGACTACAGGGTGGACACAAGCTCCTTTGCATCCTCCTCCTCACTTTTGATTCTTCTCCTTCTGAAGCTCCCACCTGAGTAAGTGCCTCCACTTTATGCAGTATAAGAGCTGGGTATTGCATGAGAGCTGCCCACAGCTAAACATGTTGGTCCTGCTGCACCAAGAAGCAGTCATTAAAGGGGCCTGATGATGTAATGTCCCCACAATACTTTCTTAAAGAATTTGTCCCATCTACATGGGGATGCACAAAACTCCCTCTGTGCTTTCCTCTTTTGCAGCTATTTAAATTCCATTAGCATTTCTACAGACACCACCAAAATTTGACAGGCTGATCAATACTACACCATAGTCCCACTAGTACTAATTGTCCCTAGGGACCCCTCATGTCTCTAGAGTTACAGTAAATAGGTACTCTGTGGTAGGTGTTGATGTGATTAGCTTGTTTCTCTTCTTTGACGTTATGCTTTCTGTAATGTAGAGGGCCACCCCCCACAAGCACTATCAGATCTGTCTTCCCAGCCCCTGGGTGGTAAATTAATGTTGTCATTCATATTTATCCATGAGTAAGTACTCTGAAATGCAGACAGCTGAGGGGCCCCCAATGTCAGCCTAGACCATAAGCTCCCTGGGGCAGAGATGGCATCTCTACTGCGTACGTAACCAAGATGTGCAACTTCTCAGACTTCACCATTTCTTCTGGTGAAGGGATTTGGCTGAACCACAATGAACAAAGATTAAATTGTGTAAATTTTTCCAATTCTCCAGGTTTCATTCAGACATCTTCAACAAAAAGCCTCTGGGAGCCTTTGGATGAACTTTTGCCAAATTTGCAGATAGTCACTAAAACATAAGCCCAGATAAATTTAACAGAGCTTCTGGGTTTGCAGCTAAAGTTTAAATGTGAGTTCTTTCATCAGAGGCACTCTTAAATCAAACAGGGATCTCTTAAAGCACAGTGTCTTAGTGATGACTCTTATCCACATGTGAATTTTGCCATTCAGGTCAACACTCTGTCAAAAGCAGATATCAACATATGTGGTTCTGCATCCATCTCCCACAGCGCAGTGCTACACTCTGCTAACTTTCTCCAGACCCAAAAAGACTCTCCCATGCGTGGAGACAGACACAGCACAGCCTGGCTAGATCACTTTCAAGTGACTCCTTTATCTTTGACAATTGTTTTTTCCTAACAGTGCTTTTCCTCTGGATGAATCTGCTTATACAAACTCAAAGCTTTGAACATGTTGTATTAGTTAACAGAAAAATTCAGCATAGCTAAACTATGCCGTAAGGTCTTTTCTACCGCTCTTCTCCACTGCAGAGAGAGAACAAAGGTTCTGCCCCTGGAAAGCAGGGGATGGGAGAGGAGGGACTTGTGGGGCTGAGTGGAAGGCTGTAGGCCTGTGGAAGGAAGGAAGGAAGGAAGGAAAGAAGGAAGGAAGGAAGGAAGGAAGGAAGGAAGGAAGGAAGGAAGGAAGGAAGGAAGGAAGGAAGGAAGGAAGGAAATATTACATGAGCCATAAGGGGTGGGTGAGTGGGAAGGAATCTGCCTGTGAAATATCTTTATGAAACCTCAAATTCACTGCAATAAAAAGAAAAAATGCAAAAACTACTTAGATGCAAAGTGAGTACTCTCATTGAATTCTTCCCTTTGGCATGAACTACTATCATTCACAAGCATTTCTCTGGTTTTCAGAAGGTCCAGGGCCTTTCGTAGAAGGGGGAGAAGATCAGTCATACAGAGATTGTGTGACTCCTTAAGATATTGCCAATTTTAGATTCTGTACATGGAAAATAGTGGAGAACAAAAAGGAGGAGAGAGGCATCTTGGAAGAAGAGAAAATAATCCCCTGTGTTTTTTTCTGCTGATCATAGGAGCATTGACCATCTTGTTTTCAAAACCTTTGGTCTAGGAGGGGCTGAACACATTTGGGGGAAACTTCTTCTAGTTAAGTGGCAGAACAAATATGTCTATTCATAGTTCATGCTACAGTGTGTTAAAGAGTTTGGAGTATCTTGAGGACTGCCTGAAACACAGCCCACAGCTGTCTGTCCTGTAACAGTTCATCATTTATAGCCCATTGCCTACAATGGAACAGAACATTCAGGTCATAGCCCACATGAAGAGGCAAGTGATTCATCAACATCCAAGATTTTGAAAGATGAAGTTGAATGGCTTGTTAGGTTTTAAATTTTAAAGAAAAAAAAAGTATTCAAGAATAAAGGGGTAGGTTTTGATCAATACTGGAGTCTGTATTCCACAACAGACAATGTAGAAATTATTTCCCAGGACCTGTCTTGTCTTCCACTTCTTTTCCTCCTACTAAGCCTTTCTCCCTGCCATCTCAAGAACCACAACTCATCTTAAAGGTGGATTGCAAAACTGTCCTGTTCATCCACATTTGGATATCTTAAACAAGGTGGACAATATCACATGAAATTGGCCAGGAGACGGCGTGACACAAGTGCAAGTACTTCAGTTTCATCTCAACCCCAGGAAAACACAGGAGCAAATCAAAACATGCAAAATCTTTCACCATCTGGGGCAGAAATTGATCAGTGAAGGTGATTGGGATTGGAAATTATGTTACTGCCCCCACCTCCAGACAGAGAGCAATAAATTTTTCTTCTAAAAGCAAAATGGAAAGAAAGCACCTCTAAAGGTATAAAAGCTCTTACAAAACCAACAAAGTTATTTCTGTACAAAGTCTACAAACCAGCATTGCAGTGCTTCCAAGTGTTCTCCTTTATCTAGTTGCTGCCTCCCCATGGTGCACCTGCCTTTCTCCTTACCCTTGTAAACAAGTTATCTTCCACAAGCCAGGGCATATTTTTCTCCTGTTTTAACACATGACCTAAAAGCTTGTGATGAAGTTGTATAAGCTTTTTAATTAAATTATCAGAGGTAAAATAACACAGTAATAACATACCCATCCTACATTATGTGCCTTATCTGAAAAACAATCACCCACATCTTAAGGAAGCTCAAACAGCTGAAAATCCAAATAGAAGGTCTGCTCAAAGATGCTGAGCTAAGGTCTGTAGAGATGTCAGCATGGGAGTGAGGCCCAAAAGTGTGGGAAAAAAGCATTAATATTTCAAATACCATCAGCTTTTAGCTTTTTTTCCCTGGCATCTTCCCTAGAGACATACAGAGGGATAGGTCATCCCAAGTCACTGCAAAGAGCTTCCATTGACCAAATTGGGCAGTTTCAGGAGTACTTTAGTCATCCTCAACTGCCTTGTGCTCTGCTGCCCAAGGCTCTCTCAGCACCCACCTCGATGTGCACACTGCACACCTCGGTAGAGTGGCACCTCTGTTTATGTCCTAGGTTCATGCAGGGAAGGGGCTCCACGAGGCCAGGAGCTGCAGAGCTGGGCTGAGGGCAGCTGCCAATGCTGTGGGTACAGAGCCCACAGCTGAACTGAGGTCAGACATGCCCATGGTCAGAGTGGAGAGGAATAGTCAAAGTTGTTCATTTCCAAGTGCTGGCTTCTGTCCATGTGCAGAAGTGTGTCATAGCCACCACCACAGGGCAGAAAACATGACCATGGAAATTGATGCAGTGTTTGGAGAACAAAATGTTCCAAAATGTGTTTGGCTTGTGATCCTTTGTGCCACAATCTGACTCTGTGGCTTTCTTTAGTCAATCAAGGCTGTAAAAAATACATCTGTGTCCTCCCACCACCGAGCAAAGATGTGGCCTCTCCAGCTCAAAGGGAGGGAATTTATGAAATGCCAGCATTAAGCAATGCCATCCATTTGGAGCAGTACAAGTCTTGAACTTGAAGTACCCTGTAGATATGTTAATCAACTCTTTTAAGAAATTATTAGGGCTTCTATTTTCACTTCTTCTTAGGTCTTCACTGCAGATAAGTATGATTTGGTGGACACACCGGTGGGATCCTTCCCATCTATTCCAATGCCTGGTTTTATCAACTCACTTCTAAAGTGGAGATTTAATGTTCATAATAAGAATATCCAGATGACACTAAGGTAATTAACAATAAGGAACAGCATGCTTCAAGACAGGCCAAATTCCAGCTGCCTGAGGTCTGGAGGAAAAAGAAATCTCTTTAGAAAATTAGCCCAAAAATTGTCCATAAATTATACTTTCCCAGTTTCTTAAGAAGAAGTAGGCAACAGCCACCACCCAGTTTGCTCATCCAGCTAGTTCATCAGATCTAGTACAAGGATTTCTGCAGTCAAATAAAACAGGCAAACAAGTAGAAGCAGCTCAGGACCCTGGGAAAAGCCAAAGGCAGGCACCCCACTTCACTCTGATATTTATCATTGCCTCTGGGAGGCACTGAGTGTCAGCTCAAGGACTTTCATTGCAGGAGAAATTCAAGATCAGATCTTTGAAACGGTGCAACAAGGATAATTAATGTCCCCTGAATTTATTAATAAATATTCACAAGGACAAAAGGCACAGAAATCAAACTGCACCTGAATTGCAATTAAACATTTACCCTTTCTGCTCCGTACCTCATCACCCAGCCTACCTTCCTGCTCCCATTCACCTTCTTTATTGCATTTATCATTTTTGCTTTCCAGCCAACATATCCCCTCTAGGGATGGTCTGCTGGCTGTTCTTACCTCCCCCTCAGTCCCAGGCTCTTCCTGGGTTGCCATCCTAGTGCCTGTGCTCTCATGCCCCATGCTGAGCACAGGGAGCTTAGAGCCATCATTTCTGCAGGTGACAGCATTGTCCTGGGTCTGCACCACACTTGGAAGACGCTGATGTGTCTTCTGAAGGCTGGCAGCACACCACAGCCCTCTCTGCTGACAGCCATGGAGAAGCAGAGGTGGCCCTGCCACCCTGCATCTGCTTCCCATGACAATTCCTGCGACAGTGGAGGGGATCTGAACAGAAGGTGATTGATTGTTGATTCATTGAGCTTTGCAGTAACACACAGCATTCTCATCCATTATCTTCTTTCAACAATTATTTGTCTGATTTCTTTATTTCAAGAACAGGTAATTAATGATTGTATTGCAAACGGTACTAGAAATGTAAAGCTCACATTGGTCTGAATGTGTTTATTTGGTATGTCTATTGCAAAAAAACATGAGTAGTTTCATTAAAATATGTTGCAATTTTATGTTTTAATGTTTTCATAAGCATGTAAGAATTGTCATCTCAGAGGAGCCTGAAGTCCTGACACCCTCTTGTCCTGGACCCAAAAATCATAGGTATTTCAGAAGGTGTGCTAAATGATATGTCAGATATATTCCTCAGATCTTCAGACAAAGAAAATATCTCAGGCTCCAAAGCCTTCAAAGTCTAATGTCTCAGCCACAAAACGATCACTATTGATGATCGTGATAATGCATTTCCTTAGTGTCCCTTTAATGGATGACAGGAACCACCTAAAATATTGGTGAGTCTGTTGGAACATCAGAAGTTTAAGCAAGACCCTAACACTGGTTATTTTTCCCTTAGCTTTGGGATTTAATTTCAGCTGGCTGCTTTAGGTACTTGATCATGTTCTTTCAAAATACTTATTTTGAAATTTTGAAAAAAATCAAAAATCAAAATAAAATCTAATAAGAACTTTTCCAAATAAGATTATTAAGTGGATTTCATATGCTTAGCTACCTTGAATTGATCTAATGCTACTGCAGAAGAGGCCCTCTGCCAATGACAGTCTTCATTTTTCCCTGGGGAGCATGGTGTGCAGCTCTGCGCAGTGCCTGTTTCAGCAAGGCTGCTCTGCTCCTCTCAGACAATGCTGTGTGCAGCTCAGGATGGCTCATTTTGGGATGGCCTCCAGCCTAGACCCTGCCTGCCAGCTCTGTCCCAGCAGGCTGTTGTGTATGTGAGGATGCACAGCAGGCTCCCTCTGATCACTTGCTCAGAGGGGAAAGGCTGATGTGCCACAGCAAGCTCGAGGATTTTCACCTCTTTGGGTGGTGGGTATCAGTTTCAAGGGCCTTCGAAAGGGAAGTGGAAAATGCACCAATTTCATGTGGATTCTGGCCAAAAGATGAATTTCCCCACTCTGTCCCTGGAGGAGTGAAATGCATCAGTCATGAAAAACAGAGCCCTGTAGCTGCTTCACTGGAGATGAGGGTGCAGTTAAGCAAGGACTTTACCATCCTCAGACCTGAGGGCTCATACTGGTCTCCACCATTTTTTATTCTGCTCTTCATCCCCAAAGAACAAACCCTATTTTAACCTGGACTGTTGCTAATTTTGCCAGGCTACAGCAGTCAGCAAGGCACTAAAGGACTCACCTTACCCTGGAGACTCTAGCCTAGCTACTTCTCCCAAGTCTCCAAGAAAGCCGTAAGGATTTGTACGAGACCAGGGAAATAATGTGACTTTCACATTCTAAATTTTGTCCTTTCTGTTGGGAAATATTAGTGTCCATCATGTCAGGACACCGTAGTTACACCCCCATGCCCCATTTCCATATGTGGAACAAGGACATTAGGTCTTGCCCCACTGTGGTCAGTGTGCAGAAGAGGTCGAAGCAGGAAGCTCTGACAGATGCCAATACCTGACCGGGGGAGAATGATTATTCACTAGAATGAGTAAAAAGTTTCACATGGTAAAACTTCAGGAAGAATTTTACTTAGAGAGGTGAATTCTAGGTGTTTGAGTAAGTCAGGGCAGATCATTTAGCTCAGTACTAACAATGCAATAGTGAGGTTGTTCTTTTTTTTTTAATTCAGATGCCAAGCTGAAATTTGGGCTAGGTTTGAATTGACGGCTTGGCATCAAGCTAAAATTTTAAGTTTTGAGGGAACAATGGAAAAAATGTTTGTCTTTTGTTTTGTTCCAGCACCAAATGCTTCCTCCAACTCAAAATGATTGGAAACTATTTAATTTTTTTCTCTCACTTTTACCTTGATGGGGTTTTTTTTTGTTACACTGCATTAGTTTTACACTTCTAAAATGTTTCCTACCATTTCTAACAAAGAAAACCATAAAGCCCTAATTAATAGTCTATACATAAGACCCTTTTCTCTTTGATTTACCATTTTTCCAGGTTCTCTCCACTAAAAACAGCACATGCCATTTTGCCTGAGACAATGGCAGACAATCTCTGTCAAACAATTCCTGGTTTTTAGAAGAGCAGGCTGCCCTTCTGGTGTAAGGCACATCTGACCTGATACCTCTATGAGATCATTCAGCCAGGAGGGCACCAAAGCAACTGGCAACACCATCAGGACTAAGAGGGCAATGCAAAGAAGCCAAAATGTTGAATCAGTTTAATTCACTGCTGCCTGTAAGGATGGCACAAGGCAAAGATCGTGTTTAAACAACTGCCTATACCTGTTGTAAATAGTCAGTTCTTTTTTCTCCAGTGCATTATACCCACTATGTGTCTCTGTTTGCCCTGGCCTTTTCCCGAGCTGAAGCCGAGGGATTTTTCCATGTCCCCGAGGAGTGTGTTAGAAAAGCAGTGTTTATGTTAAGGGACTTCATTAACATTACTAGTCAGGCTGCAGTACCCAGAGACCATCACAGCAAAAACGAGACCTTGTTCCTTTGCGTCATTGGCCCAGGCAACCACCAGGCTGAAACCTAACCCTGGCTGCTTGCCTTCAGGGGAAAAAATAAGAAGGATAAAGTAAACAAGGCCCCTGTTCAGCTTTCCTGAGCCTGGATGAGAATTGCTTGCAATTATATATCAAAACTCGGAGCTGACTCTGAGCAGGCTCAGCTCTGCTCCTCTGCAGCCACAACCATGGGAAGAAAATCCATGCCCGCAGCTTGCAGCTGCTCTGACTGGCCACCTCCACCCTGAGCCACGAATCCAGGAAACTCTTAAGTACATGCTTAAATCTACCATTCCTCAGGACAGCACTGATTTGATACCAGTGGGGCTTAAAAGCAAGCATGAGGTTACAGGCTTTCCTGAACATGCTTACTTTACCGAGCCTGGTTTTCAGACATTCATTATTTTATCCTGATGACAGCTGAGGTTTGGGGTTTTTTGGCTGCTGAGCTCAATCCCCTCACTCTCCTCTCCATCATGGCAAGTTCAGCCATGCCGTCCCCACTGCACGCCTGCCCCTGCCAGTTCATCCCACTCAGCAAGCTCCTGCTCCTGCAGCTGACTCCTCCTGCAGCACCCTCTGCTCAGCAGCCTCCGCTCTGGTGGGGATGCCTGGGGGTCATGAATGGCCACTTGCCTGCAGCTAAAATCCCCCAAGCACCAGATGCAGGTGCACCAGGGTCCCCTGCATCACCTCGTCCCCTCCCATCCCCTCCTGTCCCACTGGCAGAGAACAAGGGGCTCCCACTGCCTCCCCAGCCCGTCTTGCTCAACAGGCATGGGGCCCTAAATACACCCATCTAGGGCCCTAGAGTCCTTCCTACACTAATGCAGCCTATTTTCTAGCCTCATTCTTGGGAAAAGACAGTTGGTTTCCACCTTCCCTGTGAGCTTTAAAATTCCCCCACCTACCAACAAATCAACTGCATGGAAACAGAAGAAGGGTGGCAAGTAAAATCAGTACTGCCCTCATCTTGTAGTCTCTGACGTTATCTTATGTGAGAATAAAGAAATTCTCCAAACAGACTTGCAGAATCTAGAGATAGTTGTGCTGGGTAAATGTTATATAGTTGACAGGAAAATTTAAGCTTTGGATTTGAAGTGACAGCTGAAGCAATACAGCCTTATCTCACCATTAATCTCCTCTCCTTCCCCATACAGTGTAAGCTAACTAGGCTTCTGACCAGACAGCATTCCATGTGTCTCTTCTCTTATCTTCTCTCTTCTCTTCTCTTCTCTTCTCTTCTCTTCTCTTCTCTTCTCTTCTCTTCTCTTCTCACAATTCATAATGATGCATTTAATTAATAGTAAATGTGAATAGAAGTTTTCTGGGCAGCCATATGACAGCCACATTAACACCATATGAGCCTAAAATTGTTTATTGTTATTACAGTAAATATCAAAGTGAATTAAGAATGATTGATCAGACATTTATTGTGACTTGTCCAAATATATATTTAATAATAGAATGTTTCAAAAGAAGAAAGAGAAATGCAGGCAGAAGAGAAATTAAAACATATATGCCTCTTTCTTGTTTGTTTTAAAAAAATAACTAATTAGCTGATCTGTGTGGCCATACTTGAAAGAAACAGAAATATTCACTATGTTTAATACCACTACGCTAACCCAAGGTGACACCTACAGAAATAACTTGGAAGTGTCATTTGACAGTCAATCAATTCCTTATGGTCACAAACCCATTTAAAAAACCATAGCACCAAAGGTATTAAAAAAATTAATAAGGCATTTAAAATCCTGCAGAAAGACAGAAACGTGTCAGGCTGGGAGGAAGGCAGGAGCAGGAGGGCCCTGCCTGGTACCCCTGTGCTGTCTGCAGGGATGTGCTCAGAGACCGGGGCGTCCCCCACGGGGAGTGCCCCTGCGCTGCACTCACCCAGAGAAACAGAAAGAGCAGGAACCCTTATTGAAAAGATTATCTTTCCCATCAATAATCCCTCTCTAAGAGTTCTTTATTAGTAAACCTCGTGGCAAAACCTGACATATTTACAGCTTGCAGTAAACTTTATGTATCTGAAACAATATTAATAATAAGGAGCCACTGACCAGAGCAAATCATTCCAGCCTTCAAAATGATCAAGTGAAAGCTTAATTGTACTGAAAAGAGAGAGTCCTGACAAGTTGAAAATCCTTCCCACACACCCTTTCCAAAAAGCAAACTTTACTAAGATGAAAAAAGTGTGTTGGAGGATTGGAAACATAAGAATACATATTTAAAAAAAAAAAAAAAGCCCAAGTCTGATATCACAGGCTGAGCTGAGACAGAAACCTGATCTTTTACATGGAATGGGCAACATTTGGGTCTGTTTTATGTGAATTGCTCCAAGCTGTTTTGGTTAGAAATGTATAGATTTTAAGGTAAGGAGTACCCTATAGGCAGTGCAGGTCATTCTCAGTATTGGAAGACGTTCCCCATTACTTTTCAGCTGACAAAGGTAGGGTCCAAACTTTTCTTTCTTTGCTGGGTAACTTATTTGCTTTAACACTGAGCTGGATTTGGCAAGAGAGACACTTGTATTTTGCTGCCTGATTGTGCTTTTCAACACTCTCATTCCCTGTCTCCCTCCCTTCTAAGGATTATCTTATTTTAGTCACCAACCTGCAGAAATTTTTATTTTCCTTGTTCCTTCTAATGTTAAAAAAAAATGTTATTTCTCAGTAGCTCTACAGACTTGTCTCTGCTGGTGAAAATGGGGAAAATTATGCTGTTTAGAACAATATTTTGGAGGGGATAAATCTGAAGAGCTCCAACTGTTTTTCAAGTATGCTTTGTTTCTTATTAGACAGCATTTATATGTTCTTATTACAATTTTTTTCACTAAAAATATTGAAAAATACCTTCCCATTTTACTTATTTATTTTATTTCCTTGCCTTTATTTTACTTGATATAATAGCTCGCAAGCATCTTTATATTGACTAAAGAAGAGAACTATTCATGGTTTGGAAAAGGCAACTAGAAATGCCAAAAAGAGCATAAGAATTTTTGTAAGAATTGTAACATCTTCCAGGACGTGCTCTAAAGTCTGTTTCTGCTACCAAAAAAAAACCAAAAAAACCCCCAAAAAATTATCAAACCTAGTCCCACTTTTATTCTTTTAATTATTTAAAACTATGTTTTGAAAATATATAAATTGTATATTTCTTATACATGCATGTTAAAACAAGGGGGACAAATATTGCAATTTATTTTTGAATGTCTGATATGTGCCATTTGTTGATTTAAAATTTACCAATGAAAAACATAACAAGAGAGCTGTAAAACTCTCTTTAATATGTTACATATTTAAGTAGTGCTTACTTGTCACATTTTGGCTAATACTTATGTAGCCTTTTAAAATGAAAATAAAATATCTTGACCATGATGTTGTAATTATATGCAGCGCGTTCGTTCGCTTTCCAGAATGACTCCCTGCTTTAGTCTTCTCTGATAATCACACAGCAATAGCTTTCCTACGTGGCATTTTATTTTTTTTGTCTTTTAACATATTTCTGCTCTCAGAAGAGTTTGCGTTTGTATGGCAGCACGTCCAGACAACAAATACATATTTCTCTGTCCCCACGTATGTCTGCGCACGGATGGATGGGCAGCGGGTGTAGTTAAGTTTTGCAATGAAAAGGAGAAAATCCTACAGGGACCCTCTCCATTATTTCCCTGCCTTCAAGCTGTACTGATTTACCGTTGGGGCTTGTGTGTTTGGCACACAAGTTTCCACTGAGTTTGTCCTTTAGATTTCTATCTGCTTAAAATGTGGAGTTTTTTCCTCAGAGCGTGAGGTCAGATCTTATTTGTTTGTTCGCTTTGTGTCATCAATTGTCACAAGCCACATTTTCACTAAATTCATTTTGCTGCTGTACAAGAGTTATAAATGCAGTGAGGGGTGGGAGGGTGACTGCTGGGTGACTTGTTTTTTCCTCAACTATCTTCATAAAAATAGACAGATATTTCATAAAAAGAATGAGGGAATCATTTTGTTTGGAAAAAAAAATGCAAGCAGCAGAGATGTGCTGCCTACTGCCCTCAAGAAATTACTAAAAGAGACTTGAGAAAAACATCAGCTATTTTTGCCTTGTGATTCTCTTTAATTTATTTTTATTGTCTATTATTATGTAGAGATACATCTGTCCATAAATAGATTGCATTACTTGCTTTCCTAATATAGCTCTGCTAATTAAATCAACCTCAAAAAAGAAATATTTTCTCATCACATTTTCAATTTAATTACCTCAAACTTGGAATAAGAAATTGTTTTAATTTCAGTACACTGGGAAGACTCATATTTAAAAAGAATAAAGTAGCATACTCTAAACTTATAGTGATTTTCCTTTAGCCTGTTAAACTTCCTAATAATCTTGACTTGCCTATTTGGAAATTTTAAAGACAATGCCACTATAAACACAGCTCTTTCTGTATTACCAGGTACATGCACATATATATATATATTCCAAAGGCAGGTTATAAACTGCACCCAGTTGGCAGCTGTCGGGAAAGTTATTTGTGGAGCGAGTGCTTTAGCCTAGGGACGTAGTGGGCTCTTAATAATAAGCAAGGGGGAAAAGAATTTAATGTTTTCTTTAAATTAAGACTCAAACAGAATTGCTTTAATGAATATTGGAGAAACTCACAGGCTTAAGTTTGCTCCTACTCTAACAAAATTTCCTTTGTGGTTTTCACTGTAAGATCAAAAGGAGCCAATTAACTTTTCTATAAGGTAAACAAACGGGGAACTGGAAATAGACCCGTGAATGATCCGACTGGAGGGGTCCGGCCTTTTGTTGTTTTCCCTTTATTTTCGGTGCCTTTTCCCGCATCGCCAGGGCAGGGGCAGAGGAGGTGCCCCCAGTGCTGGGCTCTGAGGGGACCTGAGCAGGGGCTGGGGAGGCATCCCAGCCCTGTATGGCTCATGAGAGCAGCCGGGAAAAGCTGACAGCACTCGCTCAGAGGAGCCCAGGGCTGCACCAAAGATTGCCCTTGGCGCACCACAGCTTTTGAGATGCAAGATGTTTCTCAGCACTGAGGAGGATAACATAAATTGAGACCACCATATAGTGGGGGAATGGGAGCGTTTCCTCACCATCACAAACTGCGATTCCTCCTCACAAGGAGGGATCCCTCCCCTTCAACAAGGTCCTCTGGAGCTTGGAAAGTCCCACACAGCCACAGGAACCCATCGGGCTGAGGGACCCAGGCACAGCTTGGCTGTGCTACACGGCCCCGGGAGAGACGAGAAGGCACACACTGGAGTTGCTCTGGAGAAATCTGGGGTAGGAGAGAAGCAACAAGTTCACACACAGAGACAAGAGAGGTGGCCAGGGTAGGAGAAACAGAACAAATGAGAAAAACTTTCAGCTAAACCCTCTTCAGTTTTCTTCTCACAATGTGAAAAGAAAAACAAAACAAAACAACATAAAAATATGTAGGTCCTCACTCCCACCTTGCACATAACCAGGAAAGCTGCTCTTCTTAACTTTTTCTTTGCTGGATATTTGCTTGGCTCCCTAACACAGCTGCACTTGCCCAGTTAGCCGTGGAACAGCTGCGCTGCTCTCCCAGTGGGGAAACAGAGTCCTCAGGATTGCACCTCTCCATCGGGAGTGCCACACTGATCTCCTACACTGATCCACAGCTCCAGTGATCCCCAGCAGCCACTGCTCCCCACCATCACCCAGACAGGAGAGCCCAGATGGCTCCCTGCAACTCAGCAAAGTCACTCTAGTTTTAGGGAGCACCAGCTGTATTTATAAATGCAGGTAAGGGAATAAAATCACCTACCCTGTGGAAAAAAAAAAAAGGCTTTCTAGAGCTGCAGTTATGTTTACTTCAAGTGGCCATTTAATCTTTGAAAGACTCACTGAAATTGCGTGTACCGCAGGTAGGACAGAAGAAGGCTCATTTTTTACTCATTTTTTTATTTTCCACAGAAAAGTAGATAATTCAGGAAGGTGTCAGGCCATGCTGATGTTCATGCTTTGCCTCCAAGGTAGCTCTGTCTAACTCAGCTGGAGTATCTCTGACCCACACCACCTCATGGTGTGGGGCTCAGAGGTGCTGCTTTGGAAACAGTGAGGCTGTGTCTCCAACCCCCCAGCCCCAGCAGTATTGCTGTGTGGGAGAGCAGCTGTCACATCAGCCATCAAAATATCAGGGTGCAAAAACCCCCAAGAGCTTCAGGGGACACAATGTCTTGCCTTCAGCCATGAGGTCAGAGAGCTTGGGTTTGCAAGGCCAAGCAGGTCTTGGTCATCCACACGATGTGAAGTCCATCGGCATTAATTGCTTTGCAAGGTCACATCCAGAGGTAGGAGCAAACTCAGCGTAGTGACACTAAACTGTTTATAGCTCTTGGGTCAGGTGCTGCAGTCACCAGCACCATGGAAATACTGCAGATTGACAGGCTCAAAGACACCAGGATGCAGATGTGAGTCACATACTTTATCACTGTATAAATATCTCAAATACTTCCAAACCTCTGAATAACACAGAAATGCAGCCAGCTCTGGGATGGAGGGCAGCAGATAGCGAACTGCAGCATTACAGATTAATGGCAGGAAGGAAGGAAGGATTTGGCAGGCCCCCACTCACACCAAAAGGCATCCATGGTGTTTGATGTCTATGCAAAAATATCTCCTCCCTCCCAACAGCACCCAAGAACTGCAAAGCCATCTCACCTGCATGCCCATCCTCAGCAGTTCCAGCCCCGGGTCTCCCCCCAGGTGCCTGGGAGCAGAAAGGCACATTTGCACTCCTGCCTGCCATGGGGTTTTGCTGGCCCTCATTTCAGTGCCACAGCCTCGCTGGAGATATGCAGAGAGGAAAGTGCTGTTCCGAGGGTTCTCCTCGTGCTGCCACAGGCTGGTTCCTACACATGCTGTTCAGGAGCACAGAGAGTTTCTGCCCCTGGAAAGCGTGCAGGGGTGACCTGAGCAGAGCGCTCATGGGGCAAATCATCCCACTGTCCTTATGTACTAAATAACTTGAGGAGACAGGGAAGCAGAGTGATGACTGCAATGGTGTGAATAGATTGTTATTTTAACTCTTAAATGGGTTTAATTACTAGGATTTTTTTTTCCTTATTCCAAGGGGCAGCTAACAGTTTCTTGGGTTTTTCAGAAGCGGCTTTCCTTGTCATGTCACCAATACATGAAACTAAGAATTTCTCTACCCCCACTCCCAGCCCCCACATCTTCCTGTCAGATCCCTTTGGTGGGGAAGGAGAGTTAGCAATATTCACAGATCCCAGTCATTAGGCCTTTCCTGCATAATTTCTAAAATGCACTAAGAGAAAAGTGAGGGGCAGGGGTGGGGCGGGGGGCAAAGAAAAACTCCTTTATTGTGCTGAGGCTCATAAATTCACTGCAGGACAATTTATAGCAGCAGAGCGTAGCACCTAACTCAAGTCAATGCAAGAGGTTAATATGAAAGGTTAAGGAACTCGGTTCTGGCTGATTTATGGTTGGCCTGTCGGCTTTTATCCTGACCACAGCTCTGCAACTGTAGCCTGGGACTCTACAAAGCACAAGAGGGGGTGGTGGTGTTAAAAAAATAATGTGTATTTAGACATTATCCCTGCCCATAAAATAAAGACCCCAAAATTCTTAAATGACCAAGAAGCTTTTGCATCACCACATGCCACTGCAAAAGCACAGCACCTCCACTCTTCTATTCCCAGGCTCCCAGAGCAGAGGGGATTGCTGTGATCATCTTGTTTGCTTCCTGTATTACACAGGCAATAGGTTTCTCCCACAAGCTGGGTTAAAGCTTGTGGGCAGCTTTTCTGAAAGCTGCCCAAGCTTAAAATTCCCACGTGCCAGCACAGAGACCAGGGTAGGCAGAGGGGACTTTGTGACAATAAGATGATACCTTGCTCCAAGAATGAACTTGCTTGACTCCAGAATCCAGCCACTGCATCATAAAAAGCATTTTTGCTTGCAGGATGGAAAAGCCCCATGTAGGTGGATACTTCTGTTTGCAAGTACACAGTCGGTGATCTCACAACATTTTGTCTCCAATCGGACAGCCTCCTTCTATAAAATGTATTAGATTGCCTTGCTAAAAATCTTTTCAACTTCCTCCAGCACTTTTCCAGCCAGAGAAAGGCAGAACTGGGTGCAACGTTTGAGTAGCAACCTTACCAAGTGTCATACAAGCTCTGCTCCCAGAAATATGCATTTCTACTGGTGTCCCACTGGCAGTATTTTCATTAAAATACATGAACAAATTTTCTTTCCGTTTATAAAGTTCCTTCTAAATTCCACATACTAGAAGTTTTTAATCTAGCGGTATTAAGACAGGCATCATCAAGAAATATGAGTAGATGGATTTAGTGTAAGTTGACTTTACCAAGCAAGCTGTATTCCTGTTTCAAAAGGACAAGTAGCCCCTCTCACAAGACCATTCCTGTGAAACGGTGTATTGGCAAAAGACTTTTGTCCTTGCTGTTTACCAAAACTTTTAATCCATGACCATCATCAGACTGCTCTGTCTACAGATCCCTGAATCATCCTTCAGTCCCAGACTGAGCATTGTTTATTCACAAAGTCTTGTGGATTGGCCCTAGATGTTCCCCTGTGTAACTGAGAGCCCAGCCTGGGCACTCGGGAGCAGTTCTAACCATCATGCTGGAGAAGGGACATAGCGAGGATACTTTCACAATAATATTTTGCAGCAATGATCTAAACCCACAAGAAATTCCTGTGCCTGTAGGTCTATTACTATGTTAGAGAAAAATTGTATTTGTCCTTTGATTTTTTTATAGAAGAGCATCTATCTGTCAAAGCTTTGGGGAGCTGGGCTGTGTTAAGGCTCCAGCCTGGAACTGGACATAAAGTTTTCCTGTTCAGGAGGGAGGAAGGACTGAGAGCCAGAGGCAACCCTCAGGCACTCGGTTTTCCTCTCGCTGCTTGCAGAGCAGGGTGTAACTCAGCTGCCCCCACCAGGACACAGAGTCCTCTCAGTCCCTGCCAGAGCCCTTGGCCATCCTGGTCTTTGCCCATGAGGTGCAGAAACTCCACTCCCACGACTGCCTTTCCCAAGCTGCCTCTCCAGCAGCTGCCTCCCAGCATGGCACACAAAGGATGTTCATGTACCAGCTGGGCAGCAGCACAGAGGGGACAGTGTCCCTGTCTGTTTGCAAATGCTCCCTGCACCAAGGATACGCTCCTGGACAAAAATAGCCTTTGGGTTTACATGCGTTGGCTAAACAAACCATGAAGTTTTAACCCCACTTGAAACCCAAATCTCCCGAGGATTTCTAATCAGAGAGAGAAATGTACCCTCATGTGTTCAGGAAATACATTATTTTTTTCTTAGCTCTGTAACTAAGCTTTTTGTTTTCACTTCATTTTGTTTTTGGTCAATTATGGTTGAATAAGCTCAAATTTTAATATCTGCATGTTTGTGCTACTAGACACTGTTCCTGCTGCTTCTGGAGAATAGAGGATATTGGTTTATGGCCCATATGAGGCAGAGAGACAGAGACAGTGAGAAACAGAGAGAGAGGAAAGAAGTTAACTTTAACTTTAGATCCTTCTTTACCCAATTTTTGAGGAACAACTCATGGCCGTATTCCTGCTCTTGGATCTTAAATTATTTGCATAATACTCTAAGTGCGTAAGATGTACAAGTATCTTTAAGAGCCATTATGCAAAGGTGAAGTACAGAGTAACTTTGCCAAGTTATTGTAATCTGGGAAGGTAGGCATTTGCATAGAACCATAAGTTTTGTACACAACTAGTAAGATGCTTAAACGCTCAGTGTATAGTATTTCAAGTAAAAAATAAATTGTCTCTCCCTCTCCTCTCGCTTTCCCTATCATCAATTGACATCAATGGTTAAAGGCCTTGGCAGAAAATCTAAATCACAGATAAAGAAGTAATACAAACAGAAAGCCTAATCCTGCTGCCAAGAAGTTGAACAGCAAAAATTTTATTGACGTTAGCACAGGCCAGATTGGGCCCAGGCACAGAGAAATTAGGAAAAGTCGCTATCTAGATTGAATGAGCCAACATGATGCAGGCTCTAGAGGTTAGGGAGATTTCCCTTTGGAAACACATCCACCCAAATTCTTGAAATGCTGGTGTTTCATATGACTAAGAGAAGGAGACAGTTCCCAAAACTCAACTTCCCTCACAGACTTGGATGTATTCTTCTTGGACAGCTCCAAAAATATATATACATATTTCTCTTTTTAGCAGATAGGAAAGCAAACTTTATAGTTCACATACCTGTACTAGTAGAACATATGTGTAGGTGTACTTTTTGTGTTATGATGGGCTGAAAAAATGGATATTTTTAACATTTCTCCAGACTGTTGCATGTTCTTGCACTCTTCAAGCTCAGACATCTTTTTACAGGTTTAATACTGTGAGCAGCCACAGCTGCAGGGAGTCCACACTGCTGTATGTATGTAGTCCTTCGTATTCTAACCAGAGGAATCTCTCAGGAGATGGAAATATCAGTACAAGAGCCTTGAACTGGCCTCTGCTTCTGTAAGGAGACTATGCAAGAGGTGTATCCTTAGCAGACCTGAACAACAACATCACTGCAGCAAACTTTACTGGAGGGCTTTTCCTCCAGGGGATTAATTTAATCTCCAGGTAAATTCAGTTCCCCACGGCCACACTTGCCACTCAAAGAAGGACATTTGTGCAGACCCAGTCATAACCACAGCATTTTTCTTTTCCTGCTATAGTTTATTTAGGGATTTCAGAGGGCAGTCCAGAAGGATCAGCTCAGCACACGCCATATAGCTTCTGATAGCAAACCAGGACAGTGCTTAGCAGCTTGTCACATGTAGATACGAATCAGAGGTCACGGTCAAGTGTCCGAGAAGACACCACCAAACCGTCCCCACTGCCTCTTGCACCAGGTTTCCTGGGGAGTTGCAAAAGGCAGGGCACTGACTCCACCTGTGAGGCTTTCACCCAGGCTAACACAGAAATTATGCCCCTGGAGAGGAGGAACTGGACAGGAGACAATGGATGGAGTTCCGTTTCATCCTCAGTCATGGAAGTAACTGGATTCATGTTTCTTTGGTATCTGTGAGGTCTCTGTTCATCTGTGCAGTTCAGTGATCTCATCCTTGCTGCTTGTCCCAAGGTAAAATAAATTTATGGATTTAAGGTGACTGAAGGTTTTTAAAACAAATCTCTTCTTGTCCCTCTAGGAGCCTTAAAAAATCATATTTCAGCTTTTTGTTTTGTTTAAATGGCATCACACAACTCCATTGCCCTCCCGGAAATATCACCAAGAAACTGCCTCAAATATGACCTGGGAGAGTGCTGATGCAGTTGAAGTAAATCATGCCAGTCATCCAGAGTGAACTTTTATTCCCATTCTCCTTATAAAAATAATATTAACCAAGGTAAAAAGAAAAAAAAAAAAAAAAGAATGCTGACTTTCTTGGAACTGGCTATCAGTTGAGTGGGTCAATTTAAGGTTTTTAATGAATATATTTCCCTCATACTGTTTGAGGCCTTGAAGAGGAACTACTATACCTCTTCCAATATTTTTCAGTGCCGTGCGTTGTATAAAAAAGAAATCAGATAGACACACCACTGAACTCTCTGCTTTTGTCCAGGCTGGCTGGAAGTTTTGCTGATTCTGACTGTTGAAGTACAATCAAGCCAAGCTGCCCTCCTTCTGAACAGCATTATTTCTTTTAAACATAAATAGACTTTTTCTTTAATTGAGACAAATACTGAAGAGACAAATGCCTTGTGTGAATTGCCATGATACCATCAGAGCCATGTCACTTTCTGTGAGGTGAAAAACCATCCTGGGTATTCAGTACACTAAGGCTGCTGTAGACAGTTCTGCTGGGAAGGAGGATGGGAAAATATAAGAGGTAAAAAGATGTGCCTTGACCCCTCTAGAAACAGCAGGTTCATATTTCAGATCCATAGGGTCACAGACTGATGCATTTCTTAAAAGGAGTCAAAAAGTCACAAATACTGTTCACTGAGCAGATGTTCTCCAGGTAATAGCAAAGGTGTGTTTGATTAATACTGTTTCACCAGCATATTTAAAATTTGCCCCACAGAGCTGTAGGCTCTTTAATTAAATTTCTGTTCAAAAGGAGAATGAAAAGAAAGCAAAGGACCAGCTTCTAGGTGTAAAACTAGTGTTATCCTCATTGAAACCACTCTGAAGCCAGTAGAGCAAACAACTTGAAGTAAGGAAAAATCTGACATTTTCTAGCCATGTTCTGGCAGCAAATCACTCACTGGCAAGGAGCTAAGTTGTTCCCATTCCTGTCAGTAGAGTGCTTGCTGGTGGGCAGCTCACCATTGCCATGAGCCTTTTGTTTCCAGTAAAGTAGACATGAGTTCACACAATCACGTGCATGGCTCATGTGCTCATGACGTGTGTGACTAGGAATAATTCAAATAGAAATAATCACATTAGCTCAAAGATGGAGATCAAAAACCTTATTGTCCTTTACAGGCAGTGACACCTTCATTCTGACCAGTGTGCTCAGGACCAAGTCTTGATGCTCGTTTCACACCACTGAAAAAAACAGAGGCACACTGCAAGATGCCATGGGCAAGAGTAATATATTTTGTCTCTCTAAGATTTGGGGGTTTTTGCCTTTGATGATAGGATTCAATGCAGAGGTTCACCCAGATGGCATGGAAATTTCAGGGTCACAGACAGCATGAAGTGCCTTTTAGGAGAATCTGCATATTGTGAACACTTACAAATTGGTCATTTATGTCAAAATGTGAGAATTAGTGTGTGATAACAGATTCTTCCACGTATGGAAGTCATGACCACAATATCTAATTTATTATATACCACTTGCCCAATGAATCTAATATCATAAGCCAAACAACAGACAGTCATTTTGTCCGTAGAAACCTCAGGTGTTGGATGTGAACTCAAGAGACATATGGCCTGAATGCAAAAAGGGGTTGAAGTCACTGTGTGCCACCATAGCAGAACTGTTTGGTGGATTTGGTGCCCTTGACCCAGAGCAGAGAATCTTTCTGATTTCACTGTTGAAAAATGGGGAGAAATTAATGCCATATAAAAGTACTCAGAGATCAGAGATACTCCATGGAAAAGGGAAAGCTGGTTGAGCTGGTGGTGCCTTCATGAACCAATGGAATTTGTTCCAAGGGAGTGTGTACAGGCACCGGTAGCTCAGTGAAACATCACAGTATGGTCAGTCTCTGAATCTGCTTGGGGTTGAGAGTGATCTGAGGAGAGGAGGAAATCTGAAAAATTCAGGTCTAGCCACAAGTGGATTCATACACACCTCAAGGCAGAGACACAGCCATACCAGCATGTGTCTGAGGTACTGGACAGAGAACGCAGGGTGAAGGGTGCCTTGGAGAATGGGCAACCCAAAAGCTCTTGTGACATTTAAATCTGGTAATTCCTGGAACCAGTTGGCTTCTCCTGGTCTGATGCACAAAGATGTGTTTCACATGCTCTGGATGTGCAGTTCTACATGATTAGCCATGCATACACACGTCTCACCGTGGGCCTGGGACACATCTCTCAGTAGTGAGCAGCCTGGTTACGTAGTGCTGCTGCTCTCAGCACATTTTTGTTAATCACAGCTGAATGAGGGTTACTACTTCTGGGTAAGCAATCAAAAGTTTAAACTGCATCTGCGTAAATATTCACCATCACATGAGGGTTTAAGCTGCTCTCAGCAGAGTCAGGAGTCATCAAGCAAATGCCCATGGCTTCTCTGGGCGTATCACCATCTGTCTGCATGGTTTTGTCCTTTTTCAGTGGCAAATGTGGGCTTAGTGCTGGTGCACATGAAGGACTGGTGGCTTCACAGAAAAGCAGGTGCTCTGAAAGCTTTAAATAGCTCTGCCACATACTTCAAACATGACTGGCAGCACTCCTAGTATTCTGCCCTGCATTATTTGGCCAAGAAGCCTCAGCCTTTAGCTTCCAGACTTGGCCATTTCAACCTTAAGCCTCCATATGTCTCAGTCCTTCAGAGCATCCCACCACTGAATCTTGTTTAACACAGGTATGGCTCCCTGGGGTGCTGTTCAAACATGCCAAGGGAGTGGAACATAATGAGAACCTACGGCAGGGCATCTTTAATTTAAGCCAGGATTTGAACCCAGGCCTTGGCAGATGTCTAGGAGAATTTTGCCCAAGTGTGCTTGTTTTCCTCCTTTCTTTTTCCAAGTGTTTGTTTCCCAGTTTGCACTAAATTTTATTGAAAACATCAGGCTAATAGCAATGGGGAGAGTGGTTGAGTAGATTTTGCCTCTTTTTCCCTTTTCTTTCTGGAATGCAGCCATCAAAATAAACATTAAATGCAAAATGCTGGGGCTTGAGTTATTACTTGTGAGGGTGCTGGGAGGGAAATTTATAGCAACATTACTGTGTTTTGCTAGAAATCTCTTAATGCACCAAAGTGGAGAGGTGTGTGTGTTTTTTATTAAAATGTTGCACTCTATAAATCTGAGCAGCAGGGAGGACACAGGTGGGCCCAGGGCTCAGCTGACTGGACTGTCATTCTAAACTTGGGGAAGGTCTGTCTGACTGTCCTCTCACCCCATCCCAGCATCATCACAGCCACAGGCTGTCTCCATCACAGGCTGCAATGGCTGTGGAGGCTCTGCCTTTGCTTCATTACAGCAGCCTTCCAGTACCTAAAGTGGAGAGAGGGAGAGGGACTTTTTGCAAGAGCATGTAGTGATAGAACAAGGGGGAATGGCTTTAAACTGAAACAGAATTTAGATTAGATTTTAGGGAGAAATTCTTCACTGTGAGGATGGTGAGGCACTGGAACAGGTTGCCCAGAGAAGGTGTTTATGCCCCATCCCTGGAAGTGTTCCGGGCCAGGGTGGACAGGGCTTTGAGCAACCTGCTCTAGTGGAAGATGTCCCTGCCCATGGCAGGGGGATTGGAACTGGTTGATCTTGAAGGTCTTTTCCAACACAAACCATTCTATGATTCTTTGCTCTTATTGTTGTTGCTGTTGGGTTTGCTCCCTCTTTTTGTCCTTCTGATTTTTAAGCCACCAAAAATGACCAGTCAGGCTGTCATTGCTCCTGCTTTGATAGCAAATTTCCTAATGATGTCATTCAAAGACTGTTCCTTTTCAGACTTTCTCAGTGACCTTCTCTTGTGCCCTAGCAGCAGTGTGTCCTGATCAGAATTTTTCATGAGTGGATGACCCCTAAAAGCTGAGGATGGCAGCTGGGCAGAGGTCTGTTGCTGTGACTGGGCAAGGTTGTCATGCAATTTGGAGACCTGGGTGCACTTCGCCAATGTTGCTAACTTAGTACTTAATACAGGCTCCAGGGAAAGCTGACGAAGCTCAGGACCAGGAGAAATACCAGTCACTTGTGTCCCTGTGTCTGTCAGTAGATAAGGTACTTTTGCCTGAAATTCAGAGGCTGGCCATGCCGCTGCCTGGGCTGCTGCTGCTGAGCTGCTCACTGAAGGAAGGGGCAGTGACCCACGGGACTCCTGGGCTCTTTCCCAGCGTGCAGTGGACAGCAGATATTGCGGCTGAGTGTGAGTTCAGGTAATCACAGTCTGAGACTCATTTTCTCTGCCTTCAATCAAGGGTGCTTCCCTCAGTGTGAGATTTTAAAGTAAGGATATGACATCGTTGTGGGATATCCATGCAGGCAGGCATCTCCTCAGCCTGCTCCACTGCTTGCAAAATATCTTGGGTGCTTTCTGTAAGACCAATCCTGGACCATCCTGTGGAGGGAATTTGCGAACCCTGTGAACCGACTCCCCCTTAATTAGGCATGGCTCTGACACAATAAGCCTTGATAGGATTTTTTGCAAGTTAAAAAAAAATAAGGAATAGCAGTGTTCCTAGAAGGCGTAAAAAAATAAACAAGCAAACGAGTAACAGGAAAGAAGAGGTCATATCTATGGTCCAGGAGACTGGAAGAGCAGCATGAAGCCCCTGCTAGGAATCACATCTACTCAGAGATCCCGCCGCTGCGGCTGCGAGACCCGGCCGTGGCGGAAAGTTGAGCGCCCGGGGAGCCGCGGCGGGGCCGGCAACCCTCGGGCTGGGCGCTGTGCGCCCGCGGCTGCCAAGGGCGGCTGCGGAGTGTCCGAGAGAAGATACCGTGCAAAGAAGCCGAAGATTTTATTTGCAAATCCCCTTTGTCCTGCTCCCCTCCCTCTTCGGGACAGTTCTGGAAGGGACTTTTCCAGGGCTTGCCTAAGCCCCCCAAAAAAGCACACGTTCCCCTTCCTGTACTCCTCCTCGAATGAACCTGCTGAAAAAAGAGGGGTTTCCTCCGGTGCCAGTGCCTTGGAAACCAGCGCTCTGAGCAGCAGGATGCGAGAAAGCCGCTGCCTTGGCCCCGGAGCAAGCGTGGGAGCCCAGCGCGGGCGCTCCTCACCCGGGCCAGGAGCTCAAGCTCCGCGGCGCATTTAGCCATCGCCCTGAGCACTTAAACCGTGCTGGGGCAGCAAATTTTGGCGCAAATCACAAGGAAAATAAGTTTGTGCGTGGTGCACTGTCCGCCGAACATTGTGCTGTGATATCTGTAATTGGTACGCATTTGTTATCAGGAAAAGAAAAACCGTCATGATTATAATTCCTAGTTCTGGGTCAGGAGTTGCTTTATTTGGGAAGATCTGTTTCCCTTTGGTTTACGCTTGGTTTCAGGGAGCTGCTTGGACATTGCAACGAGAAAGGCGCATTTGCTACAAACAACCCCGGAAATATCTACCGGAGAGTAAGGCAAGGAGAGGAGCAAACGAAATTCAAGGACCGGGGCAGGGGCAGAGGACGGGGCTAAGCCGGCCGCTCCATCGCGGCAGCCCGGAGGTTCGGGGGCGCCGAGCAGAGCACTGTAGAGTGGGGGAACGGGCGCGGATCTGCCGCCCCTCTCCCAGACCTGGAGCCGCCTGGCCCTTGCCTCATAATTGCAATAAAAAGTATCCACGCTTCTCTGGGAGAGCTTTTCATCCTCCCTTGGCAGCAGGCACCAGCTGCTGTTCGCCGAGAGATGCTAGAGGTGGGTCTCCGGGCTGGGCCAGCGTCGTCCCCGCGGCCCGGGCGGCGAGGCCAGGTCTCAGCACCAGGCGTGACGGACCGGGGGCGAGCTCCCTCTCGTTCAACCTTCCCGCCTACCCCAGCGTGTCCCCGTCTCTTCTCCCTCGCCCCCGCCGCCGCGGGCTGTCCCAGCTCTGCCCTGCTCATAAAGGTCAGGGAGAGCCGCTCTCGCCGCGCTGACAGGTGCACCAACTGCCTCTGGATGCCTTCGGCTCGGAGCTCCCTCCTCCCTGACCTCTTTGATTCAAGCGCAGGGCAAGGAAGACATTCACAGGTCGACGCACCCCAAGGGGAAATGCCTATCCCGTGGCGCATCTCGGCCCCGGCCTCAGAAGGTCACCAGTGTCGGGGGCAGTCCTTGTCTTGTTCCTGGGACCAGAGCCCGGACGCTTGGGGCGGTGGGTCCGCCTGGTCCCGTAGCACATTCCCAGGACAAGGGGGCGGTACCCAGAGCGCGGTGTCGCATCCCCAGGGCTCCGCTGCCCCGCAGAGCCGCCCGGCCCGCCACCTCCCTCAGCTCCCGTGGGTGCTGCCGTGCACTCTCCCGCGGAGCCCTCGGCAGGAGCCGCGGGGCAAGCTCGGCCGCTGTCTCGGCGTCACCACTCGGAGGACCACCGCTTCCCCCGAAGGCAGAGCCGCCCTGCCTTCACTGAGCCCGAACTTCTGATTTACGAGAAAAATAGCCCCTGATTTCAGAGCCAGTGCTGGCAAGGTCACACGCAAAAGGAAAGTATCGAGCAAATTAATAGCAAATATATACTTCCCCGCGTGAAGGAATTTACCGACAGCCACCAGGGATGACATATTCAATATAGACACCCTCCCCCCACCATCCCAGATCTGTCCGGGGTGCTTGGAAGCGGGACGAAGTGAGCGGCACGGCTTTAACTCAGCCCGGCTTTACCGCCTAAGCCAGTCTGTGGTCCTCAGACCCGGCTCAGCCCGGACCGGGACACGGTGCCAGCTGGGTGCGCTCCGCCGCGCCCGGCGGGACAAGAGGAGGAGTGGGGTGCGGAACGGGGTGCGGGGGGGCGCGGGGGCCGCCCCTGCTCCATCTTCCCATTGGTCCTCACATACTGGCGTCACCCGGGGCCCCGCGAGCGAGATGTCAAAAGAGGTGATTTTTCCATGTTTTCCTGGGAACACCGGGGAAAGGACGGGATCGAGGGGTTTCTGCTGCTCCGGGGACCCCGGGCTCCGCTGACCACCCGGACAGCGCAGGGCACAGCCCGCCGCGGAGTGGGCCCAGCCGCCCTTCTCCGGCCGCGGCAGCCTCGGGGTCTGCGTGCAGGACCGGGTACATAATTCCCTTCGCTGCCCGCAGCTGGGCGCGAGCTCCACACTGTCTGGAAAAGAAAACAAAATTTAAAAATTGAATAAAAGCTAAGGGAACACAATTCTCGTCTGAAAAGCCCTTGCGGCCCGGAGCAGTCCGCTAAGGCACGTTAGGGCCCCCGGCGTCGTGCGAGCAGAGCAGGTCTTGGTGGCTCTGGCCCCCTCCTGCCGCCTCCCCTTGTGCCCCGCATGGAGAGGGCTGGGGACCCCCGACTCGCCCCGACCTCCCGAGCGGGCACCGGGGCCCCATCCTGAGCTGCTCAGTTCGCGGACCAGCAGCGGCCGCAGCCTGGGTCCGGCGGGTCCCTCACCCAGCGTCCCAGCGACCAAGCAGGTGCCCTCTTTGGTGACAACATACAGATACACAGGCACAGGTGGCCATGTGGATCCTCATGGAGCCCTCCGGAGCAGCAGGACGGGCCGCGCTGCGGAGTGGGGCCGAGAGCCGCGGACTGCGCGGCTGCGGGACCACGGCCGAAAAGCAGGGCTGAGGGGTGGGAGCCTGCGGGGAGAGGAGCTCTCTTGCTGAGGTGGCTGTAAGAGGCAGCGGGGCGGGATCTAAGGAGGTGGATGAAAAAGCTTTGCCCGCACAAGCCCAGAGAGGCAGGGGCTAGCCTGGCCAGCATCGGAGCCTGGTCCTTCCTTCTTCCCGGAAAGGGGAGCGGGTCAGCTTCTGTTCTCTGTAAGCGCTTTCGTTACACGAGGAACGTGTTTTAACAACATTCGATATTTATTCCCGAGGAAAGGCTCAAAAGGCAGGACAGCAAAGCCCTCGCATCGTGCAGCTCAGGCCCCAGCCGGTGCCCGGCAGGAAGAAGGAGCCAGAGCGCAGGTATCGGCCGGATGGTCGCTAAACAAGCTCCACTCCTGAAATAAAGATGCAGCCTTCATCCCGCTGGGAAAAAAAATGTTAGGGGAGATTAGCACGAGTACTTTTTCCCCCTTACTCCCCCCTTGCAGTGGTGTTATAAATAGATCGCCTTCAGATCTCGGTCTAGTACAAACGGAGCCCGCAGGTCTGAAGAGACCACACAAACCAATCCGTTGGGGAAACAAATTCGAAACAGTTTTCATAAGCAAGGCTCTGCCAAAGTGCCGGGAGGGAACGGTGTGAAAGATCTCCCCTCTCTCCATCCCCCTCTCCAGTGAAATGACCCCGCTCCCTAAACCGAGGTATTTACTCTGGGGTGCTGGATCCGGCACCCCGGGACTCCTGCCGTGACTCTCTTCAGCCATCCCGCCGCCGCTCTGGCTGCAACCATCGGGAATATCAGGAGGACGGCGGATGCTTGAGGGGACACCCCTCAAGCCGCGGGTTTCCCCCGGCGGTGGCTGGGAAAGCGGGGAAAACCATTCTTGCCTCCTCCTCCCCGGCCTCCTGCGAGAGCCGGGCTCGTCCCAGCAGCCGTCCCGCCCGCCCGCTCCTCGCAGCCCTGCGCTGCCGCGCCCGGTGTGCAGGGACCAGCGGAAACCTCTGCCTTTTCCCTCGACTTAACACAAGCCTGAGTGTTTAAATCACACGGGAATAAAGATTTGTTTTTCTTCCAGAAATCGAAATGCAGGATATGTCCGCCATCTCCTGCGCCTCGCTCCGGGTCCTCACCCGGGAGTGACGCCCGCCCTTGCCTCGGCGGAAAGGAAACAGCTCCTCGGAAACAAGCTGGTCAGGGCTGCCCTGGGCTGTCCCTTCTCCCTGGGGTGTCGCCTGCCGGCGACACCTGGAACGCCCGGAACTGCAGATAGATTCCTGACCTTTCCAGCATCTATTATTCGGTCGGTGTGACCTGCCGTCCATAAAGGCGGGACCGGTTGGCTCTCACATGGGCTCCCGCAGCTCTGGGGCGGAAGGGACCCTCGGGAGTGACCTCTTCCAAAACCAACAGGGACCATACCTGAAAATTGTCTCGATATAAAGCCCATGTACACATGGAATTGGCAAACGGTTCCTATGGAGAGCAGACCTTTCGGCCGCACTTTTTCCCTTCCCTTTTCGATGCATTTGATGCAGGGAGAGGGCAGGTTTGGAGTCACTCGGAGGAAAAATGATGAGATCGTGTTTCAAATGGTGCGCGTCCCTTTGCGCCCTTGCTCTGCGGATCCTGGGTCCCGCAGTCGAGAATGCGGAGAGACCGTGCGGGCAGAACGCCGCGGCCGGATGGACACGGCCGTCCCGGCTGCACCGCGACACGCAGCTCCATCGCCTCGTTTAACGGGAGGGCGGCTACAGGCTCCCTGTGCGCTTTTGTGTTCGCAAGGCTCCGCTCCCGGCTAACGGGGGCCGAGGGGAATCCCCCGTCACACTTGCTGAGAGAACTGCACGCCAAACCTAGTCCAGCTAAACGAAAACAGCCAGGAAAAGTGATTTCCCGGTTATTCCCCCCCCACGCCCGCTAGATCGCCAGGTACTTGCGCACATCCTTTCCCCCGGTAACGATTCCCGAATTAACCTTCCGCTTCTAGGGATGCAAATTNCCCCCAAATCTCTCCCTTTGGTTTTTTTTTGCTCTTGATGTTGTTTAACTTTGCCGAAGAGAAATCCCGAGGCCGAGTATAATGCTGTAGCATCGAGAACTGCCCTCACATAATTTCTTTCAGGCTTCTTTTTCGTTCCCCCAAAAAATTGCGGGAGAAGGAACTGGAAAACACGCATTTAAAGCGTCCCTCCACCGTGAGTGACGCTGCGAGTCCGCTGCAGAGGAGCTGNCGGCTAACGGGGGCCGAGGGGAATCCCCCGTCACACTTGCTGAGAGAACTGCACGCCAAACCTAGTCCAGCTAAACGAAAACAGCCAGGAAAAGTGATTTCCCGGTTATTCCCCCCCCACGCCCGCTAGATCGCCAGGTACTTGCGCACATCCTTTCCCCCGGTAACGATTCCCGAATTAACCTTCCGCTTCTAGGGATGCAAATTAGTTCTTAGATAGAGGGTTCCATTGCTGTCCTTTCCGAGGGCTGCTGATTAGCCCTGATTTGAAGATAATGGAATTTTCGTTATAATTTAATGCAAGGATGGGCTAGCCGAGACTTCTGACCAAAGGAAACCTGGTCAGCTCTCCTTCGGGTCGGCCNACAGGGCAGCTGCCCTTCGGCGGAGCCGCTCGCAGCTGCCGGTACCGGCAGTACGCAGGCTCCCTTGGCCGCCCCGAAGCGGATTTTAGAAAGGCTTTTATGCATTAAGTTGGTTTTTATTATGTCGTGGACGAGGGAAAGAATGGGGCCTGCAGTGGGGTGGGTGAGTTTGGGAGGGGAGAAAGAAAGGACGAGAAAATAATTAAGTAGAAGTAATAAAGAGAATAAGGAAGGCAAATCCGCTGAAAGCTTTCTTGGACTAGAAAACTCAGCGAGCCCGGCCCTGCTCTGAGGGAAACTCGCAAAATGGTTTAAAATCTCGTAAATGAATCCGTCTCTGGCTGTTTTTAATGACGACGTCTCTAGAAAT
>VXBC01010271.1:72759-116093 GCA_013399945.1 Ploceus nigricollis | reverse complement strand
CTCGGCGGGGGTGGGGAGATGCGGCTGCCCTGATCCCCGCGGGGAGCAACAAGGGAGTATAAAGGCGAGAGAGAGGTGCGCGGCAGGCAGGCGCGAGTGGGGAAGCGGGGGAAGGGGACAAGGGGGGACGTGATCCAAGCTGGCATCAGGGAGCAGGAACCGGCAAGCGGAGCCAGGAGGGCAGGGAGGCGAGGCGAGCTTCAGGGAGCAGAGCGGCAGAGCCGGCCCTTCCCTCCCGCTGATGTGGGACCGGCTGCCCGGCGAGGCTCGGCCGCCGGCTCCCGGCGTGCTGCTGACGCCGCCCTGGCAATAGCCCTCTCTTTTCCACAATAGGGCCACCAGATCTGCCATTCAAGGGTTCCGGCACCCTCCCAGGGAGGGGAGGGAGCTCTCGCCAGGAGTTTGGCTAAGCCTCTGTTTGAACAGACACTCGGAGGTGCGGGATCTCCTCCGCGGAAACCTGCGGGATATCCTCAGGGAGCCAGACGCGAAGGTAGGGCTCACGTTCCTTACCCCTAGGGCCGCGCAGGAAGGGTTATTCGCGGCTCTTTCCAAAAGGTGTTTTGCGCTTCTCTTGAATTGGACGGTAGAATTGGTAGATCTGGCTGGAGGCTTTTATAGGATTCCTGACCCGAGCTGTTTATAACACTCATGTGTCAAAGGACCGGGAGACTCCCTCCCCCTGTATCCCTGCCGCTCCCTCCTTGCAGGAAGATTTCTTTTCGCACTAGAGCTGTTTATTTTCGACTTGTCCGCTGCTGATTGGAATTAACTCCGCTTTAGCCCTACGCTTCAGCAGCGCACGCCTGTAAACCCAGCTGGACGTTACCAGCAACAAGAAGGTGCGGAAAGAGAAAGAGTCTTAAAACTTTTACTAGTCTTAGTTATTTTGAAAGCAACACAGAGCAAAGCAGATGAGAAAAATACTGATGTAGAGAGAGATTTGGAGATGCTTATTTGAGTGCGTTTTCTTCCTAAGGGTTTGGTGTAGGAGTCCTATTAACAATATATGCTGATGCCAGATAGCGCAAATGAGCTCTGTGCGTGTTATCTGGAGCTGCAGGCTGTTTATTTTGTGCAGCCTTTTGAGTGTACATTCAGTGTGGTTGCATGACTAACTGGCTGGAGTGATTCACTGGCTGCTTTATGGGTGACTGCTCAAAACAAGTTGTGAATCAAAAGAGATTTCTTTGGCTGTGGTTTCTAACCTCCCAAGTTAAATGCACCCACGGTTTAAGGGGAGCTAATGTGCAGACTTCAATCCCTCAGATCGTGAGGATTTATTCATTTTCCAGGCCCTGCGTTCAAAGTCATGATGAGTTTCCCTTGTAAGAGGGAGGTGGTGTCTGAGAGGCTCGGAGCCAAGGTCTGCTGCTAAAGGACATCTCCAGATCTGTCCATTTGGTCACCCTAGTTCCTGGTCCTTTAGCCAGTTTTGCTCCCTGGAGTCCTTAAGATGCTTTATTACTTGTTCAGGGCATTTTTGTAGCTTAGCAATTCTCAGGTAAAAAGTGTGAATATGTCCTGGGGCAGTAAGAAGTTTTTATTCTCATTTTACAGTTGGAAAAACTGACACTTGGAATACCTGAGTGGCTTGTGCAAGGTGAAGCTGTGGCCACTCAGTGGCATCAGTGTGACCTTTGCAGGGCCGTGGCTCAGGCAAAAAAGAAGCACTCAGCCGGCTTGAGAAGGAGCCACTGCTGGAGTCAGAAACTCATGGAGTAGAGGTCCCGTGTGTGATTTTGCAGGGGCTTTAACTTAGGTTTCTTGACAGCCTCATTCTGTGCAAAAAGCTGTAAGCAATCGGTGTGCTCTCATATCCTCGGGTTTTTTGGTACGTAAAATAGGCTCAACCTGCCAATCCTCTTAATGCTCTAATCTTTAAAAAGTAACTCATCAGCGTAGCCAGCCTACATTGGCCAACACAACACAAGATATGAGTTATGCTTTTCAGAAAATGCTGAGCAATCGCTGCCCCAAAAGTCATATGTTTCTGAGGTACTTCTCCTACACATCTGAAAAAAAAAACCCATTTCAATTGTTAATCATGTTGGAAAGCACAGGTCTAGTATCTTTATGTCGATACATTTTCAAATGGAAAAAAGAGATAGTTGTGGATTAGGAGAAGCCTGAGTGGTAATGCAGCTGATATAGGACCCCTGTGACTTGAGAAACATTTACTAAGAGATGAATGGGAATATTTCATATTAATAAAATGTCAGAGCAATTTTTCATAGTTACATGTGTCTCAGCAGCCTCAGCTTGTAAAGGAAAGTTCATAAGTAAAGGAGGAAAGCTACTTACATATAATAAATAAATTACCTCCATTTTATTTTCTGTGTAAGTTCAGATGATTCAATGTTATTATACATACTGGTGAATCTGCTTGGCCATATTTTTCATTCATTCTTGCAAATCATCTTCATATTTTGACTGGCATGTAAGTAGACACAATGTGAAAGAGCAGTTGCGATCACCATGATAATTCTTAGGTCATTTTTTTGGTCAAAGAGAGGAATCAGTGAGAAATAGGGTAAATGGATGGAGAGAGGAAGGAGAAGAGATGAAAGAGAAGAGGCAGGGTAAGAAGAAGAAGAGAAGATATCTTGGATGGGTAATAAGCAGTGACAGATTCAGCATTATTATGGAAGGTGGTCTGCAACAGATTTTATGAACTATCTAAGTATGAACCCACCAGTATAAAATTCTTTATATCTCCCTTGAGAATATCTGTGATTCAACATTTTGTAGCTGCTGTCTTCAGGTCCCAGCAGGACTTAGTCATGACAAGTTGGTATATCATGAGCTATGGTCTCTCATCTGCACTGACTGGAGACTGTTGCATTATCCAACTCAGTACTAAATGTCTATTTAAGTCTGTTTGTATCTAATTTTTTTTTTAATGAAGATGCAGTTTAAGTGTTATCCTTTTTACATTTAATCTGCTTATTGGAAACAGATGGTTGAATCAGTATTATTTCTAAATATATTATTTATTAGCAAGAACTAATAGGTTTATTAGCAGTAAGGCAGTGGGTGGGCTGGTGGAGGAGCCTGAAAAGTAAGCTGGTTTACTCACCAACAGACTGTATGCTGCATGCTGAGCCCAGGTGCAAACTCTGTGGGACTTAACATAACAGCCATCTTTATTCAGTGGAAGTCTGAAAACCCTACAAAACCAGAGGGCAGGGAGTCAACAGCATCAAGGCCCATCAGAGAAGTGCTATCAATGGGGAATGAGGAAACTGAGGAAGAGAACAAATGCTTTGGGCAGACTGGTGTTGGGGGGAAATAAAATAAATTTGTAAGATCTCAATATAGCTCCTATCTGATTGCTGGTCCCCATCTGGGCTCTAGGTGCAAGCACTGCTGCTTAAAAGAAATATCTCGTGTCACATCAGTTCCTCCCCGTAGTGGAAGCAGTACCCTCAGGACTTTGGATATTGACTGACTACTTCACTTGAGAGCTGTAACATCAGTTTTAGGGTAGGATGCTGTTTCCAAAAAGGGAAATGGGGAACTGTATTCATTCTTTTGATGCAAGAGAGATCAGACAACAAAAGTGCTTGCAGATATATAATCTACTCAGGAGCAGTGGGGAGTGAAAGACATTCACACCAGAATTAAATCAAAACAAACCAAAGTTGTACAGTATGCACAGGGAAAGAGTGCAATATCGAGAATTTTCCCAGAAAGGGTCAAAAACAATCAGAGAATGATTCTGTTCTGGGGACAGTGCTCAGAGAGATCCGAAGTCCCATCTGCAAGACCATGACTCTGCAAGGTGTTGAGAAATGTGTGTGACACAGGCCAGAAGTTGTTCTACAAAACAGGGTAAACAGGAAAATATTGCTCAGCCCAAAACTTAATACAAGACCTGTGCCACAGCAAGGTTTCTGAAAAGAAAAGCACTTCAAAAATTATACCACAGGCTCACAGGGGTACCAGTCTGCTGGGCATGGAGCTGTTCTCAGGCTGTTGAGTCTGCCAGGTGGGGATGGGTCACCTGAGACACTTGTCCTTTCCAGTGTGTGTGCACAAGCCCACAGCATCCAGTTTTTCCTGCCCCAGAGATGTCACTCAAGAATTATTGTATGGGAGGCTGATGCATGTCCAGTCCCACTGTGCGGCCAGCTGGAAAGGGGAAGTGGGCAGAGCCTTGTTCTGCAGAGCTTGTTCCCAGAGGGGTGCCCTAGGCCAAACAGTGGGGCAGGGTATGCACCAGAGCCTGGACCACAGTGCTGGTCTACAGTTCATGAGGCAGCGAGACCTGGAGCACCGTGCGGTTCTTTTCCAGCCTTCCCTGGGATGGTGCATGCCCAGACCTCTTTCTGGAGTAGAGTCAGGAGCACAGCTGTGGCAAGGACCCATAGCTGAGAGCTGAGAAGCCCTGCACTATAGACATAACCTGGCTTATCAAGATTTGGTCTGAACCTTCATAAGCAGATTGGAGCCAGATATCACTCTGAGCTAGACAGGACATAGCCAAATGCTAGAAGGCAAAAGGAAGAAGAACCTACCTAAATTGGCAGAGGACCTGCAGACATTTTATGTTTCTCACATCTCCAGTGAGGACTTCCAAGATAAATAGCCGATGGACTAGACAGTTAGACAGAATGTGCAGAAGGCTAGAAACACTCCACGAAGCTGTGGGATTTATGGCAGAGCTTAAATATTGCATTTCAGCTCTTGAAAAGAAGTTGGAAAGCTGCTACTGGAAGAAAGGGAAGATGGTTGCTTTATATAGGTATGAGCTCTTGTGCTAGAGAAATGAGTATTTCCATCCAGACCATACCAGTTCAAGCTATTAGAAAAAGGGACTTATGAAGGATAGAAAGCAATGGAGTATTGGCTGCAACATCAAACATGATGTTGCAGCAACTCAGTTAGCTGCGGCTCTATTGGGGAGGGGAAATATCCACAGAGAGGGTTGTTATAAATGACTGGTCAGGACAGAGCCTCATAAAAATCTACTGAAAGGCCCAAAGTCAGCTCAGGAAAAATAGGAACCTGTTGCTGCACATGCAGAGTTGGGTGATGCTGGTTTTAAGTTAGAGTTGAAGCTGTAATAAAGCTTATTTGTGCCTAGGCTTCGATATTAAGTTGGCATCCAGAGAACCCTGCTGTTCCCTTGTGGCCTTTAATTAGTTTGGTTTTGTGGCTGGTTGTCCTGGAAATCCCCTTTCCTTGGTGGTAAAAATTGGAGTTTTTGGTTGAACAATCTTTTTCTCCATTCGTCAGCAGTCCACCTCAGAGGGTGGGCAATGGGAATAGCCAAGTAGCAGGAGAGGGGTTTATCACCTGTGTGATTTACAGGCATCACAGGTGCTCATTCAGGTGTGGAATTTAAAGATGAAATGTTGTATAGGAGATGGAAAAATAAAACAACGTATGACAAGCACTCTTGAGAGTTCATTATCACCAAAACATTCAAAAAAGAGGTTCTGATGTTTTGCTGTGATGCCTTGAAGTTATAAAGTCTTTAGTCAAACCATGAGAGAACTGGTTTTGAGGAAAATGCAGACAGATGACGGCAAATTGTTACAAGGAGGTGCGATGCTATTCTTGCATGTGCTGTATCTGTGAAGTGGGTCCCCAAAGATGGGGAGAAACCTACTGCAGTCAGACATGGAGACCAGAGAGGGAGATGATGGGACAGTCTAACATGTAGCCCTCACCCTGGCATGGGTCTGAGGGAAGGCAGGGACTGAGGAAAGTGTCCTTGCTGGCAAAAAATGCATGCAGCAGACCGGACTGCTGGGATCCAGGAAATTGCTCAGCATAGCCAAGGTGGGAGGTGAACTAACACTGAGCATACACATCACTGGGGCTGGGACCTGGTCAGTCCTGAAAGCACCAGGGCTTTCAGCCTGCGGTATTTTCCTTCAAAAACATGGCTCATGTGAAAGAAAGAGGTTTGGGCAATCTGTTTGTGGTGCCTGCCCCTGTGGGCAGGCCCTGAGCTGTCTCTTTGAGCTTCTACACAGGTTTTTGGACCTCATCAGCTGTCCTGGTTAGAAAAGAAGGCCAGCAAGAGCTTTGCTGTGTGATACATTAACCAGAGGGTGCTTATGTCTTATTATTACTAGATAATATCTGGGATTTGCCTTACTAGGTTCATTTTGGTTTCCACAGTGAATATCTGGAGGTCAAAATGGCTTTCATGTTAGCACAAGTCCATAAAATACTGTAGCATGGGTCTCCCATCCCCTGTGTACAGCAGCCCTCCTTCAAGAGACCAAGACAGCAGGCACTGCATAGGCAGCCACCCCGACCCTGTGGTGCAGCTGGGATGTCCTGAGCGGGGTGAGCCCTTTAATAGGAACCGATGATGTTTTATAAACAGGCTGTCATGAGCTCCAGGCTGCCAAGCTAAATTGAACCCAGAGCAAGGTGAACTGCTGAAGAGAGGGATAACTGCACCCTGGGCAAACTCAGCCAGGAGCAAAGGGGCAGTGCTTCCCCAGTGTCAGGGAAGGGAGCACAGAACTGTCAGCCTGTCTGGCCTTGCAGGGCACTGATCCTGCTCCTGGAGGCTCAGCAGAAGACTTGCCAGGATTACAAAAGCTCCACAAGCCCCTTGTGAGAAGAGAAAGCTACCGTGACAGTGAAAGGAGAGCAGCCAGGCATTTTCAGGGCTGAAGTAGTTTCCATTGAACACAGCTGGGGGTGCCTGTGGGGTTGGAACAGCACAGACACAAGAGCACAGTCACCAAAGACTAGTTCTGCCAGTGCCTTGTTCAAAGGCATTTTTTTTTGTGCAGATACCTCCCCCAGCAGGGCAGCAAGAAAAACCTAAGAATACATCCCTTTTTACCTCCTTATTCCACAGTGTGCAGGAATGAAAACTCTCCTATTTCATCCATAGATGTAAGTTGCAAGAGCAGAGTTCATGGAACTAAGAGGGAGTGTTCCTCAAAAACGCTCCTGGTGTCAAACAAGGTACGACTAAAAAAACCAAACCCTCACTTGGCAGCCTTCTCTGCTTTTTGACTCTTTTCAGACTAGCAAGGCAAAAGCCCTCTGGTCATGGTGGGAAAGCTTGGAATTTAAAGATGAAATGTCTTATAGGAGATAGGAAAATAAAACAACGTACGACAAGCACTCGTGGGAGCTCATTATCACCAAAACACTCAAAAAAGAGGTTCTGATGTTTTGCTGTGATGCCTTGAAGTTATAAAGTCTTTAGTCAAACCATGAGAGAACTGGTTTTGAGGAAAATGCAGACAGATGACGGCAAATTACTACAAGGAGGTGTGATGCTATTCTTGCATGTGTTGTATTTCTAAAGTGGGTCCCCAAAGATGAGGAGAAACCATAGAGAGCAGTGTCTCCTGGGGACCTTACTGCAATTCATTGTTGTTGATGTTGTTGGGCCTTTGCCTGAGACAGAATCTGCCAGACAATATTTGTTGGTAGCTATGGATTTCTTTAGAAAATGACCTGAAGTTTACCCAAAAAGGAACCAAGAGGCTATGATAGCAACCAAGTTCCTAAGGGCTGAATTTTTCACCATATTTGGGGACCAAGACACAAAGAGCATGCAACAAGGCAGAGGCTTTGATGCTGAAGTATTTCAACAGGTTTGTCGGATGCTAGTAAAGGCAATAGGAGGTATCCAGCATCCTAAAGATGGTAGGGAGGAGGAGCTTGGCTGGTGCTGAGAGAAGGCATTGAGCCAACTGCATGCCACCTGGCCTCACCTGCTTCCATTTACACTCCCTGCTCTCCCTGTGCTGCTCCTCAAGGCTTGGGTACCTGCCTCATGTCAGCATCTGAGAGACCTTAGTGTGTTTTGCACAGCACCAAAACCCCATGTGTGCGACTGAATCACACCCCAGCCACTTCACAAGAGAGCGACAAAAGGACCAGGACTGATCAGTCCTTTGTCTATTCTGTTGGGTTTTAATGACTTTCAGTGTAAAAGGAAAGTGCTATCTGACCCCAGTTGTCCTTTTCAGACATTAGCCAGGAAACATAGCACAGTCCTTGTGAGAAATTCCTAAATCTGGACTATGAAAGTCTGGCCTTTTTGGACTCTGCAAAAATCAAGTGGAACAGCCCAGGTTTTTCTAGAGAAGATCTGATGCAAATATTGCCTCGGGCAATGTGAATGTTCTCTGATGTATGCTTTTGTGTGTTAATCTGGCTGATTGCACCTCCCACAGAGATGGAGATATTAGGAGCCTGCAGCAGATAAACCATGATCTGTAGCACTGACTGCATACATGCATTAACACGTAAGAGGCCAGTGGGTCCCGGCCAAGGAGAAGTTACAAGAGTAACTGAGTGGGTCCTGAAAGCCAAGAATACAGCTAAGGGTGTTGAGTCTGGTAGAAATTAGCTCCCCACTGGGGAAAAACAGGGAATGGCCTCATTTAGCCCACAGATTTCATTAAAACCAAGAACTTTGCTGAGGACTCCTTCTCAGGATTTCAAAAGAAAAGGGAGCAGCAGCTGAAAGCCTGTGGTGGCATCTCAGTGGGAGCAAAGTCAATCCAAGCTCTGTGAAAATGTCCCAATAGGCGAATGTGATATGAGTGTGTAAATAGCTACAGTGGTTGCTCTGGCACTTCCTCCCTGTATGCCTGGCATGAGGTAGGTCCAGGGGTCTGGGTTCTTCTGGAAGGAGGCTGAGCAGGGCATGTTTTTGCAGGTATGCCTGACAGTGGTGAGCAAAGCAGTTCCCTTTTGTTCAGTCCTGTGCCAGAAGTATTAACACCTTGGTGTGAGCATGGGCACTGAAGACTGCCCAAAGAACATCCCAGAGCATGCCTGGCCCAGGTGGCAGGGGAAAGCAGGGGAGCTGGCAGCATGACAGTGATAGCAGTGTAGCACCATGGTTGAAGTGACGTGCTCCTCACCCTTTTGTGTCCTGCCCAAAGGGATATCAGACCACCCCTTTTCCGGGCAGGCAGTTCTGCTCCACAGCCTTCAGCTCTGCTGGGGCAAAAACCATTAAACAAAAAGATGGTACACTGGCTTCCAGACTCTCCCTGCCTGGCAATAATCTATGAAGCTCCCTACTGTAGCATCCAAACACCGTAGTCCATCAGCTGACAGGATACAAAGTAACCTTTTATTTTCTGTTTGTCAGATCATGTTCTTGACAAAGTTAAAAACTCATGTCATGTAGTCCATAGTGTACTACAGTTTGAAGCAAATTGGACTGTATAGCAGTTTATAAGCCTCAGCTTCATAAGCTGTAGGAGATGTCAGTGGGAAGAATAATATGTTTTAAGCCAAGTCAGGAAGCTGCATTTTTGCTTTGGAAAACAGAGGACATAAGCAGCAAATACTCAGAGGGTCCCTGATGCCAGGCAAGTCTCCCATTACCAGCAGGCACAGCCCAGGGTGCTCCCTTCTTTGGGATGGAGAGTTTCCTCTAGCACTAAAACCTTGGCTTTAAAACCCCGGCTTCTTGGAAGCTACATACTCATAACTGTGTTTGCTGAAGGGGTTTTGGAGTCCTATTATTTACATCCGACTGTATATTTTCTCCTGAGAGGCCTATAAACCAAATGAACTGCAGAAGAAATCGCACATTCCCACACAGGCATGTTTGCCTCGCATGAATCCAAAAAACCGTGACCCAAATGTACTGTGAGATAGTAAATCTGAGAAGGCAGTGTGTGGGAAGCCTAGTCTGAGATGAGAAGGAAGGAGAAAGCAACCTACTGCAGCCCCCAGCATCTTTACCTGCAAGCACTGTGAGCCCATGAGCTGGAGATGCTTTGGGGTAACAGGCCAGCCAATGCCTAGTGGCCCCACTAATTCCAGGAGCCCTCAGACACTGGAAACTGAAGTGTTTATCTCTTCTTCCTAAATTACAGCCTTTCCAGACCCTTGCAGACAGGCTTGTTTCTGAAGAGGAAAGGAATACAGCTGGTGAAAAGGGGTCTTGCTTGCTCTCATGTAGGAAACTGAAAGAGCAGGTACCTTTCCAACCAGTGCTTTCTAGGTGTATTGATTCCAGCCCATGTTTCCTAATTGTGTGTTTTACTCTCCTGTCTAGGCTGCCCTGCCTGCAGTCACTCTTTCCATCTGCTTTTAAGGCCTCCTGTTGCTTCCCACCCTGCTAGAAAAGGCAGCTTGTGGCACTGGCATCATGATGTCTCTAGGCAGAGACTTCCTGAGTTGTGGTCACAGCCACCTTTATGGAGATCAGGTATCTCCCAAAATAAGGGCTTCCCTAAGGAAGTATTTTGGGAGACAGGGAGCAGGAGGGATGGACACCCCATGTGTTTTATTTCCAAATTGTGAGCGAGGTATGAGTATTTGAGGTCTGTCTGGGACACAGGATTGTTGTTGGGATGACGTTTGTGAGTAATCTTTGGTCAGCAGATTGTGTGTGTGTGGGTGAACTGGTGCAAGGAGCAGGCAGCTGAAAGGGCATCTGTGCTGGTGAGTGGAAGGTAGGACACGGTGGACACAAATGATGAGTCCTTGCTCCCTGATTGGATGAGCACCTCTGGCAGAAGCAGGTTTCTGGGACAAATATTCCTTTTCACAAGTTCCTAAAGATGATTTCTGTAAATGTTTGCTAATGTTTACTTCACATTTGTAGTCACTCATGTCAATATGATCCCGTTCTGGAATGTTAACTGGAAGCAAACACAAAAGTGGGCATGAACTCAGCTGTCTAATTTAGGCTGATTTTCATGGTCATTATCTTTCATGTAATCATCCAGTTTGGTTGAGAACTAGTGGTGCTCCAGGAGTTCCACTCCTTCCAAGAGTCATGATTTTTTTGTTTTCTGTTAGGAAAATGTGTTACCAGAGTCACTGTTGTTTGTATCTACTGCCTGACACTTCAAACCACAATCCTGCATCCAGTTGCTTCTAACCTAATCAAAACTTAACAATCTTGCCTAAAAGCTCCCACAGCAGTTGGTTGCCTCTGGCTGTTTTTATAATACTTTTTTTTTTAAAGTTCTTCTGAATAAATTAAGCCATTTGCAAGAATGTAACTAAAACCAAGCACATTTTTGTTTTCTCCATGTCAGGAAAAAAATTGGATGATGGCTTTTTTCATAAATTCTGCTGCATTGTGCTGTGGAGCAAGATCATCAGACTTACAGTGGAGCTGGGCTTTGAGTAGGAAATGTGCTTTGTGCCTTTCCTCTGAAAGATTATCCAACAACTAGCCATAAGAAGTTGTGATTTCAACTGTCTCAGTAGTGATACCTTTGATTTTCACACCTAAAGACACTGCAGATTTCTCATGTCTTAAGAGTGTTTTCAGCCAGGTCTGAACTTACTCTTATTGCAGTGGCCACTTACCCTAATAGTTGGTCCAGCCTTGCTTGGACCCAGACAATGAAGGGGAACAAAGGCTGGGATAAGGACAAGGAATTTTGATGCGGCAGAAACTTGTTCTGAAGACTGAGGAGTGTGCTGGATTGAATGGGGGTTTAGATCTCCTTGGCCAAGATACAGAGGTATTGCATCATTCAGGGCATCTGAGAGGCACAGGACCTTCACCTCCAGGCTGCAAAAATATTAGACAGTGCTAAGTACTTTTTAAAGTTCAGGCTTAGATAGAGTGTGTGTTGTGTGCTCTGTCTCACTTTGCCATCCACACAACACAAGAAATAGCAGTGTCTCACCTCACCGGGTTGTTGTGACTCAGGCATCTCTGTGTGACCCTCTGGCACAGCTCAGTGCATGCTGTGGGGAGCCCAGATGACACTGCTGAACAGGATGTGGATACCATGCAGTAAATAATCGCCCTCAAACACTGGATGATGATGAGAAAATGGAGAAGTGTTCACCATGGAGCGGGGTCCAGTGTCTGTGATCTGAAGACCCAGAAAGCAAGAAGTATTTAGCTGGAGAGTATGCGCAGGATGGGCAGTCACTGTGGGAACGTGGCTCACCAGGCACAGTCTGGGAAAAGAACTGAAACTCAGAGACGGAGTAGAAAGTAAAGGTCAAATGCTCTTGGCTCATGTAAACCTACTTCTGGGGTTTTCTTGGTTGTTTTGGGTTTTTTTTAATTTCATTTTTCCCCCCTGGTGACAATTATATGTGTTGTAAGGTGAAGTAGTTCTCAAGTGAAATGAAATCCCTTTCTCTGACCTCAGAGTGCATAGCTCTCTGAATTACTTGACAAGCACAGTTTACCCTTTGAGCAATTCATGACTCCCCTTTCACAAGTAAGAGCACACTTTTGTGGATGTTTTCCTTGCTCAGTACTGCTTAATGGATTTTTTTTCCTTAATAACTGTCATTTGACCTGCATCTTGGGTTCAATCCCCATATGGGCCATTCACATCAGACTTGGACTCAATGATCCTTGTGGGTCCCTTCTAACTCAGAATAATCTGTGAGTCTGTGAATGTTGATATTCTCAGCTCAAAATTAAAAATTTAAGTTTCTGATTGTGAACACTATTTGTTGTTCATTTACTAGAGGAATCTTAGGCACATCCATTCCATTTCCTCTTAGTGCCTCATTATCAAGAAACCTTTGCCTCACTGCTTCTGTAAATCATCCCTTTCCTTTGGGAACCATGTGTTTGGGCTCTTGCACAAGTGTCTCATGAAAGTAATTGGTCAAGTCAGGGAGTATCGATTTTACTCCTTGATGAATTGGCAAAACTTCATTAAAAGGAGATTATTGAAAAATACATAAGTATTTTTTTGGATGAGGAAAGCAATGCACTTAAACCATGATGCAAGCAGGGTTTCCCAGTATTTTACCAAGCACAGTAGCTTGTGTCAGCTATTGGTATCATTCAAAAGACCTAGATTATCCTGACTCCCACAGTAAACATATACCTTCTCTCTTCCGGGATACGAAGGATGTGGAGCTAAAGCCCCAGAGAAGCCCTAAGTTGGTATATATGTTTCAGAGCTGAGGACAAATGAGGAAGAGTTTCAAGCACTCTTTCCCTACTCCTCACAGCCCCAGCAGAAAAAACCATGAGGTGGAAGAGTGTAGCACTCACAACTAATGGTGGTCTCCCATCAGAGGCTGCAGCAGTGTTGGCAGCTCATGGCAAACACCAGTGGTGGACACAGACCCAGAGCCAGACTGAGGCAGGGGAGAATTGTTTGCTGCAGAGGCTTGAGGGAACCTACAGAGGCCAAGGGTTTATTAAACTTCAGTTTGACTGAAGCTGAAATATGTGCCTCTAGAGCAGGGCAGCAGAGGTTCACGGAGTCCTTTCTGCAGACATTTTATGACAGTCTTTGGGGATACATATAAGAAGACTGGGTCATTCTGAGTAATTTAAAAAAATATTTGTTTAGACTGTGTCAGGGTCAACTGGAGTTTCCAAGCAAGCCAGTCTTAGACGGATTTTTCTGTCTTTGCCCTTTCTCCACAGCTATGGTGCAGACACACTGTGGTTCATGGCCAGGCCATGCAGTGCAGCCATGTCTCCTCAATACCTCAAAACAACTCTCAAGCTCAGAGAGACCTTGATGTCATTGTGTACCCCCTGCACTGCATGTGGGCTCATGGAGACCAGGGGTGAGAGTCCCAGGTACCAGGCATTGCTGCTGCCACCTTCAGACCCTGTCAGAAGCCTGGGCTTTCCCACCCCAATTGGCATCAGCATGGTTTCCTCTGCAGGAAACCTCTGTGGGGCTGCAACACTGTCCCCACCTCATGACGAGAGTGTAAAGGCCAGGGGAAACAACCTGCTGCTCTCAGGTTTGCTGTTGGTTATTGTGTCTTGCTTCTTGGCTGGCAAGTTCCCAGTTTGGTTGTGCTGCTTCTTGCTTCAGTTTGGGATTTTGCTGCCCTACTAGTCTCTGCCAGTAAAAGCTGATGCCAGTCTGTTGCCTAGGCCCAGTGATGGTGAATTAGTGGGTTTGGTAGCTAGAAACCTAATTTCTTTCTGGAATGCTTCTAAAAGCCTAGTCCTTGTAGGAATTTTCCCTGACCTGGCTGGCCTCAAGTTTTGCAATGTGCAGTTGGAATGGAAATAAATTATAGATGTTCTTCCAAGAACAGGCAGGTTTCGGGAAGGCTGAAGGTTCTTCTTCCCTCGTCTGGGCCTTTCTTTACTAATCAGCTGCATAAAACTGAAGAACAACAGAATGGCTTTGCTAAGAAATCTTGCCCAGACTTTGTCTCAGTGTTTAAACTCAACCCTTTCTGTGGTTCTGTGAGGTGCAGCCAACTTTGGTTGTTTTCTGCTTTTACTCCAGCTTTCTATCACTCCTGCTTTCCAATTTCCAAGTGTAACTGGTAGCACTCAAATCCCCCTGAGATGTGTCGTACTTGGGTTCCAATGGGGTTGCCACAGCATCTCATCCAGACTCAGCAGTCCCCAGGTCTTCTCCGTGGGGGCACCTGGGGGCCCAAAGTGAGAAGCACAAGGAGCACCATGGGAGCGGTGTTGGGAAGATTTGTTTGGGCTTGCCTGACTGGCATCTGAAGTACATAATGCTGCACTTTAGCGTAAGGGTAGTCCAGGGACACACATGTGCTGCAGTGCCTTGCTGGAATGGGGCCACAGGCTGGCTGCTTCAGCTGGGCAGAGCCTGCTGGACACTGCCCTGGCCGGGGCCCACAAGCCATTGAAGTTCAGCTGTCATTAATCTGAACCAGGACTTCATAATGCAGATGCAGCTGAGCTCTTGCCCAGCCCATTACAAAATGGCCCTGACCTCCCTCCTCCTGCCCCTCTTCTCAGTCGGCAATTTTCAGGTTGCAGGTCCAGCCCTGCTACCAGCAGCACAAAAAAAAACCAGGCAACTAGAAGTCACCTCTGGGAGGCAGCTAAACTTCAGCAATGCTTGGCTGTCTCTGCTGCAGAGAGGTTGCTTTTGCAAAGCAGACAGACAGAAGAATGCAGAGAGAGGCAGACAGACCAACCAACCCAATGATGTGAACAGTGTCCAGGCAGGCACCGACTCACAGGATGGGGTGAATCACTCTGCAAGCTGGCAGCAGGGAATTAAATGGTGCCATAGGCAGACATCAGAGCAAGGATCAACTCCCTTCAGGCAGCTTTGTCTCACCAGCCTTGCTCACCAGCAGGAAGTAGAATCCCCCACTCCCTAATTAATTAGATGGCTGATTTATACCTTCAGTCACAGGTGGTGGCCGGTGGTGCCTCACTTGGTGTGTGGTTAGCATGGAAGGCAACTCACACATTGAAGTGTGGAAGGTTGCATGACTGCCTCATACCTCCCTCTCACCCTGTCAGAGCAGAAGTCCTGCTCATCCAGCACACAGCCTGAGGGGGAAATTGTAGGGGAAATGTCCAGGGCATGTTGTGGGGAAGAGAGAGGGACTGACTGATTGCAGGGGAAACCTCTGGAGAAGATGACAGCTTGCCAGGAGGGGAGAAGAGCCCCCTTTCCTCTTGCAGTGCTCAAGTGAGGGATCTTTTCAGATGCTTGCAGTGGCCAAACTGCATGGGTGAGGTTAAGATGAATACATAAATCTGCATCTGATGGGAACTCTTATGCTCTTCCTTTCAGAGTGAGAGCTTAGCCCTAAGCCCTGCATCAACCTCATCTGTCACTCACATCTGAGCAGCACTCGGTGCTACTGCAGGCACTGAGTGGCACTGACTGCTGTCAGCCCCAGGGCTCCACAGCACTTACCTTTCCCTGCTGCAGGTGCAGGGCCTGACTTCACAGGGCCCCAGCACAGGGAGGGGGTTGAATCCCTACCTTAGATGCTACTGTCACTAACTCGGCTGGAGATAGCACCCAAGCAGAGGAGGAGCAGCCTTGCTGGATCTAGATTTTTCTAAAAACAACACATCAGTGGGATAACTGAATGATCCCAAAGTAAGGTAGACCTGGTGGATTGGGCAGATGTTCCAGATGCTGACAACCAGTAAAGATGTCGCAATAGGAGAACTCAGCTCAGACAGGAGCAGAACTGAGTTCCCACACTGGGACAGAGCATCAAGGTGTGCAAAAGCCTACAGTACCTGTCTGTGGAGAGCATAAGTCTTCAGCAAACAGCACTGAGGACCTGTCTCTTCTGTGTATAGGTATGAGTCTATGACTGAGATGACACCATTCAATACTTTGTCCAGTATTAGTGATGCTGGTTTTTTTTTTTTTCTTGATGAAATCACATATTTCATCTATTCAGCACTGAGCTAAGTCTTCAGAGCAGTTAGGTGCTTACATCTGGTTCTGAGTAGCTTAGGAAAAACCAAGACCCTCAGGTGATCACTGTCATGGCAAGGCATGCAGGACTGCTTGGGAAGGAGGAGACTACTTATCCAAAAGTTATCAAAACCAGAGCCAAGAGGAAACTGAAAGCCCTTTCAAGCCCCCTTCTCATACTTGTCTGCCTTGTCCATCTTCCCTGGCTGGTACTCACTGGGGATATATCATTCAGAGGTTCTAGATGGCTTTTGGTTCACATGCACTGCTTTAGGCAGAGACACAAGTAGGATGGAGCAGAAATCCACAATTTTTTCCTAGCTGTTTGTGACGTGCCAGTGGGACATGTGGGAAATGAGACATTTTAAAATGCAGTAGCTGACCCATCTTGTCTGTCATACTTTCAAACTTTGCATATGGCCTGGCATGCTGTAAACCTGTAGCTGATCACCCCCAGCCCCGTGCCTGGGGACACCTGTGTGGAATCTAACAAGGCTCTGGTGTCACCGAGGTGGTTGTCACTTCCATCTGCTGTCACTTAAAAAGTCATCTTGTGGCTGATCCTGGCATATCCCCAAGGCACTGTGTTACCCCCTGCAACACTGAAGACCTTCAGGTGTCAGAGAGGAAAAAACTATGTCACTGGGAAATCATCAGAGAGAACTGAGATGCCCAACTCCAGAATATTGGCATAAGCAATTATCTCCCTTCACATTCAGTAGTGAGGAAGCCATGGTATGCAATGGAGCAGTTTCATTTTCTCTCCATGGAGGCAATGGCAGTACAGTTTCTTGCTCTTTCCTTATATCATGTTCCAGGAGCCAGAAAGTCAACTGCCATTGCAGAAGGTTGCTAGAAGCATTTTTGTGCCTTCAAAATTTGCTAGTCAGCACTTTCCTGCTTTTCAGATGGATGTGCCACATGAAAAAGGACTTGGGGAATGAGCTGTGCCTTTTTCTCTAGCCACAGCTTCTATGCAGAGTTTTCAGAATTGATTTGTTTATGTAAAAGCCAGTTTTGTTAGCGTCCTTTAAAAAACATGAAAGAGGAGCAAGCAGCACATGTTGCATTTATACAGACAATGCTGAGCTCTCCCCAAGTAGCCACAGGGTGTGTGAATCCAGCTAATCAGGCAATAAAGCAACACATGCCCTCAAAAACAGATGTTTGTATTGGGGGAAAAAAAAGCTAGTTCAGAATAAAAGTGAGAGGAGCAGCAATTTTCCCAAGTAAATAGTGCATATTCCCAAGGCTTGCTGTGATGTAAACTTCTCAGCAGCACCAGTGCTAATGTTTATCAAGCTGTCTGTCCCCAAACTCATACAGGGATTTACTCCAGGAGAACTAGCCAGCCAGGAGCAAGAGGGCTTAAGTGCAGCCAGGGCTGAGGTGAATTTGACTCCCACAGAAACATCTCCCAGGCACACAGTGGAGGCAGAGCCAGTGACTCAAGTTATACACTGGCTTCAGGGCCACCAAAAATCCACCCATGGACTTACTGTGTGGGACATTTGACACTGTCTCCAGACTGCTTTTCAGGAACAGAAGGAGGTTTTTAGACCTTTCTGCTCCAGGCCATAGTATTGTTCCTGCTGTATGCTCTGATCAGAAAAATAAGTCTCTTTTCAAAGAGGGGAGTCCTAGGTGTGGTCAGGAGGAGCATAGTAGAGAGAAACACTCGTTTCTCCTTTTCATTCTTCTACAAGTAGACTTTTCTGTAGGACTTCACTCTGCCTGTAATTAGCTCCCCAAAGTGATCAGGTAAGGTTTCACAGCTATTTTTAGTCAGTGAGTTCCACTGTGAGTAACCACTGTGTCCCCCACTTTGCTGTAGAGCCCCAGGAGGCTGCAGGCAGCAGAGCAGCAGTGCCAGCAGCTTTGACAAGCTCAGCAGAGATGGACAGTGTCCATGCAGATGAGAACATTCATGCAGTGTTCTCTTGAGCACAATGGGGAATCAGTGAATGCTGTACTATGAGCAGAGGAACAGCATAGACCATATTCGGCCTTCCCTCAGGTTCTGCAGAATCAGCCAAAGGAGGTCCCAGTCTGGGAGGGATAAACAGGCCGTGTATTCATCCTTATCCAGAGTTGAAATGGAGATGCTCCAACCAGCTTCTGCTTAGCAGAAAATGGTAACTGCAGCTTCCAGAATGAAGCCAATGGTTTGTGCCCTATCTAGAATTATACCACCTGCATTTAAGAGATGAATGCTGCCCAGTTTTACACTTCAGTTGGGCACAAGAGTAAAAGTATGATTAAGCATGTGATCATTGCGAATAAAATCAGTGATGCCACATACAACTAAAAAAGTGTTAAAATCCTTTCTACATGTGCAGACTGCAAGAGCACTGACTCCCTGAACAGAAATAAACCTAAATATTTGGGTCTTTGTATGTCTAAAATTCAGTCACTTTGTTGTTTCCTATATAACCCAAAATGTGGATTTTTAAAAAAATAATAGTCTAGACTTTAATGACAGATAGGAGGCAGAAGACTGCAACAGACAGCTTAGAAATAAGTATAATCATTTCAGCATGTGTTAAGGCAAGATCACAGGAGTTGGATAAAGTTCCTATGGTTGGCCAAGTCCTTGAGGTGTGCCGGCTGGGCTGTGGTGCAAATCTGCCTTGCTAAGAAGTGCAAAATACACTGCCTGAACCCCCTCTAGGCAAAATTTTAGCACTGGTATTTAAGGAAGAGTTGACAGAATGACATTAAGAGCTTTTTTTTTTTTTTTTTAAGGGTTATTACTATGAAGGCTCTTAAAAAAATTTTATTTTAAAGGACCATGCCTGTGCAGGCAAGGAGAGGCACCCTGAAGTGGCCAGCACTGGAGGCCATGGAATTTGGGGGTGGGAAGAGGGGAACACTCCTCTGCCCACACTTGGACAGGAAGGCAGAAGGCCCCAATGTCATTTAGTGTGGGAGCAGAGGGGCAGGCTGGTGCAGCCCCATGCCATCTATGCCGTGCTCTTTGGACATGGGTTGTCCACAGACAGACAATGTCTGTGAGCTGCCACATGCCAATAGGTGTTCCAGGCTATTCTTGAAGCCTCCCAGGACTGGGATAGCATCAGCTCTTTACTGAGACTGTAATAGCTTGGACCAGATGTTGCCAGAGCAGTACATTAGCAGTGCCAAGACCCAGCAGGCTTTTTACCTGGAGCCCAGGGGAAACTGCCCTGTGCTGGCTGTGTCCCTGGCTTGTGCTGGCCATGTAGCCCTCCTGCAGCCCCTCCTGGGCTGTGGGGCTGCCATCACAGGATCTGTGTGAAGGAGCCTATCAGGCAGGAGCTGTGGCTTGTCATGCATGTGCTGTGCAAAGCAGACCTACCATTTCAAGTTGGACTCAAAGCTGTGTGTTGGAAATGTCCCAGTCTCCATCCCTGTGGATGCACCAAACTGACTTTGCTCTAAATTAAATTCCATGGATAAGATTGTACATAGCGAAGATTTTACTTCAGCACCCTCTCAAAATAGCACACGTGAGGAACAAAACAGATGAGCTTTGTGAATCCAAACATTCAAACATTCTGACAGCATGACAAAGATGACTTTTCCCTCCAGGAGCATGTCACCAGAGCTGCACAATGCCTTGCTGTATCAGGGCCTTACCTCATGGCCACAGGTGAACATGGTCTTGTGTCTCCCGCACCCCCTTTCTCCTTCATAGGATTCCCAGGACAGATGTGGTGAGATTTGAAAGACATATCTCCTACAGAAGAAGTGGGAATGCAGGCATCCCTCCTGCCCAAAAGGAGCTGCAAGATGCTTGGGGCCCACATGCCCAGTTATCCCGGACTGTCCCTTGGCAGCTGGCACAGGTGACTCAGGGAAGGTCTTGGGAGTGCTGATGGTCTAGCAGGCAGCCAAGGCACTGGGAGAGCAGGGTATAATTGTGGGAAGTTAGAAAATATCCTCCTTCTACTGCTACGAGGGCAAGGATGGATTGGCAAGCAGTGAAGGAGGCGCCAAGCTCTGCTGTCAGGCTTGTAAGGGTGCAGTGGTGCTCACATTAGCTCCTTGTCATAGAGATCTTCACAATATGTAACTCAAGGTCTCTCTAGGTTTGATTAGAAACAGACACCCCAAACTTTGCACTGGAACTTTGAGGCCATCTCCAGTTACAGGAAGTCTGGACATATCCATATGCAGATGTATGCAATTTGTTTCACTTCAGCAGTTAGCATGACTGTTTTGAGGTCAGGGAGCCTGTTTCTAGGGAATGAGAATTATTTCTTGGGATGCTCAGCTGAGGATGGATGCACACCATGCCCTCCCAACGCTGCCATCAGGCCCTCCATCCCTGAGTTTCTGCCCTCCCCATGGAAACAGTTCAACCCTACCAGGGCTCTCAGGGGCTGGAGGTGAAGAAGCCCATGTCTGCTGCAGTGCAGGAGCAGCATGAGCTGAGCTGCAAGGAGGGCTCTGGACTGGCAGAGCAGGCATGGGAACACCCATTGTGTGTGCAGCAGGGATAGTCCTTGCTCCTTGGGGCTGATGGTTTGTGATATAGATAAAACTTATCACTGCTGAAAGTCTGGGGTGCAGCTCTCAGCTGCAGTTTGAGCTATGCTGTCAACGAAATTAGAAGAGACACAGAGCTTTTCTCTCTCCCTCTCTGTGTTTGTGTGTGTTTGTGTTTGTGTGTGTTTGTGCAGACCCTTCCCCAGCTAACTGAGCTCCTGAAGCAGATAAAAACCAGCAGAGGATTTCCCGAGGAAAGGCTTCAGGTCTTGTCTTTGTTGCTGCTGGAGCTGCAGGGGGCTTAGGAGTTAGGGAGGGAGCCAGAGCAAAGCTGTGGGGGAAAATGTACTGAACTTCCTGACATCATAAATAATAAAAGAGAAAAAAGGAAAAAAAACCCCAACCTCTTGGAATACTTTATTTATTACTCTGTCTCTACTGAGTCTCATAGGTGGTAGTCCATTGCTGCAGACTTTCTGGAACTGTTTTATTTTCAGCTGTAAAAATTACAAATATCATGTCCGTAGCCTACGATTTACCAAGGCTTTGGGGCAAGGCACTGTCCCAGCCCATTTTGGACAGTCTGTTCACCTGCATCTCCCAGAGAAGGCAGGTTCAAAGAGGAGGCAGTGTGTCAGTCACTGGCCTAGACACTGGTCCTGGAACCCAGGGAGCACAAGTTTTTGCAAAATGTTCCCAAGGACCAAAGCAAAAAGAGCTGAGCTAGACATCAAGCTTTGGTAAGCTTTATAGGGAGCTCCTCAAAAGTCTGAATTAGAGAAAGCAATAAATCTGAAATCACAGTAGGGTGAAAGTGGCAGGTAACTCCATTGCCTTCATCCAAGCTCTGCCTACAAGCCCTCTGTACCACCTGGGCAATTTTCTTCTCAAATCCCTTTCATAGCTCATCCCCCCAGACTTAAACCTGGGCCACCCTTGCTCTCATGCCTGAGGGTGACAGCTACATTTCACCCTCCTGGTTTCATCCCAATCATCTCAGTGCAGCCTTTCAGCTGCAAGAGTGAGAGATAGGCAAGGACTTGTACACTGTACACCTTCTCACAGCAATTTTCATGGGCTTTTGGCTGTGAAGACGTGACAGAGCTGTTCACAGAAGGGCTAAACTGTAAATATACAGTGAATTGGCAAAAGGATTTTGTAACAAGAGATGCATATTGCTAAAGACACAGGCTAAGATGCCTAAGCTGGCATTAATGACCCTAACTATCACATTGCCTGGGAAAAGCTCCCAGTGGGGACATCACTAAATAGTGGAACTGTTTCCCAGAAAGACTGATCCTGGCCTGGTAAGTTTTAAAAATAGACTAAAGGGAAATTTCAAAAAAAAAGATGAGACACTTGATGTGCTCTTGGCTTGGTAAGGAGAGCATGGATAGAAAATACCACAGTATCACTTTCCACACATTCAGGAACTGAGCATAGTGGCTTAAGGTTAAAACTTGCAATAGGGCTACCATGTTTCTTGCCCAAAGATCCCAGCCAGAAATGGGGCCAGGTGTGACACTTGGCTGTGCACTATATGCCAGGTGGCCAGTCACTCACACAGATCCCTCTTTTTCTGTCCTGGGTTCAGCACACCATGCAGAACAGTGGCATCAGATAAGGGAGAGCCATGGGTCCCCACCAGGGTCCTGCTGGTGTAGCATCACTCTTGCTAATGAAGGGGACACCACTGTCGCTGGAGGCAGGAGGTGTGCAGGAGAGGACACACACAGTGCCTGCACCTGCGGATGCATATACCCTGTTTACAAAGCTAAATGGTGGTTTTACTGTAGATGCTAAGCCTTAGAAAGGAAACAGTTCACTGGTTCAGTGGTTGAAACTTCTTCCTCCTGCACTGCCATACTGCTCTCATATGTCATGTCTCATTAATTATTAATTGTTGAGGGCAACCAGGTGGAAAGAGTGCCCCAGACTGCTGTCACACTCCTCTCATTTCCCTCTGCCCTGCACACATGGGGTGCTGTTTCTGCAGGTGTCTCAAACTGTCCTTTTCCATGGCACTAAGCCCCGTTCACAACCTCTTTGCCAAAAGCAGTGCAAGTCCTGGCAGAAGGCTGTGGGGGTGACTGGGGGTGTCAGTCAGGAGCACCTCTGCTGACACACCAGCACTGCCTGAGGATGCAGGAGCAGAAAATAGACCCCAGTGAGCACCTCATGTAGCTGCTCTGTACTCCTGGTTTTCTACTCTGTGTTATTGAGCAGGGGAGCACAGATGGGCTGGTGGTGGCAGGGGACCTGCATGGTGCAAGGAGCAAATGGGTACCTCTCAGAGACCTTTCCTACGGCCAGGACCAAGGAATGTAGTGCTCCATGATGTTCAACCCTGATGTGGATGTTGAGAGGTTGAAGGAGGGTCTTGGTGGGGTGCGTGCACCTGAGTGTGCAGAGCTCATCCTCCCACCTAGGTCTCTGAGAGGGAGCAGAAGCTGAGAGAGCTTGCCCCAGCCTCCTCTTGCCCATCTGTGCTGGTTAAAATAGGTCAAAAGATTTACATCTCTTTCATTTTCTTTCTCTCCCTGCCCCTTATCCCCGGTCAAACCTGCCCTCCTCTTCCCTCCCCTACCTCCCACTGAAACAGGTAAGGAAAGCGGTTTGGGAGAGCCTGACTTGCAGCCAAGCTCCGACCCTTCAGCAATGGACAGCAGCTACCTCAGCGTGAAGGAGGCCGGGGTGAAAGTGCCCCAGGACAGGGCCAGCACAGACCTCCCCAGCCCCATGGACAAGGCTGACTCGGAGAGCAACAAGGGCAAAAAGCGGAGGAACCGCACCACCTTCACAAGTTACCAGCTGGAGGAGCTGGAGAAGGTCTTCCAGAAGACCCACTATCCCGATGTCTATGCCAGGGAGCAGCTAGCCATGAGGACAGACCTCACTGAGGCTCGTGTACAGGTATGGGGGGGAATCCTGGGGCTGGGTAAGGGATGGATGCAAAAAACTCTGAGGTTCCCTTGTAGCCCCACCATAAGCTGCAGGCTCTGAGCCCTAACCAGAGCCTGTGGCACAGGGGAAGCACAAGGAGGTACATCCACATGTGACACTGGTGTCACCTCCTTTATTTGGTCTGGTGTCCTGTAATCCAGTGCTCACAAAAACGCCTCTTGCCCTTGAGCTAATGGGACAGCAGGTGGGTAAGCCTTACTGCCACCCTGAACAAAGCTTGCACAAAACCTGCTCTCCTCAGGAGGCTTGCAGGGGACACAGATTCATTGGTCTGAGTGGGAGCAAGCTTTTCCACAGCATCGGCTCTTTCTGGCAGATGGGATTGCAGAGGTGACTGGGAGTTCAGTGCCAGAGAACATATGGTGATGCAAGAGAGGCAGCTCTTGTTGCCTGCTTTGTAGGTGCTGAGACTGCATAAAGGCTGGAGATGTGGAGGCAAAAGGTGCACCCACCACCTTAGGAGAAGCAGGAGAGTCAAACAGCCACACTCTGTTGACAGTCTCAATCACCTCCACCCACACAGGTGCCAGCTCTCATGAATTAGCTCCCTTGAACTAACCTGGGGGGCCAGCAGACCCAAAATCCACATCAGAGGACGGAATGATTCTCTGACTACTGCTCTTTCCTGTGAGTCAAGGTTAAACAGGAGGCATGTCAGGGCTCAGAAGCATGTGCAAAAAGGACATCCGCAGCTCACGCCTGGGTGGCCAGCTCCTTCTCCAGCACAGTCCTAATCCTGTCACTTCCGTCTGCAGGCATTTGTCAGCTCACCACCCCCAGAACCTGCATTAGCATCAAGGATATTTGGCCCATGGAGACACCTGATTCTATCTTTTATACTAGGAATAGTCCCAGCTCCCAGGCAGCCTCTGCTTTAACCTTTACAAGTAGTTGTTGCAAATAAGACCCACATCCATGCTGAAGTCCATTTTAGTTTGTACATTCACTTCTGAATTCAACCAGAAGCAAAATTTTTCTTGTGTGCTTGCCTAAAATGGTTTGCAGGGTTGGTGCTCTTCCTCCCCACAGCTGTTTCTCTTCAGGCTGGACATGGCTGCATTTCAGCAGGCAGCAGTGTGATTCCCATTGGTCCTGAGTGTAGCATGCTGAGCACCGCAGGATGGGCAGAGCAAGGCAGTGCTACAAACATCAGCTCTTTACTTGTGCCACTGGATGCAGCTCTTGATTTCCCAAAAACACACCACAAGTGCTAATGGGGTCTCCTGGGAGGCCAGGCATAGCATCGGGTTACTGACTGCACAGTGCATGACATTCCTTTAGCTCAGGAATGAGAATGAGGTGCTGGAGGGTGGCAAGCTCCTCCTGCTCGCTTCTGAGCCAGGGTTTGCAGCTACTGTGTCATCCCAGGCAGTGTGAAGGGCTGTCCATCAGAGCCAGGGCAGGTGAGACAGATGCAATCTACACATTCCTTACATATGACCCTTCATTTTGGGGTTTTTCCCCACTTAGTAGTAACTGGTTCACACTTCAGCTGAGGGCAGAAGAACTCCCTAGGTAGCCAGGAGTATATTTGGCAAAGAGGGGTTTAGCTTGCTCTGAGATAAGCGTGCCAGTAGCCTCTTGCCACAGGCAGCCAAGAACAGCCTCCCTGCCAGTGCCACCTCTCACTTGGGATGGCGATGACAGGGCTCGTGTGACAGAGCTGCTCAGAGGGCTTGTCTGAGTGGCCTGGCTGCTCGTGCACTTACCACACGGTGAAAGGGGTAAGCACTTGCATTTCAGTCATTCCCTGGCTCTGCCGGGCAGGACCCGGTGACTTGGGCCGTGGGCTGGCACCGGGCCACCCCCTCGTGATGCAGGACTGCCGTGCTGTCAGTAGCAGTGCAGACTCCTATCACTGGAGAGCAAGGACCAGCAGGCTTGTGCCCAGTGCAGCAGGTGCTGGCTGGGCAGGCCCTGAGGCAGCCCAGATGCTGGTATCTCAGATGTGTCCCCAGGGGGCTGAGGCTGTTCATTAGTGAGCTGCTTGGCCTTGGCATGGCAGTGGCAGCCCCCGGGAGGCGTGGAGGTGCAGTCTGAGGTGGCACAGGGCTCGTCTGCTGATGGCACAGGGCTGCTCTTCCCATGAGGGAGGCTTTTGGAGACAAAGCCTTAGTGAATCAACCTAGTTCCTGTCTCCACCTCTGGGTTGTGCTATAGCTTGTTTAGCCTTGTTTTTGGTCTCCCACCCCCTGGGCAGTTCTGCTCTGTGGGGTCCTCCAACACCAGCAGTGTGGCATCAAGGGCCATTAGCTCACAGCCCAAGAGTGGGTACAGGCATGGGGCTGCAGCTCAGGAGGCTGATGGTGAAGCAAATGCCTACTGCAAGGACCAAGAACCAAGGGCTAGAGGGTGGAAATCACAAATTAGACATGAGCCCCTCACTACTTTTCCCCTGCAAGCCAAAGAGCTGCTAGGTACTCAGTCACCCTCCATTGAGCTGGGAAAGGCTCTGGCTGCTGTGGGGTGTTTGGGCACACACCTGCTGCAGACCCATGGGCTTTGAGGGAAGCACATCTCCCAGGGAATATATGGTCATCTAAGGGATAATCCTGCCCTTGAATGATTTTCTGGAGGTCAGCTTCAGCTGCCTGCAAAGCTGAACTAAGCAAAGCAAGATGGCAGAAAGGCGAGGCACAGGTTTAAGGTGTGATGCTCCCTCTCACAGCCTTTGGCTGGAGGTCATCCCCTCTGGCCAGGCTTGGCTTTCTGGAGAGCATAGTCAGGTGCACTGCAAGCAGGAGCAGATGCAGAGCCCAGACAGGCTCTGCAGCTCTGATTTTTCCAATCCTTTCCCAAGCTCATGCTTCATTAGTGAAGTAGCTGCCAGAGCTCTTGGTGTCTGGAGAAGAGCCCATGCCAGCAGCACACATGAGGTGGACCATACTGTCTGTGAAGCAGTGGCATTCCATGGCCTGGCCCCTCTCCCACTCCATTTCCTTGCCTGCCTCAGTTTCCAGCCATTTGTACTGGTGTCTCACAATGTCAAAGCTAATACCCCTTGTGATGCAATGCAACATTTTCCCGTCTACTCCCCATAGCCTTGCCCCTTGTTTCCATGTACTATTAAGATACTGCACATCCCTGTTTTCCAAAGTGGGAGCCATGCATAAGCCCTGTGCAGAGGCACAGTCAGGAAGAGGTTGCTACAGCTCAGCCACAAACCTGCAAGGGTGCACAGGGGGTGCTGTGTTCATGTAGGTCCTACGCACCATGTATATCCCATTCCTTTCTTCTCCTCTTCCATGTCTGGGGCTGCAGAGCCCCAGAAAGAGCTTCTGCTTGGTATCAGCAACTGCTTGAGGCTCTTTCAGCTCATCCAGGTCTGCAGCAGATGTCTGAGGCAGTGGCACTAGAAAAACAAGGTAGACACGTGTATTCACACATTATTCCTTCCCTTTGCACAGAAACACACACAGGCACATCCCAAGCACATGCCAGCCTGGCCCTGGCTGCTTATCTCTCTTGGGCTATCAGTATCTGCCTCCTGGACTGCTCTCTGGGAGAGGAGAAAGGGATGGGACTGGAAGGAGGCTTCACAGCCAGGGAATATAACCCCTCAGCCAGCCCCCCTCAGAGCCAGCTTTATGATTGCTGGGACCATTAATGAAATGTTTTTGGCGGTGACCCTGTGATGCGGCGGGGGCTTGAAAGTGAGAGGGAAATGTCAAACTCTGCTGTAGCAAAATCACCGCCTTGGAAAAAAAAGAAAAGAAAAAAAGCAAAGCAAAGCAAGAAGTAATATATCTTGATCCCTTTTCCCCCATAAAACCCTGGGAGGCTGGTGGAAGGAGCGGAAAGACTGAGCTAAGCCTGCAGGAAATTAAACATGAAATGAAAACAAGCTCGAGTTATTCAATTCTCTCATCCCAGGCTCCAATTTCCCATTCCAGGCCACTGATAAAACGGTGTCCAGTTTCAGCACTCAAGGATGAATTCTGGCTCTGTTCTTGCAGTCTGAAAAGCAAAGGGCTGGTGTCCATCTCTGGCAAGAGGGGAGACAGCCTGCCTTTCACAGAGGGATGGGGTCCTGAACACAGACAGATGGAGGCTGAGCAGAGAGAGGAGGGTAGCTGGGTAGGAGGACAGGAATGGGGAGAACAGATGCTGTGAGGTTGCCAGAAGAGAGTAAAAGCACAAGAGACTTGAACGTGGTGGGCAGCTCTTACCTGCATCAGAGCAGTGATGCAGTGAGGGGTGTTGAGCACAGGGCATGAGCACAACCCCACAGCTGCCACCAGCCCACCACCACATGTGCAGAGGTCAGCCTCACCCACCACTGCCATGGTGGGGGTAGGAGAGAGGGGAAAAGACTTTTTTCTTTAACTTGGAGGAAGGACAGATCAGTGATGCAGCCCCCAACTATCCAGACATGGTCAGTGGCCTGGGTTAAGTCCCAACTGAGCCCATCCACCTGTGCCCTGTGCCAGGCAAACAGGGCTTGGTGGCAGGAGCAGACTGGCAGTGCCTACTGGGTGCAAGGGTAGAGGAAGCAAGAGAATGAGCAGGAGCCTCCTTGCTTTGTCTCAGGCCACTTCTGGCCTCTCCACCCCAACAGCACATCAGCTGTGTATGCATATGGATTTAGGTACCAGCATATAGCTGAATGTTTATGGAGACACGAAACATTCTCTGTTCTGTAGATTTTTACAGGGCTGATTTGGTACATCAGGGCTTATCAAAGCATTGTCTGCAGGAGTCAGACATGACATTACCGTACACTCCTGCTGTAATTGCTAATGCTGAGATTCAGTCCACAGTGACTGCTGGCCCCTGCACAAAGTAGCCCATCCTGACCCCAGAGGACATGCTGCACTAGCCACTGTAACCTCCACTGTCACATTCCCATCCCACAGCAGCCGCTCTTGACAAGGAGTGACAGGCAATGAAAGGAAAATGAACTTCTGTTTGGGTTTAGATTTGCTTTTTAAAAGCAGGTGTCTTCTAAGACTGTGGAAATACTGAGGATTAGTTGAGGTTTTTTGCTGACATTTTCACATTATACATTGCCATGCCTGTCTTGTTTTCCCTGGAGCACTGTGTAGGCCTGGAGAAACCCAACTGCAAGACACCAAGAAGCCTATAAGGATTTGGACCAGAGGAGAAAGGAGAGCTTTAAAAAGTGGTCCAAACCTTGCCACCAGTGCTTCAGAGCTCACTGTCAGCTCTCAGAGTGCCTCTGATGCCTGTGACACCCACACTTGGACTGAAGACACTCTTCTTCTTCAGCCTAATGTGATGACTTGCCACATCGTCCCAGCCCACCAGCCACGCGGCAATTTGGGAACTGCCAGTTTAAATCACTTTGCTCTGTTCAATCCAATGCATAAATGTGTTAGAGCAGAGGCCGAGACCTCACTCTGCTCTGTCAAGGCAGCTGTTGTGCTGTCCTGGGAAGAAGAGGGCACAGACCCTGCACTGATGGCTTTGAAGGTCACACTGCAGAGCCACACACTGCCGTGGGGGCCTGAGCTCGGCCACCCTGCTCCCAGGTGGGACGCTCAGGCAGGCAAGGCAGCCGGTGCCTTCACCACACAGGGAACGGCCGCGTATGCCTGGCATATGTTCATCCCGGCCTCATGCACAGCCAGCACTCTGCTCCCTACCTGTTCTCCACCCCTCTGTGCACAGCGGGGCCTCCTCCGCCTGAGGAGGAACCAGGTCACCACTGCTAACTTTGAATCTGCAGATCAAAGCGGCGTGATCCAGGCCAGCCCTGGGACTGGCCTGCAGCTGGGCTGGAGTGGCTGTGCCAAGAAGAGGTAGAAGAAAAACAGACAGATGCCTGAGGCATCAAACCTGCTCCAGTAGGACGCTCTGCATGTGCAGCGTGTACGCAGCTGGGATAACGTTAGGATGCTTCTCCCGATGCTTTTTGCACCTACTGAAAACATTCACAGGGTTATTGATTTGGGGCAGGGGGTTGCTGCTTTGGCTGGCTTGTGGATGGCCCATGCCAGTGGCATTGCCATGGCCATGGGGCCAGGCACTAAACCCTATGTTATCCACAGCCCACATGAGGAGCACGTGCCTGGCAGCTGCATTATCGGCTCCCTGCCCAAAGCAGACCACAGTGCACGGCCAGACCCTTAGCGGCCTACTCATACCACAGGCCTGGCTGCAAGAGACCAGCACGAGGCTGTCTGTGTGCTGGAAGGTAGAAACTGAAGCAGGAGAGCCTGAAACAACTCTTCCAGCACAAGCAGGAAGGTCAGCTCAGACCCTTATCCCTTATCCCTCCCTGGGGGGAGTGCTCCTGGCTGCACTGATTCAAGTGCACGTGCCACGGCAACTCCGGCCCCTGCAAAAATTGAACTGCCATCCCACCCTTGCAAAGCACCTGGCTTGTCCTGCTGTCCTGTAAAGACATGAGCTTCCTACCTGGCATCTGCTTTCCTCAGGTGCCTGGCAAGCAGCGAAGCTGCCCCATGGCCAGGCGTGGGAAGGGCCAAGCTGCTTGTCAGCAATACCCCCTCTGGCCCCCCGCAGCGAGTCACCGTGTAAAACTCGAAGCAGAGCTGAGAGGCTCTAGGAGTGCTCCTTTCATGCACTGGCGTGACCTGCACAACCCAGCCCCTTGTGATCGCCCTCATCTCTCAGTGCCTTCAAAGCAGCTCTTGATTGATGTGTTTCCCTGACTCACAAGCTTCAAGAGGCTTTGAAGACACTGGGCCAGGCTCTGATCTCTCTTAGGCTGATGCAAATCAGGAGCAATGGTGCTGACAACAGTGCAATAATCCACACTGATGTCAAGCCAGTAAAAATAAGAGCAGAAACACAGTTTTGGTCTTTGCCTTGAAGGGATCTGAGCAGCACTGTGAAGCAAAGAGTAGCAAACCCTGCAAAGAAAGCTCAGACCAAAGGATGCTATAGAAGGCCACCTGTCCTTTCCTGCAGCTAAGGAGGGAAGGGGTGTTCAGCTTTGTATTTCTTGTTGCGGTTAAGAAAAATGAGAGAGTTGGTGAGAAATGCAAGCTGCAGTCAATGGCATCATCATAGCCAGGATTAGTCTTGGGGAAAGCCCCATCACTGCTGTTTTCAGCCTGGCAGCAGCACATGCGGATGCATTCACACTTCTCCTCTGAGACTGGCAGACAGCAGGAGAGTTGCAGGCAGAGCCTGGGTAACACAGATTTAGGGGTGAGAGGAAGTTGGGCTGTTCCAGGGCAAATCAGGCTGTGTGAGGCAAGAGCTGGGAATGTCCCCAGAGAGGCTGTGCACCAGAAGATTGGCATCCATTTTTGCATGGAGTGCTCCCTTTCCAGCAGCACAGGCTGGCCCCAGACCCTCAGGAGAAGCAGGGAAGGACTGTCTCTCCCCTGCAGAGCATGTGTGTGGAGCAGTGCCCTTCTCCGTGCCATACAAAACCACCCGCCTGGTGAGGCCCTGCCCTCTGGTGGGCTCTTCAGGGCTGTCGGGCTACCAGCCACTGCCGGGCTCCCCTTGTTCACAGCCCTGCTGTCGTCTCTCCCCAGGTGTGGTTTCAGAACCGGCGAGCCAAATGGCGCAAGCGGGAGCGGTTCGGTCAGATGCAGCAGGTCCGGACCCACTTCTCCACCGCCTATGAGCTGCCCCTGCTCACCCGTGCTGAGAACTACGCCCAGGTGAGTGCATTCCCCTGCCTGGCCACAGTGCTTGCTGGACACGCTGCCTCTGGTGCCAGTCCTCCCCAAGCCACGCTTCACTTCTCAGGCACATTCACCTGCCCTTAGGCAAGGCTGCAGGGACACCGGGGCTATACTGCCAGGCACTGAAGGGCTGGCAGTTTTTTAGTCAGGTGTCTTGCTTGGCTCCCTCATGCCCTGGCCCAGAGCAGCCATCTTTAAAGCAGGTACCAAGCCCAGCACTGTGTGATATAGAGCAGCACCCTTGGGCACAGGTCACCCTGCTCAGCACATCCTATCAATATCTGCTGCTGCCCACTAGCTTTCCACTGGTTTAGAAAAGATCCAAAAGGCTAATTCATGTCTAAAGAATAGCAGATCCCAGGGAGGCTTCCTGTTACCATGTCTGATTTCGATGCCCCTTGGATATGGTGGTTGGATAAAAGCATTTTTCCCCTGGCAAATTCCCAGAGCAGTCTCCCAGTGATGGGCTGTGGTATGCACAGCACACTTGGTGACATCTGGGGATGCTTCCCAAGGGAGTGGTAGATTTATGCTCCAAAGGAAGAGGGGAGGGAGCAGCCTTGTTGGGGTACCTGAGGCTGCTTCTCAGTCCTATTGAAACTGTTCCTGCCCTAACCCTGGACGCAAGTCACAGGGTTGCCTCCCCTCCTTAACTTCCTGTCTTGGAAAACCTGTCAGCACAATTGCCTCCTAAACATTGGGCCAGCCCCAGTTTCACAACACTTCAGATGATGCCAGGCAGACTGGGGTTTGCTAGCTCCAGGGCTAGGCTGTGTCCCAGAAAGCACTCCCGCCATCCTCCACTCCTCTTCCCACCACCCAGAATTTGTTCAAGGGCACAATTCTGCAGGCATGATGCTCTGAACCTGACTGTCCTCACAGATCTGCTGGAAGTCCTCCCTCCCTGACACCCTGTCTGTCAGCTGCCTCCCCAGCCAGTGCTGTACCAATGCTACCCCGCAGCCAAGCCGGGAGTGTTTGACCTCTCTCCCGCTTGGCGTCTCCCATAAACTGAACAAGAAACCCTTTTGAAACAGCTGAGATGCCAAAGCAGCTTTTCAAGCAGAGAACACTCTCAGCAGCCTTTTTAGCACGTCCTTCTCTTGCCTTTGTAACTTACACTGCTCTCTCCCTCCATACTGCCCTCCTCTCCCAGCACAAGAGATCAAAAATTTGAAAAGCAATTTGCAGGAGGTAAGAGATCAGAGAGGGCCCAAGGGCAAGCAGTGGAAAGGGGCAGTGGGATGAAGGGCCCTTTGCTCTCTTACTCCAGACAGCTGCTCACCTCCTCCCTGCTTTCATCCTGCATGCCCGTGTCCTCTGCCGCAGCACACCTATTCCCACTGCCAAATACTGAGCCCTCCTCTCTTCTTCTGCAATATCATTTTATAAGTGACACTGCAGGATCCCAGATGGTCTCAACGTGGCCCTGCAGGGCTCTGCTCTGCAGCAGGGTGGGTGTTGCTGCCTGGATGGACACTGTTGGGGGAGAGGGGCAATGAAGCTGCCTGTGCTGGGGGCTCAGCTCCGACAGACATGTCTGTGTGGTACAAAATAGTCCTTGCCTAGGCAAAACTGCCCCAGCTGGAGAAGGATGGTGGATGAGCAGCCTCACAGCACTTTCTGCCTGATCCCTCTGTAATGAGTAGGACCACAGAAACACCATGGATGACACAAAGTTTCCTGTGCTGAGAAAAGTGCTCATGGTACAAAAAACTAAGAGGAGTGTCTGGGAGCAGAATAAATAAACAGATGCTGTGGCAGAGAAGGAGCACAATCCTGCTCCCTGTGAGTAATCCTGCTGCACTCCCTGCCCCTGTCCAGGCTGGCATACAGGTTTTGGAGTGGATTTGCTGGCTGCAGCAGGGCTGAGGGTGCCGCAGCTGGCAGGGACTGCATGCCCATCTCACTGGCTGCCCCTCCACTAGGCTGCCCTGCCAGGCCGGGGCTGGACACAGTCCATCCCTCAGGCCAGCTGCCCAAAGTACCCTGCACGGGGCAGCCCTGACGCTTCTTTTCCCACCCCCAGATCCAGAACCCCTCCTGGATTGGCAACAATGGAGCCGCCTCCCCTGTGCCTGCCTGCGTGGTCCCCTGCGAGACGGTGCCCTCCTGCATGTCCCCCCATGCTCACCCCCATGCGGCCGGCGGTGTCTCCGAGTTCCTTGGAGTCTCCGGGCCCGGCAGCCACGTGGGACAGACTCACATGGGTGGCCTCTTCGGCACAGCCGGGATGAGCCCCAGCCTCAATGGCTACGAGCTGAACAGCGAGCCGGACCGCAAGACCTCCAGCATCGCTGCCCTGAGGATGAAAGCAAAGGAGCACAGCGCCGCGATCTCCTGGGCGACATGACAGGGCTGCAGCCCAGTGCCCGTGAGACACGGAGAGAGCACGTGGGGACAGCCCGACAAATCCATCCGCTTGGACTCCAGACAGCAGTTGCCTCCTCGGGGATCTGAATGCAGCACTTTTAGCTACCCTAGGCATATAAAGTACATATGTTAATGTAAGTGGAGTGTTTCCAGCATGAACGTGGCAGCTCCCGGCTTCCTGGGATCAGGCAGGGAGAGGGAGGCTGTGGAGCAGCACGTCTTCCATCAAGATCTGGGATGGGATGCATCCCTTCTCACTGCCACCTCCCCAACAACCTGGGCATTTTTTCTTCCCACTGTTTTTTTCTGACACCAGACATGTCTTTCCAAAGAGCAAGAGCCCACTGGCCTTTCAGCAGCTTCTCCCATCCCACCACCCACCCACACACACTCACTCACACATATTCTACCTTGGGCAAGGGACTGGATGGGGACTCTGGCACCAGCAAAGAGACTCTCTCACACTGCCAACATCATTTTAGCAGGAGCTACGACTTCCCACAGCTGAGTGGGGAACAGGGCTGGGAAGATAACTGAAGCTAGAAAAAAGGCAACATTAGCTCACCTCCTTCTACCCTGCTCCCACTCCATCCTGTACTCTGAGATGAAGCAGAGTTGTAGAGGCCTGTGAAGGGGGTGCCCCTCTACCCACCATGGCACGGTGTTATCATGCTGAGAGTCTTTGCTAGCCCTCTGGTGACCCAGATGGAGATACACCCCAGCAAACAAAAGCTTTCCAGCATGGCTCGATGCCCCAGGGAGTGCCTGGGCTTTGCTTTCCCTAGTCGTGGTCTATGTTGAGTCTCACAAGGATGGTGGTACAGGAAAAGATTTCCTCTATCTTTCACTGGGTTGGGAATTATTAACTTCAGTTTAGAGACAGCAGCTCTGGCAGGGAAGCAGAACTGCTATGTAAATCTGCAAGTCCCCAGAAAGACTGCTCTAAGAAAGAGCTCAAGCACTAGCACACCGCCACAGTGGCACAAGGCCACCATTCCTCATACGCCTCATCCTGGGGTCAGACATGTGCAATGACAGGCCCTCCCTCAGCCCTCCACCCCAGTTGCACACAATGGCTGTGGGCAACTCTGCGCCAGGGACAGCAAAGGGAACAGGCTGGGAAGGGGCTCATGGGAGAACAAGGTGATACTGCCCCATCTCCAGCCACCTCAGATCCTCTTCACTTTGCAGAGGAAGTAGAAGAGACCAGAACTTCTCTGGTTTGTGTGAACCAACATGCCTCTCTGCTTTTCTGTCCCGCTGCTCTTACCTGCACAGAGCTGTTAAGTAACATCTCCATTGTAAGGCTAAATATTTTACAAGTTTTTCAGTGATCATAGTGCATGAAATAATTTTGGAACATCCTTTTACCCCACTGAAATACTGCCAAGGAGAAGCTGAAAGTCAGCTGAGCACTACCACCCACACAGTGTGGCTCTGCAAGCTGGGCTGGAGCTGGGGTAGCCATCTCCGAGATTCGCAAGGGAATTATAGGATACTACTCCCATAAAAACTGGTTTGTCACCCTGCCCTCATGCTCAGTGTTAGGAGATATTGTGGTTTAAGGTCCAGGAATATCTAGTGGTCTTGGAAAAAGTTCCAAATAAGCTACAACCAAATGTCCAGCTTCAGGTTAATGAGCCATACAAGTATTTCCATAATGCCTAGACTGTCAATACACTACCTTAATGATACACTATTGCTAGGTTAAAAGTAATACATTTACTGGAATAAGAAAACACCAGTAGTACTGTTTCTTCTCTCTCTTCAGAAATGCTAAGAGATGCATTCCCTGCTATGCACAGGGAGCCCGCATGCATTTCACCACATCATCTGCATAACCAGGACCTCTCCCATCACAAGCAGCCAGGATTTACATCTCAGCTTAAACATTCAGCTGGGGCCTCAGGCATGGTGGCTTAGATGCTGAAAGTGATGCTGATCACCGAACCAGACAGGATCATGCTGACCAGTTGGAGGTGTGTACATCCCCACTGGGCACCCCAGAGGCCACTGAGCTTCCCAGCTACCCAGGGACTGGTGGCAGGAGGCAATTTGTCCATCAGATTTGTACAGGCAGCTGAGCACAGTGTTGAGAGCTTTTCCCCAGGTACACTGGGGATCTTGATGCTTAGCTATGTCAGCAGGCAATATAGTGGAGGGCTGCTGCCTGAACAGTCCAGTACCATTGCTGACAAGGCAAATTAGCAACAAGCAGAGCTAAGGAGAGTGCAGTGGGGCAGGCAGGCAAATGGGGACAGGTCTCGCTTAGCCTGCAAGCTCTGAAGGCAGCTCCAGTGGAGGGCTGTATCTATTCAAGAGCTTAGCTGCATTCCCTACTGAAGTTAAAAGGTAGCTTTTCCTCATGGACTTCCACGGGGCCAGTATTTCATCTGAGCTGTTTAACAGCCCAGAGGATTAAGTGCTGTATCCCTGTCTTGTTAGAGAGAGAGAGGAGAGTCTCCTGGCAGCAGACTTGGCATTTAGAGAAGCTTGGCCCCCACTTTCTCTCACCTTAAAATTCATGTGGAAAGCACATGTTGGACTCAGTCTAATTTAAACACCACTGCGCGTGCCCAGCCCTCAGCCTGCCTGAAAACACCACAAGGCAAGGGGAATGTTGTTCCCTGGACCCCCTTCCCACCTCCAGCTGCAGGCAGCCCCACTGCTCATCAAGCTCTGCCTCACCTCTCTGGGTGCTGCTGCCATTCCGGTACAGTCCCTTGCACCCACACTTCTGGGTAATGCTGGAAGGGGTGCCCCTCCAAAACCTTCAAAAGCAGTTGTTCTGGCAGTTTTTAAGCTACATGCATCTGTACTTAAAACACATTTTTAAAATTAATTTTAAAGTGTTTTTAAAACTAGCTGTTAAATTAACATGAAAAACTGTATAAATATTTATATATATACTTATATATATATGTANATAATTATTATTATTGTTGTTATTTTAATACTTTTCAATTCTATTTATTACTTTCTTCTCTATTTATTTCTTATTTAGTATTTTACTCCTGTCTATACATTGAATCACATTTCCCTGGCTTGGACTTGCCTTCAAAGCTGCAAGCTTTGTCCCCATCCACCACCAAAATGTCTCACAAGCATCAGCCATCTCAACACCCGCCAAGCCCATGGTGGCATCCTCTATGGGTGCAGCCCAGCTAACTGGGCTCACCCAGATGCTCCCTCGAGCCTCATGGAGGGAGGAGCAAAACATTTCTCCCAAGCAGTCTTGGCCCTGGTTATACAGCAGGTATCCTACAAGGTGGCTGCCTTATGTTGACCATGGCTGGGAACCCCAGAGATGTCCCAGAGCTTTGAGACCAGGAGGATGCAAATAGCAAGAGCAGCATGGGTTCCTGGCACTGGCTTAAAAGTGGTTGGGTACCACTCACTGCCAAGTACTCGAAGGCACTTCTTGCCTACAAGCAGTAGTTAGTGCTTTGGTAGCAATTGAAACCAGTGGGGAACTAGGCTTGGGCTTGCTGGGCCCTGCGGGGTCCAGACTCTTAGGGCTGCTGTGCCTCAACAAGCTCCTGGAGAGGGGCTGGGTCAGCCCCCTGGCACGTCACCTACTGCCGGCAGTGCCACCCACCTGCGCTCCCATCAGGCTCTCCAGCCAGGCTCCAGCTGCCTCCTGCAGAATATGCTACCCAGTTCAGGTCTCACTGCCCCAGCACCTATCTGGGTAGAGCCTACAGGGAGGAAGACCAAAACAGCAAAATAAGAAGAGAACCACCCTCCCTCTCCTCTAAAGCCCGTGGCAGAATGTGAGCGAGCATCCATCCCTGCCAGAATGCACATCCCTGCCAGATGACACGTCCTGGCTGGACCACGCCTGGCCTGAGCCATCACATGGGCAGGGTGTTAGGGAAAGGCCACACGCAGTGACAATGTGTCACATGTGAGGTCACAGAGCTGCAGCACACATGGCTTCACCTGCCCTGTCAGCCGAGGGGACGCATCACCAGCCCGGGCCAGGCGTAGCCCGTGTGCTGCCCAACCGAGCTGCCTGCTGGTTTCCTCCTGCACTGGAGGTGTTTTGGGGTGGGGAGGCGTGTTCCCCTGATTCTCAGAGTACACGCAGACCGGGCAGCACATTGTAAAACACTCTCCAAACAAACTAAGGCAAAAAGGTAGTTTCTTGGAAAAGGATTGAAAAATAATCAAGCAGAGGCAGAGCCCCGTGTTTATTTTGCTGCTCTGACTGACACAGCAAAAAGCAAACAGACCAAGGGAGAAATTAAACCCAAATGGGAAGGGGGTGGAATCGGATGGAAAGTCATTCAACCCTTTGCAGCTTCCCGAAGGGAGCTGGGAGGAGGTGAGGGAGCAGCCTTACACCCCCTTAACTCTTTGCTGGTAACATGGTTCTCCACTCCCCCCACATAGCTAGGTAGGTAGGTAGAGATAGGACTTTTATACTACTGATTTTGAAGGACAGTTTTCAATGTATAATAATATATCGGTTTAGGTGTGCAGTGCTTGAAAGAGAGACTGGGAGAAAGAAAGAAAACAAACCTCAATCAATATTATTGGTTTTTTGTTGTAAAATATTGTAACCTTGTATAAATGCTACTTTTTTTTTTTCTCTTTAGCTTAACAGCCTGGGGTAGAACATATAAAAAAATTTAAAAAGTTTTTAAAATGTTCAGGAAAAAAAAAAGAATAAAAAAATCATTTAAAATGTTGCCACATGAGGTTTGTGCCATGCAATGTTATTGCCTATGCAACCATGTATTACCAGTTCATTACAGTGGAATATTAAAAAAGAACAAACAGTCTTGCAGCTTGATTCTTTTTAACTTTTTTTGAAGTAAGTTATTGCACTTGCAGCTTTTTTTTTTTTTTTTTGGAGGTGAAGGGCTGGAATTTCCAGTCACCAATTTTTATTTTTCCAGGTTTTGAAAGGAGTGGGAAGGTCCCTGCTTCCCAGCTACCCTGGCCAAGGGGGCACAAACACTGTTGTTGTTTTGGTTTGCAATAAACTCCTTCTCTTCTCTCCTCTCAACTGCAATCTGGCTGGTTTGTTCCTGACTCATGACAGATGAAATGTGATCAGAGGGGCCTCCAAAATCTCACGTTAATTGAAGCTGGCAAAAAATACTAACAGTGCCCTTTTGAACTGCTGACGCAGTCCAGAATGGATTAGCCGGGGGTAGATTAACAACAGGTGGCAGCTCACGGGCTGCTGCCTCTCCCGTACAAAGAGCTGGTTAAGAGCCAGCCGGCTCCCGGCTAACGAGGCCCCGCTGCCTTCGGCACCGCTTGGCATCCGCACTGGCCAGCACAGGGGGCACCCTGGCCACGGGCTAGAGAGCAGGATAGTCTCCTTGGCTCACTGCTCTGCAGTTGCTGCTTCCAGCAGAGCTTAAGCCTCACAGGGCTCCTGCACGTCTCCCAGCCCTTCTCAAGCGGTCCTTAATGAGGCAGCCGGTCATCACAGCTGACACAGGGAGAAGTTGACTTGGCAACAAGAGGCCACAGAACTGGGGACCCTCAGGTCCTCACGCGGTGGCACCACTCCTTTTACACAGCAAAGTCATGCTCAGGGCACCAAGCACAAGGTCTCTTGAAGCCCTAGGAGAAGACACCTGGGGCTGGCAGTGTTTCCCATATTTCCACAGGCCATCACACTCCCTCCCCTCCTAGCTCCACTTTAGCAGAGGCATCCAAGCCTCACCCACCCTCTTCTCCTCTGTGGGTCTGCAGGGCTTCCCAGAGGTGCCTGCCTGCAGCCAGAAGCTGCTCAGTGGGCTGTGGGGCAGACTGAGCCCTCTGGGTTTCACTTGTCCCCACACAAAGGGAAGGGTTTGTCTGGGCCCCACCAGTTCACAGGGCACAGCCCTTGTCCCGCTGCAGGGAAATCTGCGTTCTGTGAGGGCCCTTTCTGTTGCTTGCACTCCATCAATAAACTCAGCTGCAAAACTCTTTCCTTCGGACTGCACAGACCCACCAGCACTGGGACCAGTAAGAGCTCAAGTCCCTGTACCCAGATGCTGGGTGGACTGGAAAGCGCCTTTCTTGTTCAGGCAAAGCTGAGAAGGTGCCCAGCAGCTGCCAGCAACCCACCAAGACCCACAGAGCCCCTCTGGCCTTTCCATCAGTTGTCTGGGAGCATCAGCTTGCTTCAGATGGTGCATGGCTGTTTTCTATCTCACAAAGAAATGGATAATGCAGGTGCTGTTGCAAGCTTATCCATTCCTCTCACTTGTAGGAGAAAAATTCCTTCCCTCCCCAAGCACTCAAAGCCAGATTCTCCAGATGTTGGCAGAGTTCAGAGTGTTGAGAGCCTAAAGCAAGTTTCAGTAACATCCTGCTTGTATGGGTTTACATCAGAAATTGCTCCTGGCCTAAATGATGCCAAAGAACCAGAGTCTCTCTCTAAACTAGATAGTGGCAGAACCCAGATTAGAAATGTGCATTTTCTTCTTGAAGCTGCACCTTCTTAGTGGAGTTACAGGAGTTATTTGAAACACATGGAAAAATTTCTCTCTGGGAGATGTAGCTACAGCTCCTAGGTTAACGCGTTCCTTCTCTGCTGGAGAATAAGACTTTGAGGCAGGGCAAAGTTCGGGCAGTTTAAATGAAAAACAATTTTTTATTCCTGTAAACTAAACAGATTTGCCTTTTTTTCTTCCTCTTTTTAAAAGCAGGTTATTAACCTTTAAGCAGATGAATGTTCAATAATCTTCTCATTGGCAAGAAAGGTAACAACCATGCAAGGTGCATCTACTTATGGCCAGCTGGAGCCCACATGTAAAGGTGTTGCATTTAATCTGAGACAAACAAGTGTTTATTATTTGTGAAAGGATCTTCCACTTTCTCTTGCTTTGCAGTTCGTAACTTACTCACAGGGCAAAGACAGATGCTCTGAGTTAGCAATCTGCTCCTTTTGCTGTAGTCTTACTGAATTCCTGGATCTCATTTTACGGTCCTTTCTCCTTAAAACATTTTTCCTTTCCTGTTTGTATGAAGTGTGGCAAAGCAGTTATTGCTGCCATCAGTCTGCAACTGAAGGCACCCAGCATTAACTGTGGTCAGCACCCAGCTGAGACCTGGCCCTTGCCTTCAAAGAGAAGTTTCACAAAAGAAGGACCTGTAAGTTTACAAACAGCCAGCCAAGCAGGTGAGAAACAATGGTTTTCTTGAGTGTATGGCACATATACACATGGACACATGGGAGAGAACACAGCCGGTGGCTTGAAAAGCTCAGGTATCTTTCCAAGGCATTATGGGCTTATCTCCTGGATGAGCACAAGGTATTCACACTGGGCAGCTGGATATCTCTAAGTGGCACTTTGTTCAGTCAGTCTCAAGCTTTTTAGTTTTACAGGCTCCCATCACTGCACAGAATGGAGGGGAGGGGCAAAAGAGATAAGCTTCATCCTTAAAAGCACAGGGCGCAACAGAAACCACACCTCATAATCACACATGGAAAACCTCATGTGGGTCTGCATATTCCAAGTTCTTCATGCCTTCATTGGTCAAATGGTCCAGCCCCCCTCAACTGAAATTTAGGTTAAAAATCTAATAGATGTGACTTAATAATTATGCTGGTATTTTCTTAGTCACAACATCCCCGCTGCACAGAGTCTGGTACTGAGCACTGACACAAGTTTATAGACGTAATAAAATCATAACCAAGTTGCACTGATCTCTGTCCATGGTCACTACAGAGTTGGTATGCTTGTCTGGAGCAGGAGCACTTCCTGTTTATGCAAGTAAACAGGCATTTAGCATGACTAAAGGAAATCTGAAGGACAATTACGGGATCCTTTTCCAGACAAATGAAGACAGCAAACAGGCAACCTTGCAGGAAGAACCTTTGAGCAGCACTGTTTTCAGTCGGAAAACTCCCTTCGTGCTGCTAGCTCCAAGCCAGTCCACGTAATTGCCTCAATTGTCCCTGTTATCCTTTAATGGGAAACATAACTCACTTTCAAAGCAACCACAAGAAGCTGCAGACAGGGGAATCCTGAAGATCAGCAGAGGTGGGACTGCATTACAGCCATTTCCATCAGGCTGAAATTACACAGAGTGCACCAGGAATGTCTCTAAATGGCTTCAAGCCAGGGCCCGCTGAAGCCTGCTGATTCTTAAAGTCAAGGCTAACAGTCCTCTGCCTTGGTAGTGAGGAACCCAAAACTCCAAACAAACAACAATTCAGATAAAAATGTAGCAGTTCTGCTAAATCCCAGGCTTGGGATATTGGTGTTCAATCCTGTTTTTACCCACACATCTCCAAAGGGAATCCGACCGCCTCTGTTTCCTTATCTGCAGCTACAAGTAAGAGACTGATCTTACCCATGCAGGAGGACCATGAAGCTCAATTTCTTGCACTTAGATACAGCAGTGGCAGGCATCATAAAAAGAACTTACACCATCCTACAGGCACTCCCAACAGCATGAGATACAACCTAAGGACCTATGACTCAACAGTAAAGCAAACGTGTTCTACCTGAATTTTCTGCTAAGCAAATGCTATCTCTGTCACGTGCCAATGTTAGCAAGAGGTTTGAAGTGACCACCTGCTCATGGGACAACCTGCAGATCCTATGGAGTATTGTGTTTGGTATTTTCTGGCAAGTTTTGACAGAAATTATTATTTTCAGCCTAAAAATTGAAATGAAAAGGCAGTATAGGTGAAATACTTGCCAGGATTTGCTCTGCTCTTCTCAGCTCTTTGGGATCAGACTGAAGTTAGCAAATGGACCAACCAGAATTGGGAAACTGCTGATTTTCTAGCACAGATTTAATCAAACGTAAGTTTGCAGAATTTTTTTTGGTGATTCAAGTACATGGATGAGACTATCCATGACTACAAGAACTACACATACTTTACATTTTAGTTTACAAAAGAACATGTTTTGCAGCAGTCATAGTAAAATTTAAGTTTTTCAAAGAGAAAAATAAAAAAATTCATACTCACTCTGTCTGATCCCATTTTCTCATCAGCACCATTGATTTTAGTTTTTCTTCCATGTATCATGCTTTGGTTGTGAGAGCAGCTTCCATGTAAGAGGGCTGGACAGATTTATGCAGTACCCATTAACCATTCTGAGATCTCTCCTGATCAAAAGATGCTCTACCTGTGAGAAGTACCCAACGTATCAGACATTCGTTGTGGAGGGCATTCATATCAAATCTTGGAGGTATATTTAACATTAAAATTGCCCTTCTAAATCCATTTTCATGTATCTCAGTTTAGCATCTTTTTAGAAGGCTCAACACTTTCCAATACAGCCTAAAAGGAAAATGAGCCAGAAGTACTGAGCATCACTTAAATCCCACCTCACAATTATTTTGACATCTGTGTTTCCAAGGTCCTTGAGTTTAAAAGGCCCTTGAATGGATAATTAAGGATAAACTTGTTGCTAGACTAAAGCATATTTGAACCACACCAGTGGAAGCATGATGGATGGTAGGAGGTTCCAGAGCTGGAGCTAGAGATGGAAGGACAGAGTCATTCAGAACATTAGGGCCTGAATCTTCACATCCTGTAATAAGACGGTGGAGCTGTGAGGAAGAAAAAACTCCTGCATTGTAGGAAGAGTTAGTGATGCTAAAAATGCATCCTTAGGACTCCCCACAACTGGCAGAGCAGCCCCTGCAGCACATTCCCCCTTGCTACGCACAAGCAGCAAGGTGTGCCATGCACACACTGCCCTTTTGCAGCATGATCCACAGGGCTTCTGGAAACAAAAAGCTGCCACCACATTGGATTCCACAATCTCAGTGACTCAGCCAAAGATCTCTTCTCAAAAGCACAGTTATTTAACATCTGCTGTATCTCTTTGCAAAAAAA
>VXBC01010271.1:51869-72748 GCA_013399945.1 Ploceus nigricollis | reverse complement strand
AAAAAAGAAAGAAAAAAAAGATTTGTTCCATATTTCTCCAAGATAAATGCTATTGTCAAATCTTGGCAGAAAATTAGAGCAACAACTACTCTCCCCAAAAGGTGACTGGGATGCAGACCAAACTTCTGTTTTCAAGACAACCATCAAACTCCAGTTATGGGAAAGACAAAATATTGACAGATCTTTCTGAAGTGCATTGTGGATATTCCAGTTTAACACAGATTTATGTAGTAAAAGAGCTTGTCACTGAAATTCTCCCTTCTGAATTAATTAGTGTTTCCTTGTGCCACTCCAGAAGTGAAATACAATAAACACTCATATGATTTAATTTTTAATATACAATTATCAAGCTTTTTTGGATATCATATATACAATTAAAAATTATCTTAATTTAAAGATTGACAAAAACTCCATTGTAAATCAGACACACAATTGCATATTATCTTTACAGAATTTGCATCAAGAACATCACAATAATAAATGCAGAGAGCAAGTAAGTAGACAATTTTACAATTTTTCTTTATGGTCAATTGCCCAATTTTCTTCATGGCACTAAACAGAGACAAATGGGGTTGTAAATGAGCTAGCCCGCCCTATAAAAGCAACTGTAAAAGGCAAAAGGATAAAACATAATTTTTAGGGGTCACTGGACATTTTGTGCAAGGGGAAACTACTCAGATGCTCCTGGACGCAGACACAAGGACAGGTTACCTTTTTACTGACTGGAGATTATACCTCAGCTTAGCAGGACAAGTTTGGCTGTCTACATCTAAAAATATTCAACCAAGCATTTCAAATCCTCAGTGTCTTTTAAGACTCTGTGCAAAACGAACGTTTTGCTGGCTTACTGAGAAAGAATCAAAAAATCACAGCAGCTTCACAACTCTGTAAGGAAGGTGTTATAACTCAGTTAAACTGCTAGGGCCTGCCAAGCTGAGATCAGCTCCAAAAGGACAGCTAAAATTGACTACTGCACTGTTACAGCTACCCTTTTAAAGCAGACTTCTCAAGGGAAATATGCTGGTATCTCCTGATGCTCAAGCACCAGCCCATAAATCAACAGGAAGATTCAAAAAGAAGGTTCATGTTAATAAACCTGAAAGGCTGCAAAGGAGATATAATGAGTAACAAACCTTCCTCTCTCTTGTGATAGCCACTGTGCAGACAGCAGTTGTCACTGCAACAGCTATCCTTTTAGCTCCCATAGCAACTCAGGAGTGAAACAAAGAGTGCAGCAAAAAACATTTACTAGTAATTAAACACTCCCAGAGAGTCAGATGATACAGTTTACAGGCACATCCCAGGGAGGTTATGAAGTGAAGCATCCCCTCAAAGCTATTGTTCCAGTATGATTTTTATTCACAGCACATCCACTGCATTGGGCAATAAGATAAGTCTTAGTGGGGGTGAGACAAATAGGAGCAGATGTTTCCTGTTTCTAGCCTGACTTTCATTTGGTTTCTGTCATTGCTGCGTATCCAGTTTAGGAGAGGGGGTGAACCATGATGTCTAACACTTGTCCTATTGTTTGGGGTTTGGCAAATCGGAGGAATAAGGTTGCTTGCACTGTAACAGAAAAACAGCCCATCAAGTAGGATGTGCCTGTAACCAGCAGCAACAGAGGTTTCAAAAGACAGTGAAATCACACTTATCTAGTAACAAACATTTTATCAGTGGAGCTAGAAAAGAGATTGCTTTCTCAGCCCAACTTAGGACCCTCATTAATACTGAAGGGCAAGAGTAAGAGTCCAGGCAACATTATTTCTAATTTTGTTGCATTTAGTTTTTTCATTCAGGTTCATTTCAGTATGGAGAAACAATTCAAATGCTCCTAAGAAATGCAGATCTTCTCCAAAAGACTTCCTAAGCTGTATGTTTCACCCTGTGGCAATGGGTCCCTTAAATTACAAGCAAAGACACAACAGTTTTTCCAACAATGGTAACTTACAGGAGTTTGTAAGTGTGCATTAACACATTAATAGTGTCTTACACATACACGTGTGCCTGTACATTGAAGCTGAACTGGGAATTTCTGCAAATAGAGGTGTTTTACAAATTAGTACACTGCTTGCTGAAGAGGATTCAGACATGAAAAACTTATTTCATACTTCATCCCTATGGATGGCTACAATGTAAAAGTGTAACCTGATTGCTGGTTTTATAATGAAGATAAAAAATATAAGAAGACTAAAGACAAATCATTTTCTGTATAATACAAATAGTTCTGATAGAGAGTCAGAGGCTTTTACATGAGTGCAGCAGAAAACCTGAGATTTACACAGGAAGTGCAGCAATTGCAGTTCTGTCCTACAGGTCTCTGCTTTGAAGGAGACTATCCTCCTGGCTTCTGTGTCTCCATCTCCATCAAAATAATTTAAGTAACACAAATTGCTTTGCTCTTTAAGCTAGGTGAAAACAGACAGATTTTTGTTTGTGATGTTGTAAAAAAAATAAACATTTGTCTCATATTACAGAAGAAAATATTTGTTACACAGTTACTTAAGACAACAGTTAAAGCTCAAAAGACAGAGACCCACCAGCCACACAGGAAATAAACTCCTCCCAAAAGAGAACAGCTCTACATTGCAGACAGTTGCTTTGAATGGATGGATGCTCACTAACCAGAGAGCCTGCAGCACATTTGATAGAAGAGGTCAGTCATGCCAGTCAGACCACAGAGAGCAAGATTCTGTTTTATTCTTCCAGATGCATAGCCTCCTTTGGACAAAAGTGTGTGTTTGACATTTTTTGGAAAACCCACAAATAGATTCAACTCTCTGTGAGCAACAGAGAAGCAGTTGTTCAGATTTCAATTACAACTTTGTGCTATGTAAAAGGAAGACAACAACATTAATTCCCATCTCTCTCAGATGCAACCCACTGTCTAGCAAGTTTTGTCTTCAGGGCCTTATATTCCTCATAGCACCTTGTCAGCTGTCGTTTTCCTCATTGAGGTTTGTCTCACTCTTTACAAGCTGCCGATATTGGGAAAGCTCTTCAGTTTCTCAGGAAAGTCATCTTTGTACAGGACGGGGTCAGCACGATGCTCCACCACTTTGAGAGGCATGGTCCCAAAGACAGAGGCAAACTTATTGATGCATTCAGATCTGATGAAAAGGAAAGCAGTATAATTAAGAACTCCAACAACTAGGCTGGCTACCAACTCCCACACCAAAATAACTGGTAGAAACCTTCCCTCTTGCACTTGGAAGTATTTCAGCCATGCTGGCTACTAATAAATAAAAAGAGAGCCTCACTGCAGAGAGAACAGAAAAGAAGCTGGTGTTCTTTGATTTATCCATTTAATCACAGAGACGAGCAAGGGGATGCTGGCAGCAGCACATGTGCACATGGAGGTCAAAGCTTCCCTTCTCCCTCCCCCTAGAATTCCAGTCATTCTTAAAGCAATGTACATGCTGTAAACCAGAACAGATTAACTGCCAACATGTCTCTTAAAGGGCCACTGTTGGGTCAATTTCGTTTATAATGAAAGTTTTGCAAAAACCAAGGCTTTGTGAAAACAGAGTTCTAAAAAAAAAAAAAAGTCTGTCTTTTTTCAGGCTTTTTCAAAAGCTCTATCTTTTCCCACAAAAAAAATAAACATGCCTCAGAGAATAGGCAGAGCTGATTGTACTGTAACTTAAAGGTGAAGCTGAATTAAAACTATAAAATGGAACAAACTAACTAGTTTATTTTCCTTGTCTAAATAAAGATATAATCAGCAATAAGACATCACATTAGCACAAAAAAACTGGACCACTGATGACTCTTTCAGTTTTAATAATCTCAGGTGTCAATAATGTGGAAAGGAACAGCCATGTTCTTCAAAAAACAAGCAAACAGATGTTTAACCATTACACTGCTCCCTTAACTTTTTCATTGAAGGGTGCTGTATGTGTGGAAGCAAGGCAGAGAAAACCTGGCTCATCTCACCTCAGCCAATGCTCAGCTAACATTAGCTGCCTGCTACATAAAACAGCTTTTAAGGAATTCAGATACCAAGAATCATGACAACAGTTCCCTGCACATAACAGAGAGCTACAAGAAAACAGGTGACATTTCTTTTGCCATTCAAAAGGGAAAACAAAAAAAGAAGTGAGCACTTTGACTCAGCTACAGAGACTGATGTGCTGCAGGTGGTGGCAGAGCAGGTCTCTCGCTCTCCAACCACTGCACCCTCTCCCGACCCCTTCGAAGGGTTAGGGGGTCACTATGGCTCCAGGATAATTTTCCTCATCAGGACCTGGTCAATCACACCAACTGAGTGTGACAGTTCTGTGATGGGGAGTGCTCAACACTGCCCCAAACACTCTTTTGAAGTAGACGGGACAGCAAGAGCAGTTTTCAAAATTATTTCCTCAACCACATAGCTGTTTCAAGCTATAACGGTCATAATTCAGACCATTTTCTGCCCTGAGAAAAGTGTCAGAAAACTACTTCATATGAAGTGATACTTAAATAAAATATTAATACAGGTAAATGCAGACGCTTCACTTTCTGCTACCTTCCCATCCTCTTGTACTTCATCCTACCTCATATCTTCCTATCTGCAGATTCAAATCATTGGGACCACAAACAAAAGAAAAGGAATTCAGAGTGTAAGAGAAAATCATGTACAGTGGGACACAACCTCTACTCCTGTGACAAGCACTATATGCTCCAGTGTAGTACAGATCTGAAATAGCAAAGGAACCACCAGTGAGGACTGAAGTGAAGACCCAGGCAGGTGTTCAATAATCTGCAATAACAAGGTGAATCATCAAGAGAATGAGATTTGGACCACAGGCACTGAAAGGTTCACTGCAGTAGTTCCTGCAGACAGCAGGAACTGAGTGTTTTCTCCAAGAACATTAAGCAGTTTCTGTTGCTTCCACAGGATGCCCACCGTGAGATATCTGAAACACATCTGATTTTTAGATAAAGTCAGACTTTCAAATAATCTGTTATTTGTAAGAAATGTGGTTAACTAATCCATGATGTGTACTGGAGAAGCCTCATGGCAGGAAACCCACAGACTTCACAGGCAAGGAGGTAGATGCACTGGGAGATGTGCATGTGAGAGGTTTGCACAGCTGCTGGCCTTCACTGGTTTCTGGAATACAAGAATACTTTTAGTCTACTGGTTCAAATCCTGCCTTTGCCAGTAATGACTGAAAGACATTGTAATGTAACAGCTGCTTGGTGGCTGGTGTGAAATGAATTAGTTATCTCAGCCTACTGCCTGGTAGGCAGGTGTCCACATCAGAGCAGCCATTGTCACAACCAGAACTAAGTGGCACCCTCAGAGCAAAGACAAAACTAAATGGATAGAGCAGACAAAATTTACCTCTTCCCTCCAGAGGTTATACTCCCAAATCAAAAGTGAGGTCTTATGACAAAATATCAAGGTGGGATCCTTCTACAGCTGAACTTATTTTGGTGGCAAGTCCATTTAAGCCTGCCAGTACAATATCTTTAACCGCCAGGAAACCATTTCATTGTTAAAGAAATAGCAAAAATTAAAAATGGAAAAATTAGTATGTTCTAAACACTCTGGCTGAAGCAGAAGTTAGCCCTCCACAAATAAATATCAAATTCAAAGATCAGAAACAGGCTTTTTTAAAGGAAAGAAATGTAATGCACAAGCCACAAAATGTGTTTGAAAGACATTTCTTTCCAAAAATTTCATCTCTAGCACTGAACTAAATCACTTGAATTCTGAAGTCCTTGCCACTTATGGACAATATAAACCAGAAAGGATATCTAGAACATTAAACATTGAAAACTAGGTAGTCAAGAGAATGTAATGTCATGTCAATATGGAGGGAAGGTGTTTCTCTTAATTGTGTCAATAGTTTTTCAAACTCAAAGTAACAGAGGCATGTTTGCTTCCAAGTATTTTTTTTCCTTGTTTTGCTGACAACATGCAGTCGTGCTCAGCTCAATAAGACATTAAGATTGTGTGAACTCAGAAACTGAGAGCCCCATTGCCCCTGGATGAACCTGGTGTTTGTTAAGGTCTCTCTTAATCAGATTCCTCACTGCTATAATCCAACTAACTTTTTGGCAAGGTAGCCCTGTACCCGCAACCTTTGGCCAACTGTGACCTGGACAGTTTGCCTCTTAAGGAAATGGCTTCCTATCTTCCTATTTTGACTCTGACAAATACTTACATGTCCCAAATAAAACACTGCTGTTATTGTGGCTGCAGAAGCAGCTCAGCCCTTTGCTATATTTACTGTATTGGCAGTTGCCCTCTAGATTGCATTTTAAAGAATTCTCCATTTTTGAGAGCCAGATGCAAAGATGCTAAAGGCACTAAACTTGTTGCTACTTAAACACCTGTAAGTACAGGGATTATGAGACCTTCCTGCAGTTTCTTCTGTGACCTGATGTAAAGGCTAACCTAGGGCAAGAAGGGAATTCTTGGTTCAAAGCTTTCTTCAGTTAATGTATTTTAATAACCAAAGTTATCAAAACTATCAAAACTGGGGACTAAAGTCTTCTATTTATCCCAAATAAATTAGACAGCAGGAAGAATAGCAAAGTTGGCTTTCCCATGATTCAGTGTATTGCTAAAATAATAAAATTTCTTAATAAGATACAGAGTTCAACTGTACCATCTTCCTTTGTCTCTGCTGAATGAGTCAAAATGCCGAACAAAACCAGTTAGTTACATATCTTTCCTGGACAGATCTCCACAACTGACTTCTCAAACCTTTTCCATTTACAAAACTAACAGTCAGTTGCTGGGCATCTCTGCTATTTCTGAACCAGAAACCTAACACTAAATGTTGAGCATATACGTGACAACCCTGAAAAACATACATGCACAACATGTAGGTTGATCCCTGGATATCCAGGCAAGTAATTAGCTCAGACTACCTGTTTGTTATCTCCGAATGCTAAAAAGCAAGGAGCCAGGCACTTGGGAAGCTGCAAGTAAAGCTGATAATGGCTCTTTGCCTGATACCTCAGGTATTGTCACTGTAAAGTTATCAGTACAAAGTTATTCCTTTATAATGACAAGGATTCCCTGATGCATGCATTTTTTTCCACTCAGCTTCTCTCCTGACCCTGCAAATAGTTAGTGGATAGATAGATAGATAGATAGATAGATAGATAGATAGATAGATAGATAGACAGACCGACAGACAGATAGATAGATATGAGAGCCTTACTCACTTCTAAGTTCGGAAAATTTGCTTTAGAAGTTGTTACCATTTATTATCCACTTTAAATGAATATCTAGCATAGAAGATTCAAAAAAAAATAAACCCTTTCAGATTCTCAAATAGCTCCCTTACATTTAGGTAGATGATAACACAGGGCAAGAAGGCATTAGGTGTAGCAAGCAGTTTCAGTATGGTATTAAGGATTTTCAAAATCAAGTCTGAATGTACCTAAACTGTATATTTCTCCAGATTCTCCTGCACTCAGACTCTATCTCAGCATGTACTTCTTTGGCTGGGCAAATAAAAGTATGTGGATTTGCAGTCCATCTAACACTTCCCACAACCCAGTATTCCCCACTTTTCAAAATTACAGACAAGCAAAACAGCAGTTTAAACATGTTCTCAATAAACTGTCAATGACACTTTACTCTGAGGGTACAAGAACTGCTATAGACATGGAAACATGACCTTTACCCAGCATCATAATGCACTTCAAGGCAAAGAGCAATTTTTTCATCTTCTATTTTTTAGCATTTACCTTAACGAGGTTCATAACTAAAATTCCCACGTGTTGTTGTAGCACTACTACTATGACCACAGGAAAACTTAACTAGTTTGAGTAGTCCATCCTGTAAGCCAGGTCAGAATCGTTACATATGGGGGAACCTTTTGTGCTTCCCTTTCAGCTAACATTTAAGATCTACAAAACTTCCCACCCCTTTCTCAAGTATTTTCCTGAAGAGTAATTTTTACCATCTTAATGAGGTATGTTTTACTTCTGAGTTGCATACTCCTTTTTTTAATCCAGTCTTATTACAGACCATACAACACTAAATTTTCTGAGTTCTGCAGAGAAGGACAGAAAAAAGCTCACTGTTAAAATGATAACTAGGAGGATAACCATGTTATACCTCTCCATGCAAATCTGAAATGGCCTGTTTTGAATGCAGGTCAGATTTTTTTTTTTTTGGTCACCTCTTAGAATCATAAATATTGGAAGAGACCTTTAGGATCATCAAGTCCAACTGTCTGTATCTTCTGGTGACTTCTTCCCCATGCTTACCTACCTCATCAGTTCTATTGTTGCAAATAATTTTCCCCAAAGTTTGCAGGAGAGATGCAACAGCCCAAGAAGCCTAAAAGTGAGATGCCTTTATTGGTCCTAAATCTCAGGTTAATACCACCTAATAACTAGTATGTACATTTATTGTCAGATAGCCCATTTCAAACATGGGTATTGAACAGCTTTGCAAAATGAAGAAACTTTCCCTGATTTCAGGAATTCAGAAGCCAAGGCAGAGAGAAGCCTAGTGTCTTGGTCAAGGCTGGAAAGCCCTTTACTGTAAAGCAGGGAATGCAAATCTCACACTTACAAACTTTCAGTATTTCACTCTAAGCATTCACTGCCTTTCCAAATGCATACTTCATTTCAAAACTAAATTTTCAGAAAAAATATAATAATGCTGCCATTGTTAAAAATGCAACATGGAATTGTGCAGCAAGTGCCCTTCAATAGTGGAAGCAATGTGCTTCACAATCCTTAGAAAGAAGACAATGTACAAATATCACTTCAAATGATTTTATTATTAATTTATATCCCTTCTGCTCTTTGGTAAGCTACCAATTGTCTGGTTTAAAAAAAGAATTCATACTTATTACAGTTGATATTCCACGGAAAACAGAAATGTGGTATTACTGACAGTACTGCCAACCAAGAACCTGAACTTCACATATGTGTCCTATAAGCTTTACAGCAAAGCTGCTAAAAATGGTACCCTTCTAAAGTCCTTTTTTGTAGTTGTCTGCTTTTCAGTGATACATCAACCATTGTACCTTTGACTTATGCTGATCGAATCCATGTAACATTCTTTCAAAATTAGTAATTTATAAAAACACTATCATTTTTGATCCTAATTTAATGAGACACAAGATAAGATTCTAGGGATCAGAACAAGGCAATCAGAGAAATAAAGAGTGGTCACTCACCTTTCCACCATGTGTGTCTGGTCCAGTGATAACCCATCAATTGCTGTGCATTCTGGACATTTGAACTTCTTTCGTGGGGTCACCTGCAGAAAGGCACGCCAGATATTATCAAATATCAACAGAAGGGACATTAATCTCCTTGCACAGAGAGCAGCGCAATACCTCTGAACATGCCTGCAGTGTAAGCTGAGCTGTCTCAAAAAGAGGGGGTGTACAAAAAAAAGCCACTCTATTCCTCCATTCAGCTCCATCTGGCCCGGCTGACTGCAAAATTCACAGGGGCCCAATAAAAACGGCTTGGAGGGTTTTTTCCTTCTGTAACTGAAAAGAAGTGGCGATGACAAGCTCCTTAATTCCTGTTTAATGACTGTTTTCTCACTGCCAAGGTCCCTGTATAAACACCATTTGTTCTTGCAGCCATAACAGCGATGAAATATAGCTTCCCATACTTCACCGTAACGTTAATCCAACAGGCGCTCTTTTGCTCCCTCCAGTTAAGAGCTGACTGGCAAACCCTGCAAGACTCCCCGAATCGCACAGAGGTGCCAAATTATTCTGCTCTGCCCTCATATAGCTCAGAAACTTTTTCAGCAAAAGCACACACTTTATCTTCTAAAGACTTTTCTCGGAAATGCAGCCACCAGTCCCTGTAAATGATGATGGACAGAAGGGAGAACGGACCCTGCTAATTGAAGTAATGCCTGGTGGCCTCTAAATCTCATTCCAAGTTGACACACTTTGAAATGAATGTACGGAGTGAATGTCTAGACCTGAAAACGTGTCGAAACATGTCAGGAAATTAATTCAGGGATAAAAAGTTCATTTAAAGCTGATCTTGCAATTAATGTTCTTGCAATTAACATTCCTATAAATCAGCTGTTGTCAGGCCACGATAGAGCAAGCTGTGGACAGTTGGCAATTTCTTTCCTCTAGAGATCTCAAATAGTTAAAATATATGTATGTGAGCATGTACATATACACACACAAACGTACAGCTGTCATTTAAATTATCTTTTTTATAGCTCATCTAGATGGCTAAAATAACCACCAGAAACAACTGGTAAAAAATAATTCTCTCTTCTCAGTCAACATAAAAATTTTACCAGAAGGGCTTTTCTATCATGGAAGGAGACCAAGATACCATACTGGGGGAAAATGAGAGAAAAAGGAGGATTAAGTAACATATTGAAGCCTACCAAATAAATTTTCATGTTTTTTAATTTTGTAAAGATAAACAGCAGAAAAGCCCCACCTTAATGACTGATTTGCCAGTGACATTTGCAACTAGAAAATTCATGGCAATATCTTCACAGTTCATATGAGCATCCACCCAATTCTTGATGTCTCCAGGCATCTTATAGGTGTAAAGATAGTTGAAATACTGCAGAGAAGAGAGTGAGAGAAATAAGATCATTTTAAATATAGATACAGTAACTGCAAGACTAAATATTTCAGTCATGGAATGGCAGGCAGCTAAGTGATAGTGCCTTCAGAAAATAACTACTTCAGCAGACAGAAAATATTTTTTGGGTGCTAAACTGCGTAATTATTCCTTTCCTGACCACCACACAAATTTCGTTAAAATTGGTTCTCTTTTCTGAACCTGCAGAAATGTAGCTACAAAGCCACATTCCCTGCAAAATTTCCTATGTTCTTTCAGGTCATGCAAACAGGCAGGAGTTTTTTAAGTCATAAAGGTAAGTAATGGTTTTATTTCACTAGCAGAAACAAATCTGTGGTTTTCATAGCAACTGAAAGAGGTCTAGGGAAAGTTTGCAATCAGTTCTCCAACTGTTTTGAAGAACATAATCATAGCACCACAAAAACTGATAGAACAATGACAGAAACACATATAGATCTTTTTTAATGTACCCATTGTACATTAGTGCAGTGCAAGTTGTATATTACCTTGTGATAAAAGGCTGCCCCAGTGAGCACCATTGAGACTTCATTGGTCCATTCTGACTCATATTTCCATTTGTTCATCTCATGGTCCCAAAGATGCAGGCGACCTGGATATCCAACCAACCTGTCAGGGAACTCACGCCAGACCTGAAGAGAAAAAAACGTGACATGCTGTTAACCAGGCCTGCACAGAAAGCAAATGCAACACATCTGCTTTCTGGAAGGGTAGCAAATGCAACACATCTGGAAGGGTAGAGTTTCAGTGGGGCAAAGATCACTTAAATTCTTCTAAGTCCAAATTCTTGGAACAAAAAGTTGCCAGGAAGAAGTAGAAAAAAGAATAAGCTTGCTGTGGAAGGACCCTACAACTCAGAGAAGCCATGTCCCAGAGCAAAAGGCCACTAATGGACTACTAAAATAATTGTTACAGAGAAATACAAATGACTATTCAAAAAGATTTTAACTCTAACTAAACCCAAGCACGATTAAAATGAAACTTTTGATGTTAACTTCAGTAGATATGACTACAACCTAACTACTTTCACAGCTGGCTTTGGATCTAACCAACCTGCTTCCTTTGTCAGGAACTGGCTTAAATTTTAATATTTCTGGTATTCTTTAGTGGGTGCTTGGCTACATGGAAGGTTGCTTTGCCCTTGACTTGTTCCAGACAGCTGGATACAATCAAGATACCATCCTTGTCACTCCATACATTATTTTATAGCTGACTACAGGATCAAATACAGTAGACAAGAACAAGGAGAAGGGCATCATTAACGCAACCCCAGTTCTCCACACTGCTGGCCACATTAAATAATAGACAATTTTTGCATTAGAGAAAAAGGGAGGAAGGATTATAATTATTTAGAGGGGTATGAATGCTATTTGTTTGCTAGATACAATTTGTCTGCATTATTTGCAGACAAATTATTCAAAATTTGTCCCTTAATCCAAATAACTGCTAGGCTTGTTGGAAGAATGAGTCTTGACTTTCTAACACACAGTTAGGTTACAAGAGTTTCTGGTTTAGGTTGGTAATGTATAAACAAACAGATGCATATATAATGAAATTTTTGTATGCAAGATCAACAACAAGAATAAACTACCCAAAAATCACCAAGGATCCCTTCACAAATTCTTTCACATGTACAAAAGAACAAGGGAACCCTACAGTTGAATGTACAGTAAAGGAAATGTTATCTGGAATCCCACCATCCTGCAAATGTCACCCCATCAGCAGTTCACTTCGGCCACTTCTTATGTGTCAGTGCATTTCAGTTGGGAGGCCTGGACTATAAAGACTGTGCAAGTATTTTGTCAAAGTAAATATGATAAAACAATCAGTTTTAAGTTACTGCTTCTACATCTACATTTCTGTGATTTTTCATTACTATATACCTTTTCATCTATACATCTCAACACATTTTATTGCTGTCAGTTAATACAGCTTCAGAATCCCATGATGAGAGCAGTTATTATTTCAAACGTCCAGATGAGGGAACCTGCCAAAAACCATACAGGAAACAAGAATGGGAACCAGATCTTCTGACTCCTCGACTTCTATTTTATCCAGAAATCAATCTTTCTAGACAGTTCTAGGGCACAAGTACTGGGATAGTATTTAGATATGACAACGCTCCAACACAGAGGGTTCTTGAAAGCAGAGATAACTTGGAACTGAAGAAAGAGAATTCATAGGACACTTACAAGTTGGTGCCATAAGCTAATTAAAACAATACAGACTTCTGGCAGGCAAGCCGGTGAGGGCTTGAGATATCTATTTTGACTTGATGTAGAAAACCTTAATAAAGAACGCAAAACTAAATATACAACATTCAAAAATTTATTCCTCACTCTCCAGGACTCAAAAAAAATAATGATTTAGTTTTAAACCTGAATATTAAAATGTCTATCTCCCAGCTGTTGGAAGGCACCACCACATAAGCTACTGAGGCTCAACAAAGGATTTAACAGAACACTACAGATCTGCACTGTACTGGGCTAAGAATTCTTGTAGAGGAAATGGCATGCATATTAACAGCAGCTGAAAGAAAGATTAAAGTCAGCTACTGCTTCCCACGGGAGTGCAGTGCCTTCTCAACACACAACCCTGGATTCATATTCCTTATAGTTTTTGCCCTTGGTGTCATCTTCAAGAGTCCAAATGACATAAAATAAAAGCCAACTATAATGCACATTACTCATGCAGATGTTCTTGTGTCACTCTAAATATCAACTCTACCCGGTAAAAAATTTTTCTGGCCTCTGAAAATTGTCAGTTCAACGCATCTAAAAAATAACTTTGGTGTTTTGAACAAAGATTCCCTTTAAAAGTAATGCTTTTGAAGTCAGTGGAAGAGCTTGGCTTTTTCATAATGTTCACCACTAGCTCATTCAATGGTGATTTTGGAAAGGCTCCCAATGGCTCCGTCCAGCTCACTGCCCAAATCCATACATATGCTTTGTGCCAAAATTAATATATACAGCTACTGGATATAAGGAAGCTTTCAGAACAAAAATAGTGGTAATGATTTTAATACTACTCTCTATTTTGTATTACTGTCCATTTTCGTGTTTGATGGTTGCCTATAATTTATTAGTCTGTTAGGAATACATTTCATTTTAGCCAGTGATCTTATTAGCCTTCTCAGACTAAGAAGGATGGCCTGCTTTAATACTGGTAAGAGACACATCCAAGGAAAAACATACTGCCAAGTGAAGAGGAGGTATGCTTCTTTGCAGAGAAGTCATTCCAAAGACTCTGGTAGTCAACCCTAAAGATAAATATTTTTGGATGAAGCATCTCCCAGATGAAATGTCAAATAGAAGTTCTGACTTAGTAGTTTTACTAAAAGTCTTGTAAGGAAAACCAAAAGGAAATGATAGTAATTTTATTTCCAAGTCGAGTTCCCAAGTGACATAAACAGTATAGCTAAAACACCCTCCAGCCTCACCTCTCCAGAGCTCTTTCTGCCTCACAGCCTCAACTATTCTGTGCAATTTGCTGTGCCATCAGAACAGCAAACTCTCCACGTAGCCAGAAGGACAGGGAAGCATTTCCTTCTACAAAACATTCTCAAACATTTATGCATTAAATTCAGTAGACTATATTAAGTCACATGCAGTTTCAGCAATTTAATGAACAGAAAAACAGTCAGCATTTCCAAAGCTACCATGACAACATTTTAAGAATTAAACACTGACTATTCTCTAGAAATGAAAACAAACTCAACCCTCGTACTCCTTCTGCCTTCCAGAGCCCCATACACTCTTAATTCTTTCCCAGTCCTCAAAGGAATGGCTTGTGCTGTTACTAAAAAAATAAAGTAAAATGTAAACACAGAGTCCATTAGAAGATGCATGATGCTTTGGACATACACATTTTGTAAAATATCATCAGTTTGAAGAAGAGCTTTGAATGTGGCCAGCAATGAAGAATTATTTTGTTAAGCAAAGTTATAGTACACGTCCTACAAAGGAATGCTGAAAACAAAACTTTTAAAGTCTAAATGAGCGGGGAAGAATTCCTCTGAAGAAGGCATTCCAACTTCATGAAAATTTCAGCTTAGCAAAATATGCAATTCAACAGAGAATAGATTATTTTTAAAGAATGCCAGAGACATGAAGCACTGAAAAACAATTCTGAGACAGAATAAGATCATCTACCAACAGAAGGCAAAAAGTTTTCAACAGAATAAATGCAAACTTAGCAATGCACCAAACTGTACATTTTATGAACAAAAAACATAGGCTCAGAACAATAATCCCCATTTAGACTATTTCTATTATTCTCTAATAAAAATATTTTGTCTCTGTACGGACAAAGTGCTGCATAAGTACGGGATAAGAAATTACTTAATGCTATGACATCTGCCTCAAGGCCAGCTGAGACACAGAGGTGGGAATGCTACAATGCTTGACTTCAGTCTTGTATTCAAACACCAAACACCTCAGAGGTGGCCAATGGTTCTCCTTTAATTTTTTAAGATTATGATAATCTAAATACTTGCTCCATTTCTTGGGTCTCTCTGATACTCTCTCTGTGAACAACAAAGTTCAGTAAGTGGGAAAAAAAATTATCTAGACATAACAGTTTTTTTCCAGTGTCCCAAGCCATGTAACTTAACAGAACTACTTTTTTCAAAGTCAGAATGTCATGAGTATTCTTCTGTTACCTTAATACAGCAGCACATAGGGACTATTTTTCTGCTTGGTCCAATAGATTTATGCAAGGTCATAAATCACTGTACCATAATAGTTCACTTTTAACAAGTAAAAAATGTCTGACACTTTGAGTGTTACTATAATTTTTTATGGCTGAAAGTGTACAGAGATCAAAGTTTTCTGGCTTTTTTTTTTAGGCTTGCCCTGTACATTCATACAAGTGTGTGACAGAGGGGGTTTTGCCACATGTTTAAATGCAAAGTCTCAAGGATGTCCAAAGAGAAAAGAAAATTACTGAATGTCACGTTTCCAGCCCTTCGTATGACCAAAGCAGAAGCAGACCTACTTTTAAAAGAAAACTTTCTAGTAACCTTATATGCTGCTACTGTTCCCTCTGGATTCCCCTGCAAATGAGTCAAGAGTTTGAGAGATACTTTTCTGGTAACATACATAAACAGATAAATAAATTATCACAGTCTGAGGACAATTTAAACATCTGGGAGCCAGCTCAAGCCTGTCAAGCAAGTCACAGACACTCAAGGACAGGAAAGATCAATCTTCAGCCCCTGATTTCTGTGCCAGAGAGTAGGAGTTACATCACCCACTCCCTATACAAGGAAAACTGTGTATTTCTAGAATAATTTGCTCTGCTTCTGTATTCAAAGACATTTCTATTCATTTAATTTACTGAGGGAGTGGGAGTGGTGAAGCCAAACTCAAAATATAAGGATTCAAATTACTCATAGGTTTGTCTCAACTATCCTCTCAATATGGCACTTCAATTTTCCATCACATTACTGTGCAGTCAGCTGACTTCCCAGAATTAAAAAGGAATAGGATTTATAATAAAATGCAAAAAACTACAAAAGAAATAGTTTCCAGTCTGCCAAACTAAACAATCTCATGTCCAAACAGTTACATTCACACACAGAGTATAAGGACTGTTACTCAGATAGTCCCTGCAACCAAGGCACATGGCCATAAGGCCAACAAATGAGCCAGCACAATCAAACTGCTAGACCTGTTAGACTTAATCCTAGGAGATGAATAGTTGCAAGTCCTAATTATCCCCTAGTTGCACTGACTACAGGGGAATTCACATCAAATTTTCTTTGCCTTATTTTTGTTTTTCATGAGGATAACTCCTTTCTGTGTGAGTGACCAGACTCAATACATGTGATAGTAAAGATATTGTCCACTGAGGGTATTAAAATTAACAGTTCAGACACACAAAAACCAAGGTTCTGCTTCGTGTGACTTCTGGCTGACACAGCTGGAACTCAGCTGTAGTTTGAATTTTTGCTTCAAAACCCTTCAAGCCTGTTCTGACAACAGCAGAACTACTTACACAGTCACTTAGGTGACTTCGATAAGTCACTCCTTACTCTTAGTCACTTTATTTGAGACAGCTTTATGAAAATGGAAGTCAAACTGCAAATGGAGCCAGGATTTATGCAGCATGCACATTACGGATCTGTTATCTTTCATCCCATCAGATCAGTCTCAAAACTAGTAGTTATAAGCATCAACACAGGCAAAAGTAAGCCCGCCTGCAGAACTGCCAGCACTTGATTGCTCTGCTGCTGCAGTACAGTGCTTAAAACATTCAGTGTAGACAACAAAGTACAGAGAAGGTCTATGTAGCCAAAATCCCCTTCCTTCAGCTGTCTTCTCTTCCTTCCATCTTTCACACTTCATGTATTAACTCACTACTCTTAACCTGGCAAGGAAAGTATTTCCTTTCTGGAGACACACATGATAGATGAAACCTCTGTCTCCACTACTTAACATCTTTGTTATTACTTCAGCATACCTACATCATCACAAGACATTTCTGGAGTCCAAAAGCTTGTTACTTGCTAACAGTCTCTTTTACTCAAGAGGGAGAAAGAGCAATATTTCACCCCATATGTACATACATTAGAGAAATACGTCCAACGTATTTTTTTAAAATATCATCTTGTATTAACTGCACTTAAGATTGCTAAAAATTGGACAACTATCACATTTCGCTAGCTTTCTCCACCTTAGAGAAGCAGTTTTCATAATTGCATTCAACTTAGGTAACAGCTTCATGTTCTAGCTCTCAGTCTTCAGACTGCTTCCACTACAACATTTTCTGGAATCTCTTGGCACTCCTGTGCCAGTCACTGAAAACCTCTTAGCTGGCAGGTTTTTCAATAAAGAAATGACTATCTGTAAAATTGTTTCAGTTAGCATTGAACTGTTAAGGTAAAGAGAGATGCAACAGTCCGAATCAACAGACTGTACAGTGCTTCCTCCACTTTATATACAATGTTGAAGTGGATGGCCTAGGAGACAGGGAAAAATCAATTCTCTTACCTCATAGCCAAACTGGAGTTCATCTGAGGTTAGCATAATGATATCATCATCAATAGCCAGCACTGCTTCCGTTTCAATCTCATCATAAGGGAAGAAGCGGTTGCTAAGTTTGTTTTCTGCAGTCCTAACAACTTTCAGGGGAACACGAATCTTTGGCCAGAGGGAATCTAGAGAGAAAAATTAAAAGGAATAGAATTCAGTGTTATACTTTACTTCTGAATCTGACATCCATCTTAGCTGCTTTTTACTCTTTTCTTCTTTGCATCTAAACAAACGCTTCTTAATGGTGAATTTACAGCAGTTTTGGTTTGGCAAACACGAGAGCAATGAAGGCAAGAGACAGAAGTTCAGCCACATTTCTCTCTGTATCTCTCAACAAAGAGCTTCATGGGCAGCTACATAGAGGATAGCCTGCCCAAAGCAGCAACTTGCAACACTCACAGAGTAAGTGTAGTAACCAATACATATTGGTTTAGGACACACAGCGTGAAAAGATACTTCACTCAACTGCAACTAAAATAATTTGAAGCAGCAGTACACAATCACTGACTGCAAGTCTAGGGTCATAAAGAATTTGACTAAGAATGTTAGTTCTATCAAGGGCTGAGCAAAATAAATTTTATTATATCAATTAAATGTTTAGCACTATTGACTATTGCTAAGGAATAGATTCTGTGTCTCACCAATTGCTTTCATCTTGAAAGTCCTAAGTCACAGTGATAATTTAAAACTAGATAAATACAAATGGATTCTAACTTGTGCCCTACAGCATTCTTCCAAGTAGAATAGAGCACTGGAGTACACAAATATTAAAATTCACAAGTCAAATGAGGATTTAAATAGCAACAGAACCCCCCATAGATACAAAACTGCATCAAATTCACTTTACCATGGCATTAATTTCCATTTTTTCCTATGTGTTTAACATGTAGTAACTTAAGTATCATGTTAACAGCTTCTGCATATATTCAAAAAATTTCAAAACCCTATTATATTCCTACAAAAGAATAACTATAGGTGTAAATATAGAGCACCAAGCTAAAGGAAATGGAAGCAAGGGTTGAATATTAAACATTCATTCTAAATGCATATAACCATGTAGAGTTTCCAGCACAAAGGTTAACAGTAGTCATTATGTTGCATCCCAGAAGCAACTATTCATGAAAATGTATTTTAATTAAAAGCAAGAGAGACATTGGCAAACTGGGGAGAGTTCATCAAAGAACAATGAAAGTAATGATGGCACTGGAGCATCTCCCCTAGAAAGAAAGGCTGAGAGTGCTGTGGCTATTTATCCTAGAGAAGGCTCAAGGAAGGTCTCACCAATATGTACAAATACCTGAAGGGAAGGTGCAAAGAAGAGAGAACTAGGCTCCTTTCATTGATAGCCAGTGAAAGGACCAGAGGCAATGGCACAAACTGAAACACTGGACATTCCCTCCAAACATCAGGGGAGACTTTTTCAGAGTGAGTGTGACTGAGCTCTAACACAGGTTGCCCAATGATGTAGTGAAATCTCTGCTCTTGAAGATATTGAAAGCCATCTGGAGATATTGATATTGGTTTTGAAGATATTGAACCATCTGGAGATGGTCCTATGCAACCTGCTCAAGATGCTCCTGCTTGAGAGGGGGATTGGACAGCTGATCTCCAGAAGTCCTTTCCAAGCTTAGCCATTCTCTGATTCTGTGGTAAGTGGAGTCTAGAGGAACTGATACTGGGCCTGAAGGCACTGGAATTTTCATGTCTGAAATACATATAAATTTTCAGTGCAATTTGCAAGTGACACAAAGCCTGGAGACATGAAAAACAGTGAGCACAATAAAGTCATACAGAGCTTACTAAACTCTATCCGACTGAACTGCTTAGTAAACTGGGTGCATCTGAACAAAAAACACACTGACACATTTGAGACACAGTTAAACACTGCAGCCAAGGCAACTTTTTCCCTAAAAGCAGCTTCTGAAAAGGATTAAAGGGGCAGAGCAGACATTAGTTCTCAGCATGCTGCTGTGGCAGAATGGATTAATATAATTTTTGTATATATAGATGGGTATGTAGTAAGAAATCAGGGCAGAGGGCAGGACAATTTTACCTGTATGCAGACACAGACAGACAGATGCTAAAATACTGTTTCATTCTGGTGCTTTTATATTTCAAACCATGTTAAAACATTGAAAATGGTGCAGAAAGAATCACATGAGTTATCTGAGGTCAGGAGAAAATGCCTTTTAGTAGAATGTGGAGATCAATCTCTTTAGTTTACTAAAAGAAGGAACAAAAAGTAGATTTAGATTCGCTTAACATGTACAAGCATCTACACAAGAAGAAAAATGACATGTATCTTCAACAAACTGGAGAAAGACATAACAAAAAACAATGACTGGAATCTAAAGCCAGGCAAATTCAAAGTATAAATAAGGCAGACATTTTTAATAGTAACAGTGGTTAACCTCTGGCAAAAGTTTAAAAGGACAGCAGTTGGTTCTGTACATCTTGTCTTTCAACCAGACTGGGTATTATTATAGAAGATACAGTCAAGTTTGAAGTCACTGGACTGAAAAGAAAGGCAATGTGGTGACTTATGACACACAGGTCAACCTGCACCTTCTGCCTCAAACTCCATGAACAGTAAGATTGTTGACTCTCACCAGGATAAGAATAGGAAGTTTGAATAAAACTACTAAGACATGGGGAGCAAATACAGAAATTCAGAAAAGAGCATAAGGAAATAAGATCCTTGTTTCTGTGTTTTGAGAATGAGAAGTGGAAGTTAAAATAGGTGTCAATGAAAAAAGCCACTGTAAGGACAAAAATAAGAGAAGTCCTAACCTAAGAAAATTACTTAAGTTTTTAAACAACATATGATCATATTCTGGAATTTTTCTCAGCAGAAGGATCTGAAGAATGCTGGCTGACAGACAACATGAAAAATAATGGGATACAATTATGTGCACACACTTCCATTATAACCTTGAATCAGGTCTACCTCCAAGAGAGTTTTGCACTCTTTCCGCTGTCAGTCTGTTACACTAGGAAGACAGTACCAGAGAAGAAGAGAAGCTGCTTCATTCCCACATGTACAAGTAAAATTTGCTCTCAGGAAGAAGTGTCCATGCCCATCGCCACTGGGCCTCTTAACAGTCACACAACACTCCAAAAACCCACAAATCTGCACACTGCTAAAAGACACCAGAGTATGAACACTACTTCACTCGGGAAAACAAAGCAATATTTCCAAACCACAGTAAGTCTTCAAAAGTCAGTTTTTCTTGGAGCTGTATTTTAGAAAAGAGGATTAGCAGGCATGGGTGGCTAAAAAAAAAA
>VXBC01010271.1:0-51837 GCA_013399945.1 Ploceus nigricollis | reverse complement strand
AAAAAAAAAAAAGAAGAAACACAGAGTGATATTTAGTGGGAAAATTTCTATTCAGTATTCAGTTTGCTACCCCAAGGTTTTTCCCATAAGGTTGAAAATGCGTCTGTAAAATCTACTTTCATCTGTGTGGTCTTGTAGACCATGGCCTTTATTTGACACATATGCACGTTCTTGACCTGTTTTACTCGCCTCTTGTCCTTCTACTAGAAGGAACAGGCATTAGCCCTAGCACATTTGAGTGGCTTGTGATATTGACCAGTAGCCAGCTGGAAGGATTCAATCCCATTACTGATGGACCCCAAGGGAAGTCCCAGTCAGCCACCAGCTGGGGAGATACAGCAAGCTCCTTGGGGCCACTACAGAAATGGAGCATTGATTCCAATTATAGCATTATGAGCTCATTTTATTCTCTGCATTGTAAGATCTTTAAAAGCCCTGCATGAATCATAATCTGAAATGATGATTCCAGTAGGAGACCACTGACATTCCAAAATTTTCGGTTTACTAGTCATTGTAACCTTAGGAGGCAGTAACACTGAATGACTGGAACTGTTTGTTGCAAATTAGTGCTCTTGATTTCACTCACTGCTTTCTTACTGGCTTACCATACAACGTGCAAGTACCATTTTATACGTGGTAACAGACAGCTACAGGTACCTCACAAAGACAGATGTCATTGCCTCATAAAGACTACAGACTGTGTAATGTTTGTAAGCTTCTCAAAGACCTTTGCATAATTGCCTATAATTATCCAAATGTAACTCCAGAATTGGTATAAAATAACTTCAAGAAGCCTGATAGGTCCCAAAAATACTGTTACAAGTGTTTCAGTTGCAATCAGAATTGCCATATGTATGCATGCATTTGTAAATTTGTATTTATATGTAGCATCAAAGTTTACATTTGATACATGTTAAGCATTCTTTTATTCAGCCTTTTCTTTTTGTGTCAGCTGCATTTTGAAAAAATGACAACCAAATTGCAACAAAGTGCAGGAATATATTAAAACAGAAATTTAAACTGAAAAATCACTAGGATCGAAAAATAATAATTCGGAAAAACATGCATGCATATAAGCATTAAACTTCCAGCTCTTTTGAAAAATCAGCTATTTGATAGCTTACTAACAGACATGCCACTTGAAAAAAGATTGTTATAGAAGAAAAAGTAATGAAAAGTGTATGAAAAATGAAGATGTCATCCAATTATAATCAGCACGCATCTCAGATGTCAGCAAATCCTCTTAAATCCACATGATTTACTAAGGTCTTGGAAAGTCTCTCAAAATGACCAGTTCTCAACAACGGGTATGTTACTGTCAAATACTTGTGCTTTGAGAAACATAATATAAAGTTTCTGAATTTAGCCTTAGATTAATGAAAAGAAAATATAAGCATTTTGGAGAAACTTTGAACAAGACATTAGGGTACCAGTTACTCTGCAGCATGCAAAATGCACAAGGCTACTTGCTGCCTAGAGGCTGACTTGACACTGGAGGTTGCTGCCCCTACAGAGATGGAAGCACATGGGAGATGTAATGACACAATGACACCTGGACAACAACTGGCAACCTGGGCAAAATTGACTATCATAAAGGACAGCAGGCTCCAGTGAGAGATTCAAGTATTACACATTAGCTCTGCCACAGGAACTCTAAAAGAAATACATAAAACATAATACATAAAAAAGACAAGAGTCACTGCTGAAGTCCAAATTTTAGAATCCATCAGGAAGGTTAAAATTACCTACATTTATTTTAAAGGACCACAAAAGAAAAGTATTTGTATTTAAAGAGCAATCAGAAACAAGGTTTGCCACTTCTGTAATATCAGACTTTGAATTTTCAGATACTGCTTGGAAAGTTCTGAGAAACTTCAGCACTAGCAAAACATATATGGAGGAAATTCTCAGTTTACAAGACTGTTATAACCAAGGTAAAAGCACAGGCTTTATTCTTACAGTAAGACAGACCTTTAACAGAGTATGACAAACATAAAAGAAGCTTAAGAACCTTATATCATGGCACAAGATCCTTTAGGCATACAAAAATAAAAATGCATGTTTGGACTGGGGACTACTCTTACTTTTTAAAAAATCAGTGAGGACTCTGTGATGCAGCAGAAAATAGAAGCAAATTATGGAAATAAAGCTCTCTGGAGTGAATACAAGTCTATGTATGTAAGCATTCTGAAGAGAATGACAGGCACCTCCTATTGTGTGTCATACTGAAATAATCACGAGAGAAGGTGAATAACACTTATACTTGCTCTCTGGTAATGACTCAGGTCATGATTGGCATTATGTGCTGTTTAGGACTACTGATGCACTGATTGCTGGAGAAGCCCATAGAAAACAGTGTGTGGTCCTTTAAACACAAAATGACCAGTTTTCCAACTTTGCCCAATGCAGCTCTCTCTTCTAATGGGCTTACAGATCCTAACAACCCATACATGGCTGTGCTTCTGGCCAGCCCACAATTCCACCATTAAGTCCTGCAAGTCCAAATCTCACAGCAAAATTTTCAAGCATGATTTCAAGATGATTTAAACTGTAGGATAAAAAGGTGCCATAGTTACATTGCCAGTTAAAACACTCACATGTAAAAGAGCAGCAAAAAATCCCATCCTCTAATTATGCATTTCTCAGCTACAACTGTCAGTGAATCACTTGAGAGATGTAGATAAGAGAAGGGAGGACAGGCATGAGAAAGAGGCAACTTCATTATAATCTAAAGGAATACCCTCTCACACAAAAAACCTCTCTCACTTTCCACACCTCCCTAGGCTTGTGATCAGATGTTTGTAATGAAAATGTAACTAAAATAAGCTTGCACACTATTAAAATATAAAAATGATTTCTTAGTCTGAAATCCAGCCCTGTTTCTCAGTCCTGAATGAACTGTTACATCATACATAAAAGGGGGATCATTAAAAATAATAGAGGGCAATATTTCCATGGAATGTATTATTTCTTTTCAAAGAGAAATGGCACTGTGCCATGGTTTGGGAATGGTACTCCCCAGTTCAGTGCCCCCACCAAGACTCTCCAAACCACACACCTCTCTCTCTCTCCCTTCCCCCTACCTGCTGCAGGAGGATGGAGAGTAGGAGACTTGGAGGAACAAAATGCAATGATCACAAGTTGAAGTAAAAACAATTTACTGGAAACAGCAATGAGATAAAATGAACAGTAATGGCAATGTACTAACAACAGGGTACAAGAAAAGAAACTATTCACATGGAAAAAAACCCAACAATAGACAATATCAGACAGCTCCTTCCACCAAGTTTTCTCGACCAGAAGGAAGCTCTTCTCCTTGGAAGAGACCCCCTTTCCCTCAAAATGAGTGAGGTAGTACAGAATAGTGAGGTGGTACAGACTGCAAAAATTAACCCTGTCCCAGCCAGAACCAGGACACGCCATTGTGTTGTTAAATAGCACCATTCTCTGTAGCTTTGCTTCTGAGAAACTGGGAAGCTAAAATAACTTCTCAAGAAGTCTTTTTGCAGCACAAACATTATTGTTGATCTTGTCAGCAGACATAAGTGTATTTACAAAGGAAATTACTTGCTCTGTGTACTAATCATCCATTCCCAGTTTCAACACTCAACATAGGGAAAATGAGAATCAGTACAGCAGCTGTACAGAGCTAACCAATATTCTTGGGACACCATTTCTAAGTAGTATCAAGTTCAAAAAATAGCAAGTGATACTTGAATGCAGATGGTTTGTTGCATTTGCAATTGGAAGCAGCAGGTAAGGATAATGAGGAACTGGAAATACAGCATACACTCCTGATGGCAAGAACTGAATGCCTGTCAGTATTGAAACCAATATGATAAATTTTTAAAAATCCACTTATTGGCTAAAACCATGGCATTTTGATGACTCATACAAAGACATTTGTACAGACATTCTTTTTTTTGCTTTACTGCCTCAATAACAACAGCTAAGAATATTTCATCACTAGTGATAATCTGGGTCCGGAATATTAATTCATGTAATGCTCTCACTTCCCAAAACTTCTATGGAGTCCATTTGGAAATATAAAAAGGAAAAACCTTTCCAGAAGTTTTGCAAGGTAGACAAAGACTGATAAAAAACTGGCAGAAAACATCTCTAAACATGCTCTGTTTGTACCTACAGTTGCACAGAATCCCATAGAGCATACTCAATTCTCATACCGGATTCTAGCTGGTCTATAGTAGTTTGCATGAATGCAGCTAATTGAACATTGCTGATGAAACCTAATTAATACTTTTTCAGTCTCTAATACTGAATGGCAGAATTTAGCTGGAGTCTGAAGTTTAAAAAAACTGTCAGAAACAGCATCAGGCATGTTACTTCTACTTATTATCAGAATTCCTTCCATTATGGCTGAGTGAAAAAGTCTGTTCAGAGTTCAAAACAGGTGCTTTCTACCCACATTAAAGTGTTTATATTGTTCTACAGAAATCCATGGAATTCCTCTTGTATATGACAAAACAGAACATTTGGTTCTAGGACACTAGGGCCCAGTTTCTTAAGATGGGTTTAGTAGGTTAACTTTCTAGATTTCCATAGGAAGTAATATTGCAAAATGTTTCTAATATGCCTTATGGACGACTAAAATCATCATGAATTAGTTCTCTAGCTAATCAAGGAAAATGGCATTAAGTCCATCATCAAGAAGCCACATTAATTCAAAACTTAGAGAGAAGTTAAAAAAACCATTCCTACCAGTGCTGACTACCAAAGGCACAGTATGCAAAAAAACCCAGACCTGTCACTGAAATTGTTTTTAATTCTTTTTTTAAGATAACACTTAATAATTTTTTTAAGATACAGCAATCCAAAGGATACTCACTTTCTTTAGCCCCAACAGTTTATATCAATGTTGTCCATTAACAGCATTAAATAGAAATACAAAGATTATTATTTCAGTAACACCATAAGAAGTTTATAGCAACTTAGCTCCGGGATCCACAACTAAACAGAAAATACACATTCCTTAAAATACACTTTTCATTTTTATAAAACAACTTAAGGAATCAAGCTACCACACATGATTCATAGCTTGTTGCATATTTACTAACAGTAATGAATTTATACATTGTAATATGATTTATGTGGTAGACAAAGTGCTTTCTTCACTTGTCTGAAACAAATGTTGGTGGAAATTTCTATTAGAGACTATTTTCTTGAATTTCAGAATTAGCAATTTAGAAAAACACGAATGAAAGGGAAAAAAATATTTGGCTGATGGAGAAAATAATGATTTCTACAAAATATTCCTAGCAGCAGGCACTTAGACCACAATGTTTATTTTAATTGATCCGGAGTGAGGGGAAAAAAATTGATTTTTTTCCCTGTAATATTTCAAGGCTTTTACTATTTTTATTAGTATTATACACACAGTTACGGGCCTACTGACATTACTGTTGCATTGATGGGCTTCTTGCATACAGTACATGGCAGAGAAAATAAGCAAAACTCAGCCAAAGACACACAGCAGGGTTCACATCCCTAAATTCATCGAGTACTTAAGATAACAAGCTGATTCTATAATGTTTTAAGGTTCCAGATTAGAATCGTCACTGTATGTGATATTTTCTTTCTGCTATTTCACATATAAGATTCAATATTTTTACCATCAAAAACATTGTTGTCTTTGCACAAGACATCTGTGTTTCTCATAGATTCATCTTGTTCCTTTTCATTGATTCTAAAGAAAACACAGAACCATGAGTTCAGACTTGCACAGATAAACTCTCAGACATTAAGTTACAAAAATGAGCCCTACAAAATCTTAAAACTAAGGAAAAAACAATCTTAAAATTACTACTGATATCTAGCCCACATACATGTAGTTCTCCAATTTTATATTTTTACACACTATTTGGTTGAAAACTTTTCACTCAAGTGTTCAATTAATCCATTGCCCTCTTACCTGCTTACCTTTTTTGTCAGCCAGCATAACAAAAAATTTCTGTCGCATCAGAGCTGCATCTGCCCTGAGAGGTTTAGGTTTGAAAAGAGCTTGTTTCCAGACATCTTGCACACTCCCCACACCTGTTAGCACTGCACAGCAGCCAAGATCAGCTACAGCCTCTTGGCTGGGATGCTCAGCACTACTGATGGCAATGACCACCTCTGACTCCATGATCTTAAATTTTGTACAGTTTTTAGAGTATTTCATTTTCATTCAGTTTTCCTCCTAAGTCATGAGTATCATTACATAAAGGCACTATTGCAAATGCATAGCATATTGTTTTGATAATAATGATATTTTCAGCTATAATAATTTTCTGGTGTTGACAGAGGAAAGAAAGGAAAGGCCACATGTCACTTGCGTGGCACTTTGCCAGCTGCATCCCAGGAACCCTAAGCCCAATTCTCAATTTAGCACACATACTCACTAAGGAAGGCAATTTGGATGTTCTTCACCCAGCCCTCCCACTTACACATGCAAAACAAAACGACAACATGAAGAGCTGCAATGACAAAAGTCAAGATCTGCTTCTGTACTGAAACATGTCCCTTATGTGGAAAGGACCAAGAAATACAGCACTTGATGCTCTAGAAGGTTAAGCACCTCTGCTTTACTACAACCAATTAAAAATGAATAGCCATAAAAGTGCAGATACTACTGTAGGGTAATAAACTAGACTTTATCAGTGACAGTGGTGCACATTACAAACTTCAAACTCATTCCTTGTTCTAATCCATCAGAAACTTCCTGGCTTTAACAGGCTATAAACAGCAGGAGCTTTGAAGTCCAAGGATTAGGATCACTAATAGACAGACTGAACGAGAGACTGGCTGAAAAGCCAAGTGGAATGCCCTGCATGGATCTGGAATAAAACAAGCTCATTTAATCAAACTGACCTCCCTCTAGCCATAGGCCAAGAGATTACAATGATTGTAACAGCAATAAAGGGACGAGGGACACTAAAAACAAATAGTTATTCGCTTCAATGCAATGCTTAGGCTAATGCAAGGACAAAACTGCTTATGCTTTCAACTGTGCTCTCAAGTGCACAATTTTAAGCTCTACAGGTTGGGTTTTTTTTAAACTAGTTTATGACTTAGTAGTAGTAGAGGCAGAAAAAAATTAAACACACTTTGATTTTCAAGATTAATACAATGATTGAAAAGAAAAGGTCATTTTAATGATCTATTTGCTTCAACTCTCCTGTATCTCAGACTCACTTGAAGGAAATGGGGAAACATTCATTTGGGTTGAATCCACCCACACTCAGTGATCACATAACTGTACATATCACTAAGCTTTTTTACTTTTAAAAAATAAGTGCTTACTGCGAAAATTCCTGTTGTTATCAATTTATACACAACAATTTTTACTCTAAAGGGCTGCAAAACATTTAATATATGACTAAACTTGAGGTATTCAGCCCAGAAGTAATAAAGAACACTTTTTAAAGTAAGCAATAAAGCTACTCTGCTTCAAACTGCAGCAAGTTGCCAAAATGGCAAATGAGCCAAGTGAATGGTAGCAATAGCTTGGCTCTAAGAAGCTCTTAGGAGATGGTAAATTGAGACAAGTGGTCAGGGATTAATTTCTATGTTGCATCTTGCTGCTATGCAGAATAACTAACCTTGAAGAGTAGAACACAGCAGCAGTTGAAGCCTCTGGAAAGAGAATTATAAAGTGAGAAGTCCTAACAAATTTTTTCATTTGCTACAGAAGACAGAAGAATCCACAATACAGCATTTCTTTTGAACACGTATTCCTAGAAGGCAACATTTTTTGTCCCACAAAATCGCCACATTTCCAGATGAGAATGACAGATCCATATGTACAGCACATGGAACCAGGCTCATATACAGCTACTACAGCTACAGTATTTAATCCAGAGTGAGAAGAGGAGACTTTAATTGCCCAGCACAATGCTCAGGATTTTAGATTTTTAGGTCTGAACACCTTGAAGAAAGTCACCTTAGGGAAGAGAAGTTCCCTAAGCACAGAAATAAAATGAGCAGCATTGGAGAGTCTGTCCAGCACTGGAGAGGATTACTAAAGGCCAAGCCTAGCTAGCTTCCCTTATATGGGGCAAGATCTCCCATTGATTCCATGGTGATTTCATAATGGAATTCAGTAATGCCAGGACATGTGTTTTCAGCTGAGGACCTGGGAAAAGATTAGGAGCAGCATGGTCTCATGAGGCAGGCAGCCTGGGGATGGGAAAGAAGGGACTTGGCTGGACACAGAGCAGCCCATGGAGTGTACAATGACATTGCATAGAGGGAGACAAAAAAACACGGGATAGGGATCTTTGGTTTGAAATTGTAGGCAGCCAGCTGTGAGGACTGGGCAGACTGAGACTGAGGTCCTGGCACAACGGGATACAATACAGCGGTATGCCAGGCTGGCAAAGCACACCTCAGCTACTGGAAACAAAATAATTGAGAGAGTTACAACACTGAATTCACACTGGAGTAACTAATATACCTTTGAAACCAAACCTTGTTCCAAAAATCTACACCTATAAATAACTTGGGAAAATGCCTGTGAATGAATCCTCCTTTTAAAATAACCACAAATTAAAAAACAATTTAAAAACTATGCAGATGACACCAGACTCACATACATATTACAAAGAGCAGCACAGTACACCGTATGTGTTGGAAACAGAAATGTTTTAAAACAGCACTTATGTATTGTCCTATTGGGCAAGCATTAGCATTTTCACAGGATACTATAGTGGTATGGAAACTCCATCTGGACACCTGAAATGTCCCAAATTCTCATTTCATCAAGCAATCAAAATATTCACTTATTTTATATCTCCAAGCATTCAAACTACTTTGAACCACATTTGCTCTAGAAACAATCCAGTAGCAGCAGTATATACACTGTGACAAAAGTCTGTCTACAAAGAAATAAAAGCAAGTATTGATCAAAAATAGGCTTCTCCTTAACTACTCCCTCCAAAAATGTTAAAGACAGAAATCTTTCTGCAATATTGTATTTATAACTTTTGATTCAGAAGTTAGCAACACAACCACTGGCATGCTTTTGTTCTTGTTATCTACTTTGGCTTCTCTTATTTCACTTCCAAACACTATGTCACAAAAAAATCCAAACCAATTATTTTGACAGAACCATGAAATACTTCTTGAATATAAATGATGTAGAAGAGAGGTCATTCTGTAACAGGTGTCAATAGACACGCTATGCCCAGCTTCACCTTCCTCCACCACCCCTCCCATGGGTTTTTACCTTCTGGTGGATTCTTATTCTGGTTGTTCCAGACTACCAATAATTTGGACAGACTGGGCACTTTAGACACCTCTGTGATAACTCGGAAAAGGCTCTCCACTCGGTCATAGGTCAGAACCACGGCTGTGAAACCTTGGGACTGAGGTGGGATCAGTGGAAGGAAGAGTGGGTTGCTCACACTGCTCCATTTCTGTGAAGGAAAACAAGAAAGCAGCAAAGCAATTTGTTTAAGGTAAATTATCACAGTAGGGAGTAATTCACATAGCCAGGTCCTAACCAACAGATTTCTAATTTGCTCAGATCAGGCAGGCTCTCCAATTCTGACTTTGGCAATTTCTCAAAACCTTTATTCCAATCTCTTTCTTATTTCAATTTTCATTCTTGTCTAGCTGTAATGTTGCAACCAAATAGAGATTAAGGTAAAAACTAAAGTGGAAGAGGCAGACAGATTTGTGGAGAAGGAAAACCAAGGTGAATTGAGCCCAGCTAGCATGGTTCAATTCTCATTTATTAATCGTTATTTCAAGACATTTATATTTATAGTCAGGACTCAATAAACAAAGAGAAACTTAATCAGCACTACAATTTCAGAGTGAAAAAGTGTTAATGACAACAAAACCAAAGGAACAAACCCATAAGCTTGGCATAAAATGTGCACCCAAGCAAAAAGGGAAAAAGCAGTTACAAAGAGGAGTAACGTACTAGCTTCCACAAAGTTTGTTCAATGGTGGAAAAAACCCACCTATTACATTAAAAAAATTTTTTTAAAGACATGAGATTCAAACATGAATTTCAGAGTTATCTGCTCCTTGTGAATTTTAACTAGGGCATCGCTTTTAAGACTTTAAAGGTCTTACTTCAATACACAGCATAGGGAAGCCAGCCCAGATGGCAAAAGACAAGACAGACAGCTACACTCCCACTGAATGTCCCAACCCCCTTTGGAGCTGACAACATGGGGGAGAAAGCAGTGAAGGGACCATCTGACAAGAATGAAAACACCAGCATTTTAGTCTCACATTTTCCATTCCAACTGATGTTCCAAGCAGCGGTCGGACAGAGAAGCAAAGGGAAAAACCAAACCCTTTGGGACAAGGTGAAAAGAGGAGTTGGGAAAGCAGAAACTGAGTGATGCTGTTTCGCAAGGAAGTTTTGAATCCTAGCCTGTAAAAACTATGAAGACTCATAAGACGTGAGCAACTGCCAGCAGTTTACAGAAATACTGTGAAATTCTCCAGCTAAGCTCATACCATAAGCCTGCTTGTATCAGGAGTAAAGCAAGTTTTACAGACTCAGAGTTACAAGGTTATATTTGTAGGAAGTAAACTTTGAAATTTTCCGTTACCCTATTTAGTCTTTGGTTAATTTTATACACCCAACAATCACCTTCCTCGTGTTTAATGGTTAGACACCTCTAACTACAATGACTTCAAGGATGAGGAGGATAAAGAGCCTATTTACTGAAAGACATCACAACATTTTGGTAAAGAAGAAAAAACTATGATGTGAATATGATTTCCTTCTATGAACAAATCAAAACTGAAGAAGGGATAAATATGTGAGGCGGAAAAATTAAGCACAGCATTGGCACACTCTTTTGTCCAGGATGGTCTAAGAGTGTGTTCCAGGCAAGGACCTGTCAGTAGGAGTAATATATTTTAGCAGACTTCCTGAAATAGTTGAAAAGACAGACTGGCCTTCAGCTACACACACTTTACCAGGTCTGGTAAAAGCAGCATTCATCTTAAACTGTTTGTGAGGATCTAATGGAAAACACAAAGATCTAGTTTTTAACCAAGAGGAATAGTAGGAAAATGAAGAAACAGTAACAGTACAATGTGGAACTTTGGTACATGAAAGGGACATGGCTACCTGTGAAAGCACACTCAGTAATTCAGAAAATATACATCCATTACTTCAGCAACTGACAGGTGCAGAGAAAAATCTGCTTTCAGATTATTACATTTTCTAAAATTAAAGCTTTTGTACATACTTTGCTAGTTGTACAAGATGACTAGTGGCAGATGGGGACAGCCCTCTGATTTTGCTGTAGCTTCAATAATTCCTACAGCAAATCACAATCTAAATGTTACCAGAGCATAATCCACCTCATTAAAGCTTTACTACAGACTTGTTTCCACACAACCCCCACCCCATGACTGTTATTATCTGAATGACCCTGGTAATGTCAAGCAGCTTCTTAACACAACTCTCAGAAACCTCTTTTCATTAATACTTGAAACAGAGGTTTAACATCATAATCAGAGTGCCAAGAAAATATTGTTTCTGTCCTACAAGAAGAAATAACTAGTAGAGCCATCTGCAGACAATGTTCTATTTATTACTTATGGGTGAGAATTGCTACCTAGATTAATGGCTCCCATTCGAAGTTTTTCTAGAAACGTTTTCTCTCTATCCACAGCACTTCCTAAGAAATTGCTTGCTATAATATATTTTGAAAAGCATTATTCTTTTTCCATAATCTAAGACTATTTTAGGTACTTACAGAAAGAAATATATCATACATATGTGTGCAAGCACATGCATATGTACCTAAAATGGTCATGAATTTCTCTTATAAACTTAAATTTTAGGTACATTCCTTAAATCCCAACCTCTACTACTTTCAGAAAGGCATGAAAATTCTCCCCTGCTAGTCATAACTTAGGAAAAATAAGGCAACTTTAAAGGAGGTTTTGCTTCTGCACCTACTAAAGGATGATGGAGGGAGGGAAAAGCCTGTAGACACACACTAATGGATGGGAGAATCATGCCTCTCATTTGAGAAAAACATTTCAAAAAGGCAATTAAGCATCTCTCAAGTGCCATTAAGAGCCAACCCCCTGCTGCCTGCCTGAAGAGTGTGTCTACAGTCTGAGACCTATTGACCCCACTTTCTGCAGGAAATCAGGCAAATTCAAGCCTCCATAATTTGCTAAAGTCTTCCAGATTTCTGCTTGGGAAAAGCAAACCATACAGGCAATTAATACAACAGCAACCTAATTAAATCTCCATTATGGCAGCAAAGCATGAAACGGCTAACGACGTATGGATGGGTTCTCCCAGTCACTGCTCAAGCAACCAAGTGATGAAGGCACATTTGCTCCATTCCCATCTTTATTAACATTCTTGATGGAAATTCACAGGAACTTTCACGCTCAGAGAGGAGAGCAAACAGCAACAGTAGATTGATCATCCATCACCTTTCTTTGACAAAGTGCTGACACTCAGCTATGGATAAGACAACCCTTCACTATCACCCTCCCAGCTAATATCATTAGAAGAGCCAGGATAATTAATCCAAGATTAATAGGTTACTTGCTGTGAATCATTTTTATGGGCAAAAAGGATCAAATTGAAATGTTAGTTTCCTAAAGGTGATTTCATGCCACTTAAGTCTCACAGTCTCAGTTATCTGACAGCTCTTTGCAGTTCATATGAAAATCCAAAGTACTGGAATGAGAGTGACAGTGAGAGCTTGGGAATAGCCTGAAGCTGGAAGAGAGGAGAAGTCAGGAATGGTTCTGTATATACATAAGGATTCAGACTGCTGCAGCTGTCCTGGACATGCTTTCTACAAGTGTGCATGTGTGATAATGCCTTAGAAACAAGGCACCTTCTTTTACTATAGCTTGATCAAATATTGTCCTCCCTTTTGGTCATTAGAAACAACTTGATTCTGCTTTAGGAAAAATAAATACATTAAGGATGATGTATCAAGGGAGCTGAATTCTCATGATGTGGGAGGCTTCAGGCTGGATTTGATGTAGAGTCTTCAGGTTCAACTTAGCAGGGAAGCTTATAACAGACCTTTCTTAGCAGGGTACAGAAGGGAGACAGGTGGGAGCTTCACGACATCAATGAACACAACTGGGCTGAGAAATGGACAATCTTAATATTTAAATTCTGTGGAGCCTCAAAGATATTGGTAAAGCATCAGAGGTAACGAAGACTCGGTCCTGTCCCAAAACTTCTTAACTGGTTGTTCACCATTGAAAGAGACTTGAAGAAAGGTACAGTAGACACATTAGAAACTACATCACAGAATGGTCTCTGGGAAAACAAGGCTGTGTAAGATGTTCCATATTAAAAAAGAATCAAGAACTTCCCAGCTATCATTTAGTGGGAAAACTCAGCAACAGCACTTAAGAAGAATAAAATTTCACTGCTCCCATGAACAAGACAGTGAGCTTTCCCACCTGTGTATTTTATTTTCAACACCTAGCCTGCTTGCTGTAAACTACCTATTACTGAAACGACATGGTTTGAACAACAATTCACTGTCTTTTAAAAACATGGAGGTAAGGACAACAGTGTGCTGAACTTAGTAGCTGAGCAGACCTATACATCTAAGCAAAACAGAGATATATCCCCTGCCACTGTAGTTAAGGCTTTTTCAGCTGGGTTGTTATTAAAAACAATCTAAATTCAACATGGTTTCAATTATGAATTACCAGACCAAAAAAAGCCTTGATTTATTCTATTTTTCTCCAATTATTTATGGTAAGTTTCTATTCAATACTTTGAGAAAGCATTTCATCATGCTTCCCATCCTCAAGTGGTCACAGGGCAAACCCAAAGGAATTAACCCTCCCTACTTGTCCAGAGCCAACCAAAGTGCTTACACCCAAGAGAATTACAAAACTGCAGTGGCCATCATTTAATGTTTTAATGAAGATCTTAAACCCTCCTCACATAAAAAATTAGCCACAAGACAGACAGGAACTTCTATCTAGTGTAGAATAATCCACTGTGTAAGAAAAGTATCCTAACTCTGGGCAGGTATATTAAAGAACCAACTGTTAAATCATGTTTCACACTCACATAAAAATACTAATGTTTACATCTGAATGCGTGTGGGATATTCAACCAGTCCATAATACTAACACCAAAAAATACCCATCAATAAACTGAAATTTATTTAATATTAAAAAAATACCTATCTTCTAACATAATAAATATAGCAAGATTTGATCCAGCTGATTGAAACCATCACACAAGTAGCTGGAAAATATAGCAGAAACAGAAATCTAATATTGTTCAATGGAAAAAATATCAGATATGCACTGCCCAGAAAAGTGCTAGCTTGTTCTCATTTACAGGTAGATAAAAAAGAGTATGCTAATATTTGCTTAATTCTTTGGAGATGACAAATGGTACTAGGAGGGAAGCACAGTTATAACAGTAGCATTATCTGTGGACTGAGGACTACTTAAGGCTTTGCTAAATGAATGGCATTCTGGGCACTAAGATAATTCTGCTATTTTAGCTTACACCAAATGATGGTGCTGTTTTCTGCCTCACTGGAAGAAATGAAATCTGGTGTGTTTATTGTTCACATACTGATATTCTCAAGTGATTATTAAGCTCTGGTCTGTATCATCCAAGGTCAGAGCTCAAAAGCAGCCCCTGACAAAAAAAAACATCTAATGTTTCATAGGTCTACATTATAAACAGGCTTGAAAGAATTTCAACAAAAGCAGCTGAAGAATTCTGAAAAAAACCTGTCTTACTCATTTTTCAGAAACCCATACATATGAGTGAGGTATAAGGCAAAGAGGAGAATTTAAGCAATCTACAACGAAGCATAAGTGAGGAAGTAATTTACCTCTATTAGAGCATAACAAAGTACTTAATTGAAGGTAACAGATCACATCTCAAGCCCAAGTCATTATTTCTAATCCAGCCCAAACTGGTAACCATCAAAATGCACACCATAGAGTCATTCATTTTCTGGCTTACTTGGACTAACTGATTGCCTCTGCCTAATGGATAATGGTTGGGCCAAAAAATACAAACTACATTAAACTTCCATGCCTGCATCAAAAGTCTGTCTGAGACATAAAGGGCTCAAGTAGTCCAGCAATGAATTTCAGGCCCCAAAAGTATCATTTGCTCCTCTTCATTAAAAGGAGGAAGTATGTCAAAATGCATTTTTATTCAAAGTATTATTCCATAACATATTAGCATATTATATGCTACTAGTCTTCCATTTCCTCAACAGGACAGTGAATAAGTAGAAAAATAATCCACTTTATTACTTTTTCTTTTGCTTGAGAAAGGCCAACAGTCTTCAGTCAGCCCATAAAATCACATAAAACTGCTTGGATCACTTCCCCTGTGCAATGTACTAAGTATGGAATTAACTGTATATGCATTTATCTTCTGCATACAGTATACTCCCTCCTGGAAAAACACCCTCCTGTACCACTGCTGGATCGACACACTGGTGAAGATACTCAGGCAACAGTCTTACTAATATTTTGAGCCAATATAAGTCAAGCTAATGCCAAGAAAAGCAGCCTTCAAGCCACCCAGTCCCTCCCTTGCCCACACACCCGCTCTTTCTTTTTTCTCTTGCCTGCTAAGTTTTATATAAGGAACATTATTTTGGCTAATTCACCACAAGTGAAATAGAAATATCAAAAAAAAAGGTTGCATATGAAAGAGGAAACTGTGACCTAACTGTAGAAGAGTGCAGGACCGCTTCTTTAGGTATGAATCTAATTCTGGAAGCAAACACATGCAGCTACAATACTTCAACAAAATGCAAAGTATAATGTGCACCTTGGAGAGTCATGAGCCATTCTAATTGTCAAAGTAGAAATAATGGTTATACTGCTTTGTTTAACATCTGAAGCAGCTGTAACAATTGAACAGCACAACAATTAGTAACCAGGACATTTTAGCAAACTTTTTCTGTTACTTCTCAGGATTCTAGTGACCTACTAAGCAAAATTAACCTCTATAAGCACACACAAAAAAACCCCACCTTAAACCAAAGAGGCAGGCAGGTAAGAAACAATGGCCAAGAGCTCTTTCTAAGTATCCTTCCCTGCATAATGGTCTTGCACAGCAATCTCTTCTTTCTGTTAGACAGGCAAACTTGTCCTAGCAAGTAAATTCACAAATCCCTTAAAGCTGGCATTTTCCTGTATAGATATTCCATAGGCAAATCTGTGCTCTCATTTGCAAAACCTCACTATTCAGAGCACAGGGATCTGAGCTCTATGAACAGCCTTGTACTGATTAAAGAAATTTCTGGCTAATTTCAGTAAGCCCTTAAAACAGTGATTGCACCTCTGCACCTCTTGTTAATGTGCCTACAGCTTCTACACACTCTTTCTGCACCTTTGTGCTCCTGTGGAAACCACGTAACAGGAACAAAAGCGTTTAGAAGAGCATTGCACTTAATCCCTACTGACCACAACACCACATGGAACAACAAGCAGAGCTAAAGGAACTGGCTGCACTCAGCTGAGTTTGAAGGCAGAATACACATGGCAAATTCTGGAGGTTAGTTCTGGCCAGTAACATAAGAATTTATAACAGTTACTCACATTTTCACTGTGGTATTAAGGCTAACTCACAGGTCCTTATTTTAACAATTAGCTACATCTTAGCCCTGAGACTGACCTGAAATAATTTTCTTTAAAAGCTTCAGTCAGTAGTTTATTTAGAGAATATAGCAATTTTCTTGTAAACAAAAAGGACATTAGTTACTTTGCCTTCTTATCAAAGTTAGAGGATACAGCTGCCATTTTCTGCTACCTCAAATGTACATATTTAAGTCCTTCCAACTATAATGTTTCATCCAGGCTGACTAGAAACTGTAACAGTGCTATGAGTGGATATTAGGCAGGAGCTAGATGAGACACAGGCTCAAGCAGATTATTACTGCCCAAAAAGCAGACAACTTTGAAACTCTGATAAGTGCATTTATTAAAAAAAAGTATAGGAGAGAATCCAGGAGATGTTTTTAGGATCCCTTTAAAGACTGAGTAATCCTTAAAGCATTTTCTTCATTTCACTAAGTGTGTTTAAAGGTGCTTGGTTCTGCTGCCATAATTATAAAGGTGCTAAGATTCCCTTCTTGTGGAGTACACACTTGTGCAGATTAATTTCTTTCTTAAATACTGACCAGGGCTACATTTCCTCTCCAAGAAATGACAAGAGGAGATTATTAATGCCTCTGGCTTGGCAATGGAAACACAACTTCTGAATCACAGCCATGAGCTTCTAACTCTTCATCAGCAACGGTTCACACTCCATGGGTCTGAAGAGTTTAAAGTAAAACACACTTTACTCCTACCCAGTACTCCTACTCGGCTTTCTTTCTCTAAACTATCATAAAGCAAGACAGTAAACAAGTTTGGTTTTATTAGTAAAACAAAACTATTTTTTATATTTTGACACAGAGAAAATTAACTGATTATGAGTGAAAATCATCTACAGGCTTTTATATAGTAAAAAATCAGAACCAGCTGCTTGGTGCAGGAGGTTAATTAATACTGCACTGTTTTTTCTTAACAGAAGTGAGTTCAACGAGTGAAACTTTAAATTAAACCAAGAACAGGCAAAAAAAAAAAACCAGTAAAACTTTGATCATCAGTTTCTGTATAAGAGAAGTTGTTAAGAAAGAACATAGGGAAAGTTGTAGCTATAGGAATAATTAGCTATTTCAACAGAATTAAAAGAAAGATCCTTGCAGATTTTTTGATATCTTCAGCATTTCCACTATTTTCTCTGCATCATATAGCCTGTGTCCAAATATATACAGTGTCCCAAACTCTCCCTGAATAAAATAGAAATAAAGTGTGTGTGTGTGTGTGTGTGTGCGCGCATCAAGGAAAAATAAAAAAATAAATATATAAACAAGGAAGCAATTTAATGTGTGCAATAGCAAAAGTTAAAAGTTCTCATCTTAGTGCCAGGACATAAAATGAACTGCTAGTTATTTTGCCAGTTGTCATAAAATATATTAGCTTCATCTGTGCAAGTTACCAGCACAACACATACACACACAAACTCAGACACAGAATTATTACCAGGTTTCATAGCATATACCTCCTATACAAGGAAAAAAAAAACCCAAAACCACAATTTGTTTTATGAGTAAATCAAACGAATTTACTTACCACAGCTGGGGGATCATTCCACTCTTCATAAGAAATGGCAGCATATGGGTAAATTCTATCATTGATAATCTGAAGAGTAGCAAGAGCAATTGCTTTCATCGATCGAAAATATGCTTCCCAGAACCACCTCGCCTGTAAAGAGAATAAAATTCACTTTCACATTGCACAGATCCAGTGCTTAATAATCAATTTTGGCTTGCCATGCACAATCTGTTCCATGCAGTCTACATGTCAGGTGGAAACTAAATTAGGAGGCATATTTATTGTAGATAGAGTATTTCCATAAAGCCTGAAGGCTTCAAACTCAACTCCACCCCTCAAAAGGACTCACAGCCAATAAAAAGAAGCAGCAGCATTATTTTGCAAGTGATTAAACAGAATGAAAATATCTGAAGGAATCAAGTATCTTCACACTTAGATCATATGTTTTCATCCTGAAAAATGTCAAAAGCAGTTTGACCATGGAACAAAATAACTTACTGTTATGCTCCATTTTTTCTAAGGCAAAGGAATCCACAGTGCAGTTAAATAAAAGCATTCTGCCTGAAAGGCAGAACTTAGAAGTCACTTTTTAACATCAATATTAGAGACACTTGATCTTGAGAGAGAATTTCAGTATTCACAAACCCTACCAGAGTAATAGCTTCCCAAATGTTCCAAGAAACCTAATATTATTTATACAATTAAATTATTATGATTTTCACATAAAAGTACATGTACATGCCAATTTATTACAAACATTAATCCAGGCTAATTTCTAGCACAGTGTAGAACTGCTGAAATGAAGCATGAGGTTGTTATACACAGGTGCTCTGAATTTCACACATGAGTCACTCCAAAACTAAGGTCCCATACAAGTTTTCATCTTGTCCCAGTTTCTGTGTCAGACAGAAATTACAGAAGAAAAGCAGGGGTTTGGAAATGAAAATGCTGACTTATCTGACTCTCTGTTAAGAGATATAAACATACTTTTTCAATCCCTAGAACTATCAAATGATCCTGTAGGTCCCCATTGCACCCAGAAGGAAACATCCTTAACCAAAACATTTTGTAGTTCAAGAGTTCTGGCCCAAAAGATATGATTTTTTTCAACCTTAGTTTTCTTCAGGAAACTGCAGCACATTGAACTCTCTAGAAATTAATTTCATTTGCAATTTTCCTATGGTTAACTACCAGCTATAAGAGTAATTAACTCTTACATAATGTGTTTGCATCTAGGAGGTAGAGCAATTAAAACAAATGCATTTTTTCATTCACTGGAACCTTTAGAAGTTTTCAGAGTCAGGACACAGCTGAAGACAATACACAAATTTGGGCAAGTGCTATTTTACTCTTGCTACAGATTTCTTAAATAGCAAAAAGGCTCTGCACATAGTTTTAATAACATGCTATGAAAATATTAAATAATACTATTTATCTTATTTAGTTACTGTATTATTTACCTTATTTAATTACTGAAGGAATACCAAGTTTCTGGAGGTACAGATCTTAGGATGAACCAAAAATAACTCTTGTTTATCTGTTTTTAACAAATGCCAACAGATGTCACTCTGCAGGTCAGTACTTTTTAACAGAAGACACACAGTGATTTCTGCATTTACAGTTCCTTTTGGATATTCCTAGACTAAATAACAGTATAGAGGAAAGATTATAAGTACAAACTTGCACATATTCATGTTTATGCTACCCTGTACTTTACTCCGAGTGTAAGCTATGGGGCTTAGAACCAAAGACTTGTTGCTAAACCACCAGCCCTAAAACTCTACTCTGTGAGTAAAAAAAATAAAATCTGTAAAACAGATTCTGCAGAATATTTCTGCAAATATTTAAGATGAAAAAAATCCATGTTATAATTTAAAAAGCAAACTAGGAAAGAGATTCTTGCTCTCTGAAGCACTACGTTTACTGTGCAAACAGCCATAACTCTGACTATTTCAGGCTATTTCAAAATTTTACTGCAGAAAGTGATGGGTATGTCCAAAATGACACTACTCTGGAGCTTGTCATCCAGAGAGAGTGCAAGGCAATTTCAGTTCAGAATGGAATCACTTCCCTCTCCTTATTTCTCTTCCTGATAGGACTTAACAGCTGGATAACAGGCTGATTATCAAGAACATAGAAAAAATTACTACCACATTCAAGTGTAAAAGCAGAAGAATTATATAAACAGATAAGAATGTGTGTGCAGCAAGGAAAGGTAATAAGACAATAAAGGTAACATCACATGCTAAGCAAAAGCATTAGTATTTCTTTCCCCATGTCCTATCCCTTAAGAAAAATATATTATCAAAACAGCAAACTATCTAAAAAGAAAACCAGAAGCAGATTAAGAACTAAAATGGATCACAACAGCTAACTTCTCTGTTCAAGTATGCTAAATAAAAAGGATTCCAAATTTTATTTTCATGATAGACAACTGTTTAGAACAATTGCTGCAAGCAGCACTAAGTAGGAAGGAGAAACTATTTTATGTAGTTTTATGTATGCTTTTAACATACAACTTTATAAGCAATTAAGTAATTATCAATCATGTGCAACACAGGATTATGTATTCCATTGTTATTAAATGACAGCATTCCTATAATGTTCTAAGATTGTTTATTAATACTGTAATATCTATGATTATCTAGCTTCACAAAAATCAAAGATAGTTTTCTTCCTTCAGCAAAACTAGGATGGATCTGATCTAGCTTCTCTTTGTTTAAAGAATGCTTGTAATGTCAGGGAAGATTACACTTTTATACCAGAAGGAAATCTGGAGAAGAGAGCAGAGGGAATTTATGTCTTATAGACTAATATTTATGTAATTAATTTTTTGTAAAGAGCCATAAAATGTTCCCACAGTTGGTTGTAATATTTTTTGAGTTGTGTTTCTTTAAGGCAGAACTCAAAACCTTCTAAGGGGATTTGAAGTCCCCAAACAGATGTTCCAGGGTCTCATTACTTCCTCCCCACCTTGTTTGCTTTTATAAAGCAGAACTGATTAACATGGCTTGCTAGTGTCTGCTGCTCTGCATGCTGAGTTACTAAATATTTTGGGAAAGTTTTCTATTGGGAAGATGTATGTTGATTCCATTTGAAATCTATTTTCTATTCTACTTGGTGAGGTTGAAAAGCTTATGTTGGAATGTAAGAAATAGAGGGGATAGAAATCCCATGAACACATTTGTGATACAGGAGAGAGTACCAACAACAAAAGAAAAAGGTTTCTGTTCCAGACACCTATGCCAACTTTCTTATTATTCTTACATAGCTTTACTGAGCTCTCTGTTCCTCTTTTCCATATCTATGAATCCAGGAAAATCAAGAGTAACTTCAATACACTAAGGAACATTTTTAAGGTATGGTAATTGTAATGCACTAATTAGAGCTACCTGAATGTCTTTCAGGATCTTGAAATAAATAATCCATAAGTCCAGATCTTGGCTTTCACATAGAATTGATTATACACAGTCTACAACTATGATAAAGTCAGACTCCTCCTTTCAACCTGAACTGAAATTAGCTCCAAGTACTCTAGAAGCCTGCTTGATGAGGTTTCCAGATTTTTCTAAGGAAACACACTATGTAGACCACAGACTTGTAGAGAAAGCTAGCTTTGTATACACCTAAATATTGCCTGGGCCATGGGCAACCTAGGTGGTTAACAGAGATCAAACATCTACTTTGTAGTTTGTTTGCCAAGACAACACAGATCAATGTACATTAACCTGTATGGCTTACAAGGAATTGAAAACAGAAAGAAGAAATACAATTTCTCTTCTCCTTCTAAATTTCTGGATAAATAGAAAATCCAGGATAGATCCAAAATGAAAGACAGAAAAGCATTACTTTGGAAAACCAATGTTTTACCAATGCTTTGAAGAGTCAAATCTAGCATACTGTATGACTTGACTGACAAGGAGAAATACATTATATTATTGGGCTGCCCAATGGGTTGAAAGTGACTCATTACATAATAGATTGTTCTCATTACATAATAGATTGCCCATGAAATTAGTTCATCTGAATGCAATTTCTGCAGTAAATTTAACAAAGCCATGACAACTTAATTATGGAAGCTGAAGACTGAAATTCTCTTCTCTCGCCAAGCAGCAAGTGCTGCAGACTAAATTCACAAACATGGGCACACCAGTAAGTAGTTCTAAGTAGTTGTCCTTCCTTTCTTCCTTCCTCCTGCCCCACTTCCAACTGCTGCATCCTCATTAGATCAGCCATAAAAACCCATCACTTTCTGTGAAGGCCAAAATTTCTTAACATAATGTAGTGTTATCAATTTATCTCTACAAATACACATGCACACCTTGAGAAAGATTAGCAATATCTGCAAGACAGATACTCCTTAAACCAAGTACGAAAGCATCCAACCCAAAAGTTCAATTCCACTTGCTTTCAGTTCCAGGATTTAGTTCAATCAGACTACGAAGAAACTAAAATGACAATATTCAATGCATACCACCACAGGCAAGGGCTTGGGAAGAGACCATTTGCACTTATTTTCATACCAGACAACAGGCAGCAGCATGCAGTAACAGGGCGCCCTACTCATAGAAAGCAACATTTATTTAGGTAAGGTGTTATTTTCCTTAGAAATAAACACACTTGGGGGCCTAGCATCTCTTTATAAGCTCTTTACAAGCCAACATAGCATCAGGTTACAGAGTCCATTCATATAATGTTTATAAGTTCTAGTGTTAATGCCATTAATGGTGCTCTGGTGTGGAGTGCAAGACAGATCAATGTAAATCTTTCGATTGGTTTGTGAAAAAAAATCCCTGGGCATAAGGTAAGGAAAGGACTACCTTCTGTAACATTTAGATCAAGGGGAAAACAGTCCATGAAAGGAACTTTCCAGCCTTCTGTCTTTTCACAGCCCATGATTTGGTGGGAGTCCGTAAAAGTAGCAAGAGGGGAAAAAAAATTCGCAAAAGAGTAGTAAAATTTAACTGCCCATAAACCACCACTTTTCTCAACTTTTAGGTCAGGCGCCATGATGCTGTGAGATTCTGCCCCATTGCAGCAGTTCAGTGTTTCCAAAATGCCTTGAAAGGGTTTACAAGGCCTTGAAATACAACCATTTTCACACCACCTATGGTGACTCTACTTAAATGCTTTCCCTTCTTAATGGCTCTTGGTGTTCCTGGTTTTTACTCCCAGCTGGGTTAGAGAAGTCTATCCAAGCAAAAGAGGCCTACCTGCTGCAACAGCACTGGCCTGGAAACTTGGTGATCTTACTTTTAATCCTGGTTCTGTTACTTATTTACAGATACAAGTTTGGCATTTAATATTTATTGGCATTCTTGCTTCGACTTCAGCCTCTCAGCAGTATGTGTAATGCTGACCTCAAAGAGATGTTGTGAGATTTAACCATTCTAAACCTTTCAAATTTTGGGATGGATAGAAGAATAGGAGAAAACCTGCAATAACTTTATCTTCTCTTTTTATTTGTAAATAGAAACTTTAATAAAATATTTAGCTAAGTAACTGAAGTAACTGACTACAGTAACCCTTTGCTAAAATGTGTACCTTCAACAGAGATACAAAAGATATTACAGTAAATATCTACACCTCAGCTGTGCATCTGACAGCTCTGGACATGGAAGTGCATCCACGAAGGCCTGCTAAAGCTTTATGTCATATTGTAATATAGTCAAACGTTTTCTAAGTTACTGAGACATAGCACGTTATTTCCCATCAAGTAAACTACTCAGATTGGTCCCAGGCAACCTCCCCTCCCCCCAGACTACTTCCATTGGGCAGTAGGATTAAATGGGCTACTGAGGATCAAGATAAATTGAATTTTTGTATGTCTGCCCCATACTCAAGATGCATATGAATATAGCTGATGTTATATAATAGTCAGATAGCAAACCTGAGCTCTCAAGAGCCCTACTGACCTCCCCTGCAAAAGGGGACTGAAGAGAAGGTAAGTTACTCTCTTGGAGCAATATGCATTTTAGAAAAAGTTTCCCAATATAAATTTTGGGTTTAGGCTGAGGAACTTAGACCCCCAAGTTCCCACATTTGTCTGCTTATAAATTGTAATCTGCACCCTCTTTCTGTACGGTTTTATTGTTCCTACATCTGGTTCTCCGTTCCAACAGCTTCCTTGCTGATCACACATACTACTTTTAGTATGCAGTTCTCCAGCAAAGATGATACCAGCTTGTATCAGCTAAAACCAGTGAAACGTTTCGTTTTTTTATACAGGCTTACAAAAAAAGCCTCAGAAGACCTTATGCTATTAAGAATTAAACAGTATTTTGTTGTTTCTAGAAAATGGTAAAATTTTGGGATTTAAAAAAAATGCTTGATTGGTTTAGGACCCTTGGTGATATCACTCAATAACATTCAGCACACCTAAGGTTGGCTGGCTCATTCTCTCTGTAATCAGTGCAGGAAAAAATAGAGTTATTCAGACAGAAATTTAGACCTCTGATACCTTAAAATAACTTCCAATAAATCCATTCTTCTCTTAGTAATGGATCATGAGAGGATAAAATAAGTGACTAGGTGTAGGTCATGGTCCTTCTTCACCTTAAAGCTCTGTTTTCAATAGTGAGCTGAAGTAGTCCCATTTTTCCCAGAGAGGCATGAGGAAAGGTAATGCAAATCTAGGCTACACAAATCTAGGTTACATTTTTCAAAAACAACTCATGTGTTTCAGCCTATGAATAACAGTAAGAGAGCTGTGCTCTGAGAAGTTCTCTCTTTTGGGGTGCCAGTACAATTACCTGAAACTGGAGGTAAACTCTTAGAAATTGTAGTCTGAAAGTAAAAATTAGTTTCTTATCCCCATACATGGCCTATGTAGGAATTTTAAAAGCTAATCCATTAAATCAATTAAATATTGGTAAAATCATGCTAACTTGCCTAAAACTGAAAAGTTTTCTGATTTTCATGTTTTTATAGAATATCAGATTAAAAGCATCTTTCAAATTCAACCTAAACCAGCTGTGTTGCATCTGTTTCTCACTGCAGACCTATTCAAGAAAAGAAGTAGTGCAGACAGTATATAAAGAGCGCTCAGAGTAACAGCATGTCACCTCTAAAGCTAAAAAATGGAGACAAGCAAGGAATTTAAGTTTTGGCCCATGATCACTTCAGATAAAGACTAATCCAGAATTCAGCATCGGGGTTATCTGAACCTCAAACCAGAAGTTCCTCTGCAAAGGAAAAAAGAGGAATGAGCAGTAGAACAATGCAGGGCAAACACTGTTGTTTTCAGTTAACTAAGGTTTGCTCCTAATGTAATCTGACATCATTATTTTAATATTATTTCTGAACTTTCACTTCATGTTACTGAGTTATGCACAATTCTCAAGTAAAGCACTGAGAATACTCAATTCGTCTATTTAACTTATACAAATTATATGAGTGGCCTATAGAGGAATAGTCCTTAATTACAAGACACTTCAGCAGTAAGAGCAAACAAAACAATAATTTGTATCATTACAGTCAAATGTTTTAAGAGAGAGATTCTAGACAGACATTTCATGGTGCTGGTTTTTATTGTAATTCAGCTTCAAAAAGCAGTATCTTCAAAAGTGAACCAGTAAGTGGATTTAATTCTTTGGCTCAGTATTCTCTGCTGCAGTAATTTCAGCTGTGAAACAAATACATTTGCCTCCTTCTGATACAACAGAGAGTGAAAACTGAATCTTTCCATTATCCAAATTTCTTCTTTTCCTTTTTCTTTTTGAAGCTGCCAATTCATAAGGGGACAGAGGTCAGAGTTCGAAATGCTAATCTTACCCTTCAGATACCAGCCACTTGGGAATAACTCACTTCTACTCACTCTCAGTTTTATTGCTGGAGACTACTTGCTGACTCTTAGAAGAGTTAGAAGAAAATGTTAGTGCCAGCTCAGATATTAAAACTAAGCTTCTTGCACTGCAGCCTTCCTCAGATTCTCCTCTTTGGTGCTTTGAAAAGAATCACATCAATTGTAGTAATCCATGCATACAACACACACTTTGCATATATGAGAATGGTTCTTAGAAGCTTATCTGTTAAAGTTAACGTTTTCACTCTTGCTTCCACACTTTCACATAACTTTGGGAGTTTGAGGGGTTTTTTGATTTGTTTTAGGGGTGGTGGGTTTTGGACGTTTTCTTGCTTTAGTGTTTCTAAGATTTTCATCTTCTCATGAAGAGCCTTTTTCTGCTTAAATACATGACACAAAAGAAGGTATTTTCAATAAGAGTTTTCATTCTCTCTCATTAAATGGCAACTTTTTATATAATTTTGAAATCCTGCATTATCTTTACCCTTAAAATACAGATTTCCGCTATTCCTTGTCCTACTAATAGCAATTTAATTCTAAACATAGCAAGAACACGAGACTTGAATAGATAAAAATATCACTTAGCACTGGTGTTCTCCACTCCCTCCATATATTTCTGCACCTCAAACTTTCTTCTTTGATTAACGAGTATGTCAGCCTAGCAACTCTGTTGCAGAAGGCAACATTGCACCAGCCAGGAAACCTGACTTACTGTCCTGGCACCCTACAAATCCATGGTCAAAATACTTTTCAGCTATGGAGCCAACAAACAGATACCAGCACTACGAGCAGCAAGGAACCCGCCCCATTCTCAGCTGTGGCTGGGAATACTGTTACAAAGTATGGAGACAGAGCCAGCAAAGAAAGCAGCAGGATGAGAGGAAAAAACAAAACCCACAACCAAACAAAACCCCAAAGTTTCAGGCAGCATTTACAGCTTTAAAAACACGTGATATTAAAAAATTACTACCATTTTCTGAACTCCCTTTGCTCCCAAACAGCTTTCAGTTTGTCTTCCTATTTACAAGCAAATGGCATGTGTTGACACCATAGAAGTAACACAGCTGAAAAAGAGAAATAGATACTACTCTAGCTTCCAGATAAGCCATTATATCTACATAGCCGTCAATAAGGATGTAAAGACACAAAAAATAGTCCACTCTCTTCCCTCCAGTTTCCAGGAGTTTGCATGGCTCTGTAATTACTCCAATTTCACCAGGCCATTACTGTAATGGAAGTGGCAGGCACACCTAACCTGGGGAGTAGTCAAAAATACTTGAACCTGCATCATCCTTATTATGATGCTTGTTCTCAACACACTCAACATAAAACCAGACCTACAGTGAGCTAGAATTGTGCTATCACTGATTCAACAGCAGTCAGGAAAATAATAGAAAACAAATATATATGTATGTAATTGCAGAGAACATTCAACTACTTCATGCCCAGAAGCTGGGGGGTGGGAAGATGTTTTATCCACATTTCTTGACAAGTGATGGACAGCTCCTGAAACTGAAAGCAATAGGTTTCTAGTCCTAGGGGTATTGCCTTCAAATATGTCTATGTTCTCAGGGTGGATCAGTTTTCCCTGCTGCAGGCATCCTGCTGAGAGGTGAGGTCCCAAGCAAAACACAGGAATCTGACTGCAAGTCTTTGAGGCGGCAGGAGCCAAGGGAGGTTCAAAGACAAGGCTGGCTGGTGGGCAGCACCTCTGAGTACTGCTGAGGTTAGAGGTTAGTAAAGCAGGAGCCACTGGCCAATAAAACAGTGTTTGGAGAGCCCACCCTATAGATAAATTGGGGATCTGTTTACACCTTTCCCAGCTTTCTGAGTTACACATACTGATGCTTCCCACTGTGATCTTGTCCTGTGTCCACCAGCATCTCCCTTCCTCGGCAGCTGCCCTGCTCTCTGCTGGTTGGCTTTATAACATAGCTAAAGGATGCTTGCAAACTTTTAATCAGCATCCAGCATCAAAAATAAATAAATAAAAGCACAACTGCTTTTATTTGTGTCAACTGCTGCAATAAGATCTGGCTTGTTTGAGATTTCCCATGACTGCTGTACTAATGCTGGGAGAATAGAAGCTTAAATTCCCTTGATTAGAGAAGCTAAACACAAAGCAAGCCCAGTGCCAATCACACACATGAAAGGACAACTTTTTGAAGGACGAAAAAAAAATCTAGGTAAGGTTACCATCATATTACAGCTGTCAAAAATCAGCACATACCTCAATTTCAGAGCTTAAGGTCTATACCAGGAAGAACTTGCCCTTTTGATGAAGGCATGTTTTGTTCAGTTTCCTGTAAGCTATACAGCTCTGTTTTATATAAGCACAAACATAATATACATACCCCATACAAACAGTTCTCAACACCGGACAACTTTAACCACAGACATTACTGCCAGCATTGCTTGAATACAAATACATCTTACTGACTTCTCTGAGGTTAAAAGCTGAAGGACTGGCAGTCATGAGGTTTTTTTCCATATCTACTGGAAAATTCCATTTAGGACATGGTGCTGCTTTCTTCCTCCACATCTTAAAAATAACTGATCTTAGCTTGAGCTATATAAAAATACCTCATCCATCATGGCTCAAACTGCACATGGCTGTATGGCTATCTGATGAAATGGGGAAGGTGAATATTAACTGCAGGTTGTGATAATACTATGTGGTAGTCACATCACAATGAAACAGGACTGAAAATAAATTTACATGAAAAAAAATCATTGAAAGACATCAACAGGAGTTATTTATTTCTTCTTGGTAAACATCTGGAATAGCATGGTATTCTTTACTGTATGAAGTCAAACTTCTATCCATGATTTCCTACTCCAACATTACCATCCTAGAATATGCACAACCTCTGCTATCCTACTGCCCATAGCATCTCTACAGAATTAAGTCACCAGGATTCAAAGACAACTAATGCCATTTTAATTTCTAAAGAGCATTCAAAATTGTAGCTAATTTAAAAAAAAAAAAATGAAAAGGAAGAAACCAAACCACAGATACAAATTACAGCATTTAAAAGGCAAGGGACAGTACAGTATATTCCTAAACCAGCCCACTATTCAGTTTGCAAAAAGACGCATAATTTTCCAACCTCCAGGCATCTAAGAGACTATTCAATATATCTGCATAATTTAGAGACAAAGATTAAAGGAAAAGCTGGCTCAAGATTATCTGGAGCAAATTGTTTCTATAGAAATGTAAGACCTTTCTAATTTAAAAGCCAGATGTTCCTACTGTATTGAAAGATACATTTGATACAGTCATTAAAACAGGATCTAGATTTCTAAATTCCATTATTATTATTATGATTTGACCTTGTACAAGTTATTTACATATCTACCTACTCATCAGTAAAATGGATACAAGACCAAGGTGTATTTACTACTCTATTTAATATACTCACATGCAAATTACTACAGCAATGCAGTGTATTTATGCTATATAACTAAATGCCAAAGTTGTAATACTTTAAATAATTAAAAGGGGTAAACAAAGCAAGCAGCTTTGATAAGGAATGTGATGTGGTACAGACTACACAGCAGCAGAGGGAAAGCACACAGTAACAAAGAGTGCAACACCAGGAGATATGCTTAATCATCTATTTCTCTGCAGCTAACTGCTTCATGTGCATGACAGAATATTTTCAAATATTCTTTCTAAAAGTACATGTCTTTCCAATTTCTGGATCATCTGGTTTATCTGTAATCTATTCAAGTTGTGTATAGCAATCTGCAAAGGGTATCCAAAAATCCACTGTGCAACATGATACAGACTCTTATAACACAGATTCTTAAAATCTAATCTGAAAACCAAAATAAAATTGTCTTAGAATAGTATAATTTTCCTCTTACAGTTAAGTTTAACCTTTTACTGTTTAGAAGCTGCCAATGTAGATACAAAAGCAGCCCAAATGTATCCTATAAAAATTATACATAGATGTGCTGATTGGTCTCAAATTTCAGAGCTCTTACTCAGAGATGCCACGAAGACAGTTTTCTTCATTCTGAAAAACAACAAGGGAGGACAGGCAAGAAGAAAAAAAAACTAGGATAAGGATACTCTCTGCAACAACTGAAGGGAGAGGGGAGCAATGAAAGTCTCATATATAAATGCCAAGGATTCTACAACTCCCATGGTGATCCTGGCAGTAAGCCAGGAAAAAGTTTTTTTCTTTCCTTTGCTGTTTGCAGCAACAAATCTTTCCTCTGGGGGAGGGGTGAGAGGGTTGGAACTAACTTCACTGCATCTGATAAGATGGCAAATTGTCCAGGCCTGACATTTATGGGGGACCCAGAGCCTCACTGAAGCACTCTGGGAGGATTAAAGCAGGGTTAGGCTCTGCAGTCGCACTCCTTAAAACGCTACAAATGGCAGACAGATGAAAGTTTTCTTGAATTTGATAATGATGATTCTACAGAACCCAGAGACAGAAGCTGTCCCCTGTCAGGGAAAGAACTGCAGCTGTACATTTAATATTCTCATTAAAAGGACTTGTAAAAGCCTAAGTATGCTCAAAGAGTATCTAGTGTCCAGATATTGAAATGAATTTCTGTTTAATTGGTTAACAAGAACTAAATCCCATCTCTTTCATGTAAGCTGCACCACCCACAGGAAAACTCCACCACCCATTTGCTTTAACTCTATCCAAGACCATTTCACTGCAAGAATGGGATGTTTCACACGCTGGCAGAGATTGCCTGGAGCCAGCAGAAAGGCTCATATAGCTGTCAGCAAGCTGATAAGAGTTGAAATTACTCTACAGAGCCCTCTTTAAAGAAGAGCCAAAGAAGCACATTAAATGAAAGGGAGGAGGGTCAGAAAAGCCAGCCACTCATGTTGTTTTAACGTGGCACTAAAACAAGTCATTGATTTATGCTTGTGTCTTCAGCTCTGTTTGACCTGGAGTCTGAACTTCTCTTCAGTTCAGGGCTGAGGCACATGGGATGTGTCCAAGAAAAACCACAACAGCTTGTCCAGGTATTCCAACTGTGGAAACAAACACTGCAAACTACATGTTTTCTATCCACAATTTTTTACCCTGAATTTACATCCTGTTTTAGCCCTTAATTGTCCACTCAGGCAAAAAACCACAAGTGGTTGTGATTATCTAAAACTTTAATTAATGAAAAGCAAAAATGGTACATGGCCACTATTTGAGAGGGTACCTTGTGGGGCTTCAGGAAAGTGAATTACACATTCATCTGAAGAAGGAAACTATACATCACTATCAATAGTCTCCCACTGAAGTGTCTGGCAGCCAGTGAAGTCAAGATGCATTTTAAAAACCACTGATTATCTGACAACATTATTACACAAGGCAATGTAATACTAAAGTCTTTTGTAAACATGAGTCCTGAAACTGCCAGGTCTGACCAAATGGCCTTCTGTTCCCATATTCTCCCTCTGACAGTGCTCCACAGCAGGTACCTTAGGAACCCCCCTCCACAGACACAGCAGGCATAAGCCACCACTTCCTCAAAGTACTCTCCAGCTTCCAGAAGTCTGCAATGCAGGAACTTTTAAGCCAGAGGGCATATCTTTGCATTCATCTCTGACAGATTTTCCTTCTCTGGATTTCTTCATTCTGCCTTTTATGTCAATAAAACCCCTTCACTCATACAAAATTATGAAGCAGTGATTCTCACAGGCTATCTCTTAGTTCTGTGAGATCATCTCCTTTTTTTTTTAGACCAGATTCCAAATAATAAAAGTACTGTGAGACATCAAATGAAATCGTATCCAACAATGTACAGTCACATCCATTCACTTTTTCATTACCTTCTTATTTTTTAATTCTGTATTATATTCCTGCTTCATCATCACCAATCATTCAAGATGAAGAGTGTTACACTATTTCATCAGTCTTCTCTTGAAATTTTTGATCACCTTTGTTCTGTCACATAATTTTCAAGATGGAACAACCATAACTACACACTGTACTCACGGTGCAGACATACAGCCGATTTACATCGCGGCACAGTATTTTCCATCTTGTTCTCTATCTCTTTTCTAAAAATTCTTTGTATTTTTTTTAACATAACTGACTATGGAATTTATACTTTCACAGAACTATTTATTACAGCTCTTAAGAATTCTTTTCCAAGTGCTTACAGATAGTTGAGAGGCCAAAACTGCCTATGAGAAGGTTGTTTTAAATTACATATATACCCCTTTGTATACTGAATTTAATTTATCACTTTATCATTTGGCCATTTTGTACCTGAATTTCTGTGGCCTAAGGTGTGTGCCAGTTCCAAATAAGACCTTTCCCAAAGCAGATAATTCATAATGGATAAATGCAAGTGGTTTTCTGTAACTGTTAGCTCAAGCTGCAAAGTTTCTCTTAAAAGGCCATGTTATTCTGGGGTACTTAACTCCTACACTGGTGCCCAGCTTCAGGGAATTTCTTATCTCCAACCTCTCCACTTCTCTAAGTTTGGTTGAAATTGGGCACTAGCAGAAATCAGAAGATAAATCAGCATGCACATTGTACGTGATCACACACACATTTCCCTAGAAAACCAGGATAAAAAAGAATTCCCACACTTAAGAACACCAGTTTATCATCCTTGTGCCATCAGAGCACACAGTCATCCAGTCTTCCAGAAAAGGCATGAATTCAGAAGTTTTATTTCTGGGAGATGGGGAGTGTTACAAAGTCAAAAAGGAACAGGCACACAAAGCCATCTTTTGAAAATAAACTCCTTACCTAAAATCTCTTCAGGGAGAAAGAATACCTAAATAAACAGAAGAATAAGTCTTCTATTCCCATTACATAGTACTTCTGTATTCTGATTCTATGCCTCAATGAGTCTATCCATGCTAAAAGAGTTCTAAATATGTTGGTATTAAGTGAAGAAAAATACTTACAGGATGCCTATATATTCATATAGACAGATTCAACTCACAAAAAGAGGGTGAAAAAAGCACAGGGGCTGAGATATAAGCTGAGGATAACTTTCACGCTAGTTAAAGACATTTCAACTATATACTTTGACATATATCAGCTACACTACTGAAACATGTTTCCAGAGACTAACCTGAGGCTTCCAGAGCAAAACCTTCAAAAAAAAAAAAAAAAAAACAGCTGTTGCAAGGGAAACTACTATACAAGGCATGAGACAAGGTGATACCAGCAAAGTTTTGTTTTGTTTTTTTTCCTTTATCTATTTCACTCTGCAGGAGCAACACAAAATTTCAAATTTTTCCCTCTATCATACAGGCCCATTACACCTACTTCTTCCCCTCCACTTCTAGAACTTTGCTTTTACCTGGATGCTGGTTAGAGGTGCAGATAAAATGAAAGCATGGGATGCAGCATCAGGTCTGTGCAGCTGAGCTACTTATCAACTTGCCTCTGGGCACTTCTGCCAGTGTTTCAGACTCCATATGGAACTATTTGTGAGAGGGGGATGGATCAAGGAAGCTTCAAAGAAAATGAGAATGACAACATTACTGTAGAAAACAGACAAAACAGCAATCCCAGAGACACATAAGTTTCATCCAGACTGCTATTAATTTTAGCAGCTCAATCAGCAGAGGCTGGTTTTGACGGTCAAAATGTTGCAGTTTATAAGAGCTATTATTATTATATTTATTATGTATTATTATATGCGAGAATCTGGTTTTCAGGAACATAGGCTGTACCTGCAGTATTGAAAATATGTATCAATTTCTTACAACTGTGTAGACTAGGCTACAAGTACAGAAACTATTCCCTTTTGTGAGGACAGACAGGAAACTGGACTGGGAATTGTTGAGAGCAAATTGTTCTGCAAGTTTGAATAATAAAAGCATAAGTTAATGTAGCTGATCTCCAGAGATCTCAGATCTCACATCTCTACACAGAGATGTGTAGGTCTCACATACCTACATCACGAGGTATGATGTAGGACAGTAGAATTAATTTCGATTTCCCACACTCAAGCTCTGCTCAAACCAATGAATCTCTTTCCCAGTTTATATTACATACTGTCTGCTAAAAAACTGAGCAAAATAAAATTGTGTTGTAGGAAATCACAGCTCAGGTCATACCAGACACAGTTCCTAGCAGATAATGCCTCCAAAACTCAAACTCCTGTATTTTATCCTCTTTATGACAGTGTCATGTGATGTCCATGATAGGTGTACAAACTGGAGGAAAACACTTTCAAATATGAGTACTTATATAACTTCAATGTAATGACTTCTCTCTACAAGACTTTCTCTCTTACCCAGCTGATGTATAGCTAGAAGTATCTCCAGAAACAAAGAAAAAAAATATGCATAGAGACAATTTTACTCATTAAAAGAAGACAACCTATTTCAGTTTGAAAAAAAATTATGTACAGGTATATGTAGGTGTATGCTTATATGTTTATGTCTACATTTTAACCTTGATGTATGATCTCCAGAGAATCTCTGTGATAAAATACTGCAAAAAAGTACAAAGTAATCAACAAAGAAAACTGGCAAGCTAACATTTATAGTAATACTTGTTTTAATTTTGTTTTCTAAATAAAGATAAGAATTATAAGACTGAAAGCAATGCAGTCGACAGCAAGGCTCCAATCCCACAAAAGTTATCAGACCCAAAAAGTCTGACAGGTATGATAAATGCACGCTTCAGCCAGGAGAAATTCAGAGCAAGGATTTGTTCTATTTGCCTAGAAAAAGATGATCTCAACCATACATATCAGGTTACTGGTAGTCCACATAGTATCAGTCATTAAGTACTTTTCACCATTCTAGATGGCTAGAACACAGAACACCTATTAGCAAGGGAATTTCAGAATTTCAGGGACATACAGGGATTTTGCCTTGTAAATAAGGCTGACAGGATATGAAATGTATGGATAACATGCCTAAGTATCCTCAATACACAAACAGAAAGAAATTCACAAAGATGAAAGACAGACCTTGTGATTTCATCCTGTTACTTTCACTATCAAAACACACAATAAAAGCAACAAGATGTGAGAAGAAGCTTTAGAAAAACACATCACACCTTCACTCAAGAGAATAATATTTTCCACGGATGTTCAGTGATGTTTTGAACCCAGTGACAATGACTATTGCAAACCATGTATAATCCAACAAAATTCACTCTGAACAGAGACTATATCTGTATTGTGAGCACTAAAATATCATCTATTTTAGGTTAATTTTATAGAGTTACAGGTAATATAGATAATGTATATATAATCCAAATTAAGGGGGTTATTGTTGATTTTGTTGTGAATGTTTAGGAGGTTTGCTCCTTTGTCTTTATTTTGTTGGCTTTTTTTTTTCCACAGATGAGTGGCCTGATGTCATACTTTAGTGTTTAAGGTGTCCATAATGTCATGTGCATTTTCCATAGCTGGAGAACTGCCGCCATCCCTCTAACCCTGCACCCCAACAGAGAACACTATCCTGAAATGATTATTTTACCTTATCAGTGAAATAGTCAACAAGAAAGTTATTACACACTTTGACAGACTATTAATATCAGTTTTAAAGCTTTATTAAGCACAACTCCCTAGTGTTAACATCTCTAAACCAAAAATCACATCTCTAGGAGTTGTAACACCAAGGTTACTTTCTCATCTCCTGGTTTTGGTGGCATGTTGGTGCTGCCAGCAGGCCCTATCAAAATGGCTCATTTGTATGAAGGCACTAAAGAGAAAGGAGACCCCTGACGGCTGCTCTGGTATTTGCAGACTCAGAACAGAATGAACGGAAGCTGGCAACAGAATTCAGGTGTGAAAGATATTTACATCTAAATCTGAGAGTCTATTTTCTCCCCATATATCAATATTAATATAGACTGTGCAGCTTTCAGCACTGCCTAAGTAGAAATAACTAGAGTGCTGTAAGCTACATTCTAAAAAAAAATGTCTTGGGTCACTTTTTACAAGGACCATGCAAAGGACCACTTTGTCACTAAGGTTGTGTGAGGAAATTTCAGACACATGACTTCACAATTCTTGCAGAAATTTGACTGTAGAAATCCCATGCATCTTGAAAAGTCACTTGAAATCAGATAGTTAAATTTTTCCTTAAATACCTAGCTCTTACTTCCTCTATGATTTTCCTGATGAGGAACTGAGGCAATGATAAGAGTACCATCTTACCTTATAACAACATACACTCAGGTACAATAAGATGTCAAGGATGAAATATCCTAGATACAAGTGTACATTACATGTTAATATCCTCTTTGCTGGCCTGACAGTTCATGGTCTCAGCTCTTGCAGTCATCAAATAAGAAAAACCTCTCTCAGAGGAATTGTCAATGTAGATAAAATATTTAAAATATTTTGGACTTAATGCTCCCCTCACATTTTATATGACTAAAATTTTTCTACAAACCAAAGCTTCCTTTGAAATAAACACAGACTTTTGAACTTCTTAACTACAATTTAAATACCACGTAGAAAAACAAAGATACGCCATGATTTCATCAGAAATATGTTAATAGATGTCATTAGGCAGTACACTCAGAGACAGCTTCCATCCCACTGAAAAGTGATGCCAAATGCAGATGTTTAGCATAAAAAAAGAACAGGGTCAAATAATAAAAATATTAACATGAGACTACAGTGGATATTTCTGCATTCCAACAGCTTTCAGAGCAAGGCAGGTGTATGAACCTACACTCCAACTGTAAAGCAAGGAAAATAATTTTACCATGGTACATTGCTTTACCTGTCTTTGCATCTCTTCAATCTGTCGCTGGGGGATACTTTGCAGAATACTGTACATTTCAGGCATCTTCTCTTCAGGGATGACAACAGAGGCCCTATAAGCAAAGAAAAGAAAATGTATGGCAAGGTGAGAAGAAAGAAATTCTACATTGAAAGAAGTTTTCCAAAAGAAGTTTTCATTAAAAGACTGCTTTTCCAACCCAGAATCTTGTCCTATTTTAACAAGACATATTCAAAAGACATAAGCAAAAATAAGCAGTCTTCTTTCAATGTAACAAAATACTCCACAGCAGTTCCTTCCCAACACCAGCCAGTCTGCCCACAGATAATGCTACCAAGTCTGTAGACTGATCTGTCCAGACAATCAAACAACTATGGAAGGGACAGAGATTCAGAAATCCTGAATTCTCATCTCTAAATTGCCACTGACTTGCTGTCAACAGAGATTTTTGGAATATACAAACAGTAATACCTAATACAGTGTTACACATAAAACAAACCATTTTTGTACATATTATCCCTATCCCAAGATCATATAACTGGGCAGAGTGCATAGAAAAATAATCTAAACTCCTAACAGTATACTCAGTCACAAAGTAATGATATCTTTCCATCTCAGATAAACTTGGGAATCATGGTGCAATACAGGGAATTAGCATTTCTGTGATGCAATATTTAGTATATATTTTCCTTAGAAGAACCTGAATAGAGACCAGTCCCCATTGAATTCAAGCACAAGATTATACAGCAAATTTGGTTTAGAAGAAAAAATGACTGGCTCCAGGATAATCAAATGCTCTGTCATATCAGTCTCATTTATTTTCCTCTCCTATTTTTGATACATAATACATCAAGGGTCAAGACAGTGTTCATCTTACTCTGTATTTAAATTTCCTGTAACCCACAGTACACACGACTTATCACACAGATTTGACTCAAATCACTGAGGCAGAAAAGTATCTCAGGCAGTGGTGCCATGTACAACAGTGAGGGTACAGACCTCTTCCAGTCCAGAACCTCAGAGAAAGGTAAAATGTAGGAGTCAGCAATGATGACCGGGACACAGCCAGCTTGAAGAACATCACTCAGCACAGCCTGTCCCAGGCGGGCTCCACGTAGAACAACACAGAACGTAGACTCCTGTCAAAAAATGGTATTCAACACAGAGATAAGGAAAAAAAGGAAATGTTATATTTATATTGTGTGTTTGAATGTATATATGCATTATGTTTTNAAAAAAAAAAAACCAAATCAAAAGGAAAACTAAGTTGCTCTGTGCAATCAATATATTCTGAATTATTAGCTAATTCAAAATAATTTTACAACTTCATCTTTCAGAGGCTAGGAAAAATATCATAAGTGGAGGAATAAGAAAGCTGGTAGGACAATTCTGTGCTTTATTTTAATGGCCAAACTTTAGAATTCAGTTGAGAAAACTCAAGGACAAAAATAAGTTTAAAATATTTTAAAGGTTTGGCACAACAAGATGAGCAACAATTAAGATAAACTTATTTGCGTATAAACTGTATGGAGCCAACTTAATTTTCTTCTAACGCAGTGCAGCTCTATGCATAGCAAGGAAGTAACAGATTTCGTATCTCAAGTCATTTGACAGGTTTGGCAGCATTTTCACAGGCAAGTTAAGAAATCAGGGGCTAGATAAAGCCCCCATGGGTTTAGCAGTTACATAAATTACAATTACAGAACTCCAAGTATAAAGTAGTTAGCAGTGGCTCACAAATAAAACAGTGATGGACCAAGTAATCCTTCCTAAGTGCAACAGCATTCAATGTGTCCCTTAGTTAACTGAGTAGCAGAATTAAGACCATACTTATTAGATCTGACAATACCTATGATTTTGTAGGATTAGCAGGTATAATGGATACCAGGATTAGATTTTGACATCATATGCATAAATCAACTAAGAAATACTGATACATATAGAATTCAACACTTAGAGAAAAATAGCAAACTGCACAAATACAAAGCATGAAGTAACTGGCTAAGATTTGTACTTTGCAGAAGAGGACATTTCCTACAAAAAATGAGGCAAATAAAGGGTATTCACGTGACAGAAATGTGGTACTGTTTAAAAAACAAACCACTCCACCCACAGGTAATATTACAGTCCAAAAAGACATACAATTTAAGAAATCTGAAGGATTTACTCACTCTTCACAGTAACAAAAGACCTCAGACAGAGCAGGGCTCAGTCTTGGGCAAGGCACTTCCAGTGGTAAGTAAAGGATGATTACTTACCTTGAAAGTATAATCTACAAGGAAAGATTCAATCTATCAATGCTACTTATTCTGAAGGAATGAGGGCAGGAGGAAGGGAGCTTCAAAGATAAAAAAAGTCACAGGAAAGAGTATAATCCATTTACTCACGTCCACAACACACAAGACAAAATGCCCTGAGTTTAACCTCCAGCAGAGAAGACTTCTTGACAATGTTGCACTCACCCTGTATTTAGGGACTTTGGTTCTCACTGCCACTGAGAAATCTTGCTACAGGTTCAAGATCTCAGAATAAATGCTAGTAGAGTTCAGCTATACAACAGGGAAAATCCCAAGTCAGTATTATCCCTAAGTTTAAGAAAGAAAAATTATAAAGTTGATACAGGGATTCCCACAGATAAGAAAACACTTTTCCAACTTGTGTTCCATAGCCTGAAGAAAAGGAGCCAGAATGCTCAGCAGGGCAGCAAAACATCAAGATGGAACTAGGAAATACAAGGGGTTTTGCTGGCTCTTCACTTGTTTCCTGATGCAATCATAAGACCTGTGTTCATACCCATAGAGTACTAAGAGCCTTGAAAATCTCATCCAAGAGAAGACTGCAACCAGGAAGCATTAACAACCCAGAAGTCCAAGAGTCTGTCTAGTAAGACATCTGTAAAGGCAGTGCTGGAAAGGATGAACTGTGATCCAAGTCCCCCTTCCCCCACTCTTACACAGGAAGAGAAGGAAAAGAAGGGTGTGGGGAATGGAAGGAGCTGAGAGAATAAACACACATTTTAACCATTGACTCACTAGATCACACAGCAGCAGGTGGAAGAGACTAGTAAGGTCTGGGAGAGACAAAAAAGGAAAAAAAATAGCCCAGATGTGGACACACATGCTCATCTGCCCAGATAACCATTTTTCCTGTCTAGACAAAGGTTACTATAAATACATCTCCTCACATCACCAGTGTTATCAGCCAGACATTCCAAAGGGAAATGCAGGGGAAAGTATTTTAACAATCTCGGCATGTGCCAGCTCTCTTCTGAGTTATAAAATCATATTTAGCAAGATATAGATACAGATTCCCTGACTTGCTATCCTTTAGCAATTCAGTCTGTATTTAAAGAAATAAAGCAAACAAGTTGGTTTTTTTTTACTCAGAGTTTAGGACTCACGGTGACCCTTTCCTCCCTCTCCTCCTCCTCCACATGGAATTTTAAACATATTTCCTACAAACATAACAGGAGGGGTGGAAACTTTGCCTTTCCTCAGCTTGTTTGTTATTTTACCATTATTTGCTGAAGTTCAAAGACAGATTATATGCTGGTGGCTGCAGACAGAGCACAGTGGCCTATGGCATAACTCACTTCACCACACTGCATGCCAAAGCACCTCTGTTAGTGAATTGCCAAGAGACACAGGGGTCTGAGAACACTATCTAGTTTTATCTTCACTGACACATCAAAAGGCCTCTAGAAGTTGGGCCAAAGCCATGAAACACACTTCACCTAGATGTTTTCATAGCTGCATGCTGACAAGCCTTCTAGCTCAGTCTGTCGTATCTAGACAGATAGTTTTGTACAATTTAACTACTAAGCTGCATACAAAAAACATAATCTGACTAACTCTGCTTAAATGTAACACTCTTGCTGTTAAAAGTTCATTTTAATCTTCTGTCCAATTGACAAAGCCATCTTCAGCTCCAAGCTTCATCCAGCAAGGACTGGGCTGTCACATCTGAGAAATTAATTCCAAATTCATGCCTGCTAAAAGCCCTTTTGCCAGCTATTTTGGAAAGATAGATTTGTGTAGATTCCAATGTTCCTCTCCAGTTTTGAAGCGAGCAACTTTATCTGCCTCCTAAAGTTTTTCCTCCCATTCCTCCATTTTAGCATCCCATTGCTGCTGGATTTGGCAGTATCTTTTGTGTAATTTTTTAAGTTTACATGACACTGTCATTGTGTTACTAAACCACCATGACCAATCTCATATAAGCACAGTCTGCATATAAGTTCGAGTACATAGTTTTTGGTCCTCTTAAAAATAAGGATAAAGTTAGGATATAATACTCAAATTATGCAGTTTTAAAACATATCCAGCACATTAATTAAACACAAGGAAGTACCCTACCACTGCTAAACAGGAACAGAATCACAGCTAAGACAGACACCGCTGGGAAGAGGAGTCTGCAGGAAAGACAGCCGTACCTGAAGCACCTGAGGATAATCGAAGACTTGATTCTTGTAGCAGCGTTTGCGAACAGCAGGGACCCCATCTGACAGGTTTGTACATTTGTCCAGGAGCAGCACTGACTCCCCATTCTCAGCCTGAAGAGCCTCCAACTCCAAGCGGTATTCTGGGTGCAGAGCCATTTGAGATGACAGAATGAAATACCTGCGAGGACTGAAAAAACACAGCCAGGTCACCTGACAGCACTGCAAGTTTACTTCCAAGATGCTCAAGAACACATTTCCTTCCATTCTGGAAAAGCAGAGCAAGATTAACTAAATGTGGACGTGCTGCCAGGTGGTGCTGCCGGACCATATTTTCAGACAACACTGGAAAGGGTAATGATGAAATATAATTAAGTCTGGGATAGTAAGTGGCTCAACATTATTTACAATTCTGAATAAATTTGTACTTGGTAAGAGTGCTTATTACATTAGAATAGGCACTTGCATTATAACTTCTATTATAAGCTTAGAGAAACATTATTTAGCTACATTTTAAATCAGCCCACTACTGATGCCAGGATTGCTTGTACTTTTGTTTGGTGTTTATGTACTAAAACAAAGTAGATAGGACACTGAGTGGTTCTAGTTTCTCCTCCCATATATGTTCTCATGAATTTTAATTGAGAAAAGATGATGAACTGACAACTCAGTATTTAGTATTTAGCTTATTTAGTCTCAATACAGTGACAGCAGCAATATAACAAGCTCATCTTTTTAACTGTGATTCAGTTCTGTCCCTTGGGGCAATATAGAGGCAACATTTCCAAGGAAAAGTTGAAGGTCCATATGGTGTATGTTATCCCATACACTCTCAACTCCTACCATGTTCCAAAACCATGAATATTTAAAATGTGCTGAACATTTTAAATACTGACATGTTTAAAAACACTAATTAACACTGGAGGTAAACCATACAGGAATACAAGCTCAAATTAGGTGCTTGCTGCTTAAAAAAGTTATACTAATACTGGAAAATAGCATGTCATATAATTGTTATACTCATCTACTTGGGTTTCCTTTTAGAACAGGTCAGCTAAAGTCAGACTGCTCCAACCACTCCCCAGTGAAAGAACACACATAGTGAGTGAGTGCCCTCATGCTGCCAAAAGAACACAGGAAGCACGAGGCCTGTACTTAGGATTCCAGTTCTACTCCACGTGATGCTATCTTTAATTTACAGCTCTGAAAACACACAAACACACGCACTTTATAAAGTCAGACCTCTCCTGCTGCTCTTCTCACCTCTTCTACTCATTTTCATGCTGGTCACTTTAGTTGCTCCAATTAACAGATGCATAGTATTTTTTTTAAACATTCTTTCTCACAAGTCTCCAGCTGCTACCAACTTGCTACCAGCAGAAGTGGATTTTAAACAATCCAATTAAAAAGGCAAGTAAATCAAACCCCCTCAGTTCAGCTCTGTAAGGGGCCTTAAAAAAAGGAAATAATGATACAGATGAGTGATAATAAATGCATATAACCAGCTAAAAAAAAAAAGTAGGTTTGTTTGTGTATATGTTTAAAAGCAAATTTTTCCTTGAAACTGTCATCACTCTATGGCACTCAAAATCTAGCTTATCAAACATTTCTACAAAAGAAAGTACATGCCATCTCCCAAGAAATAACACACTAACATAGTGTGATGAAAATGCTTATCCCAAGCAAGCCTGGACTCTGAGCAGTGCGTCCTTGTCCCACTCCTCCTGCAAAAAGCAGTCGAGGCTGGGAAGCCGTCTCACTAGTAACGCTGACTGGCCACTGGATGGCACTCCGGACACCAGGCTGCCCAACACAATTTAAAAAAAAAACAGTTTTGAGAAACATAATTTCCAACACCTTTACTGGATACAAGACCTACTTCTCTTATTCGACTCAAAATCAGACACAGAGTTTATCTGACTACATGGACATGAACAATATAACTGCCTCTCTCTTTACAACTGGAGCCTACCATCACATTCATGCTCTCCAGACAGAAACACAAAGCATGCTTTCACTCTGTGTCACAATGTAGTAACACCTGAGACCTACAAACAATCAGCTGGGATGCAACCAGATGCCACTCACAGGCCTGGTCCAAGGGCATCACAAGCAGGGACATAAAGGGTGTGAGCAAAGTAAAACACTGCTGCACAAGTTTATCCTAATTGACTGCATTACTGTACTTGGAGTGGCCAAGAGCAACAGCAAGAGCACTGTCCTTACCAGAAGAGACAACTGAACCCCAAGACCGGCAACTTTTGCGTCCAACAGAGGCTGCATCATTTCAAAAGAACAGCTTTCCATAACCAGTTAAAACATGTCTTCCAGACCTCTACCTCCTCTTGTTCTGAAGACATGAACAGATTAGAGAAGCCACCATTGCCAGGGTAGTTCATTTCAATGGCTAATTACATGCTCTGAGAAAATCAGTGCTTTATTTCCCAACTGTCTTGCTTTACTTCCAGCTACAAGGTTCAGGGAGGGGAGGGTTGTGTTGCTTGTGTTTATGTCTTACTCCATTACTTTAAAAAAAGAAACAAATAAAATCAGTATTCTAAGCTCTGGATGTATGTATTCCCATAATCACACATAAAAGTTTTCATCCTTCTCTTTCATGAGTTTAATGACAGGTCAGATGCAAATGGTGGGTGTTACATCAGGCTGGCAACCTGTCACAGTAGGGTTCCTCAGGGCTCCAGCTTAGGGCCTGAGCTCTTCCACGTCTTCATAAACAAATTGGACACAGGACTGGAAGGGATACTAAGCAAGTTTGTCAACAACAAAAAACTGGGAGGAGCTGTTGGTTCCCTTGAAGAGAACCCTGCAGAGAGACCTCGAAAAACCAAAGGGCTGGGCATTCACCAACAGTATGAAGTTTAACAAAGACGAGTGCCAGGCTGTACCTGGGACAGGGCAAACCAGGATGTATGGACAGACTGGGAAATGAGAGGCTGGAGAACAGCCCTGTGGAAAGAGACCTGGGGGTCCTGGTCGATGGCAAGCTGAATATGAGTCAGCAGTGCCCTGGCAGCCAGGAGGGCCAGCCACGTCCTGGGGTGCATCAGGCAGCTGTTCAAAGGAGGGGATTGTCCCACTCTGAGTCCTCTGCACAGTTTTGGGCACCACAATATAAGAAAAGTATAAAGCTCTTAGAGGGAGCAGTTGGCAATTGAACCAAGACCATTAGCACTGGAACCATCAGCATTGAAAGCATCATCTATTTTAATAGCAAGAGCTGTTAAAAACAACTCTTACAAAAGAGCTCACCAGAAAGTTAGCAGCTATATTTATTTTTCATAATCATCAATATGAAATATGATATTGAATATACTTTGCACAATTCATGGGAATTACTTTACCCTGGTCCTCTGTCTGGCAGATCTACTTCTCCTGACAATGGGCTGTAAACAGGAATACTGACATCGTAGCCTTGCCGGTAAGTCCAAGTGGAGAAGCCTCCACCAGCCAAGAGAGCTCTGGAAAATACAACAAAGTAAGTTTAAACCGAGAATGTATAACATTCAAACTCCAGAGATTCACTGCTTGTCATTATCAGAACAAGAAAGTGCATGCTCTGAGGTAAGCTTTTCCCTCAACATTTGTCAGTGTCATGTTTTCATGCTGGTTTTAGGTTGACTTTAGTTTTTGTGATCTTGGTTTACTGCTAAATTGGATCTAGTCACCAACAGAGTGCTTACAATTGTATATGACCACTGAGGAATGGATCATTTTTGCATTAATATAGGGAAATCTAATATATTGCTGTCATTGTTGCAATATGCAAGCTTAAATATCCTAAGACAACTTTAATCTGAAGAAATACATTCTGAATTATTTACACTAGCTAAGACATTCCTTGATGCCTGTACTAAAATTGGGTATTGCACAACTTTCAAAGTGTTTGAGACAAGTTATATTTCAGATACAAATCACAGTACAGTAACAGTATTTTAGCATCTTACAGTGACTTTGGACTTCTCAGGATGGAAAATAAAATGAAGTTATTTGCAACTGTATTTTCAAAGTTATCATACTAGTGAAATTTATTTCATTTTTATATTACACAAAAATTCTATAAACAGAAAACATGAAAACAAATCTGTACGTCATGACACTAAGTTCCAACAGTAAAGGTTGCTTGTGACACTATATGCTAGAGAACATGGGAATAATCAAGGACTGACAAATTAAAATGTAATTCAACCTTCCAACAGGATGACCTGCATTGTGCCTTTTCCTAAATGGGACAACCTTTTGCCACACAGAAGTGCCTTAAGAAACAGAAGAGAACAATATGTACTGAAGAAAGCAGTATATCATACAGAATTCCAGAAAGAAAAAGGTTTGCTACTATCTCCTATCACAAATCAAGCCCCTTTGAAAGATGCTAGCAGAGGACAAGAGTTTTTCTGTTGCCATTTCATGTCCAGTGACCAGGTGGCATCAGGAACACATCGTCCTAGTTCCAAAAGAAGCTCAGATTCAGTTTCTTTTGTGAGACTTCCCAAAGAGCTGATCAAACTTTCAGTCCTTTGTCACTCAACAGGAGGGTATGCTATACTTTTAGGTGCTTCTGAGATATTGGTACCATATTTCTCAATTCCAGTTTGTCTCCTTCTCTGTGGAAAGGAGCAGGACACAAATACATTACTAGACAAGGCACTAAAGAAAGGATCTTGAGGAGCTGTACCCATTGTTGCAGCTCTGATTACAGTGAAAAGCCTTACTGTCACAGTTCAGGTCAGAGCAGGCACAGGTCTCAGTAATCAGAACACACACAGGAACAAAAAGTCAACGTGAGACTGGAAGAGGTACTAACAATGCATTAGCTAATATTCTTGGTTTCAGATATCACTGAATGAAATCCTTGGTAAGGTGTTTGAAGAAGCAGTTTTCCACAAATGTTAGACAATAGATTACCATTATACCGAATTATCACCCAAGATTTCTCCCATCAGAACAAGACACTCAGGATGAACACCAGTATGTTGTGCCTGCTCTAATCCCCATCAGATGCTCCACAGGATACTTCACTTCCTGCTCTGACCTGCAGCACAATTGCTCAGTGCTCAAACACCATGATCACACTTTGCCATAAATGTGACTCTTCATTTAGAACACAAACTATGATAGGAACAAAAATCAATTTGAGAACCAGATGATAAATTAAGTACATGCTGAGTTTAGAATTTATGTCCCAAATAATTTCTAATTCCTTTCCAATGTCCCCCATCCCCCTGCTTTTGGTGACATGTACAACACTGCTATAACTAGGTCTCACAGTAGAAGCTGCATGTTCTATGTCTTATCTGTATTAATTCAGTTACAAGAAGAGAGAAAAACAATTGGCTTGAGTGTTACTGTTCTTGCACTTTATATCTCCCTTCTCTTTTTTTTACACCCCACCCCCAAACTGGGAAACCAGAACCAGATTGTTTTAATAGGATCCAGTGAAAACACGACAGCACCTCATCAGCCTTGAGAAAGCAGGTGTGTGTCATGCAGACTTTTACCTAAATAAACCCACAGGGAACCAACACCAGTTAAGTAACTCCACTTGGATTTTCATTGTACAGTGCATTAAGAGAGTAGGAATATTAACTCCTAATGTACTCAAGACAAATAATCTTTCAATTGCACTGATCAGCAAGGAATGACTGTCCCTGAGCAACTTTTCACCACTTTTCAAATACTGATCCTTTTTTCTCTCCTTGAAGTGCTCCAGCTGGCCTGTAATCTAAATGTTTCTGTCCAACTGCCATCTGCAGTAGCTTTCTGCCAAACTTCACAAGTCACTGAACCCAATTCACGGACTGAAACAGAAATAAATAAAAAGTATCTTAGTTCATAAATCCAATTATACAGCACCAGAATAGCTTTGCGAAAAAAATCCTTTCAAACTCATCAGTGTACCAAATCCAACAGTACTAATTAACAGATAATATAGAGCTTATCTTTTAAGTTTTATGGCAGGAGATTACATATGTTATGGCAGCTAATACTAGCAACATAAACTCCATGCCCACAAGGCAAACTTTCACCTTTGAAATTATGGAATAAATAATTACACTGTCTTTGGAAATTGGATTTAAAGATTTAATAAATAAACAACCCCTTAGTGAAGTACCTTAGCCAAGAACTTTTCCAGATGTAAAATTATTATATAACTGAACTGCCCGCTGTGTATAAGGTCTTACTTTATCTGGATCAATATTCTGCAGCAAATTAATGGAACACAAATCTATTAAACCTCATGATCCACTACAGTTCAACTGTGTATGATGTCTCAGACATGTTGATTAGAAGGCAGGCCACACTCCTGTGCAAACCTCACAAATATTACCTGTGTATTTCACAAGTGATCCACAAACTCCCACAAATGCAGCCCTTCTGGAGTTGTCATGGTACAGTTCAGATAAGTCATTCAAAACCACCTGAACTCTGCCAGCATGCCTTTATTTTGGCCAGCAGCTTCTCACCCTTTGATGCTACAAACAACTGTCTTTTACACTTGGTTAACTACCCACTCCGAACACCTTTAGGCATTCTCAAATTAAGAAAACACACCCACATCACTTGTTCCGTTAGACATGAACTAAGAACTCCAAAGGTCTCCAAAATCATACTGAAAGCTCACACTGCATCACTCAGGTCTCTCCAGGACTAGGTCCACACTCCCAACTTCTTTCACAGGCCCCTCGTCTTCGTACCTGTGACCTGTAGAATAGGTTCTGTACATCAAACAGTCCAACTGTTGACTGCCTACTAAAAGGAATGTCCACTTTTTTTCCCTCCCAAGCACTGTTATTGCCTCTTTTATGTATTACAGCTCATGATCATACAGCTGTGGACTGAGCCAGACTGGCAAACTACAACAGCTGAATGCCAAAAAAAGCCTTAGTTTTTTACTTAAATTACTCAGTTTTCCATGTTAGCATGACAAATACTTAGGAGAAACACCTACCAAAATAATAGGTTTCCTGCCTGCTAAGCCAAGGCATGCAAGGCCAAATGTAAATGGAGATTTGAGATCAAAAAGTAAAAATAAAAAGTTCTGTAGCATATCTACTACATTCAGTTAATAAATTTGCTTCTTTGATAGATACACGTATCCATAAACATGCAGTCCATGCCATTGTCAAATGAAAATTCTCCTTAAGTATAACTCTAAGATAACAAATGCAAGTATTTACTAACAGATTAACAGACTTGTTTACATGAGACTGATGCTTGACTGCCCTCTCCAGGCTAACCCATACATACAACATGTTTCATACAGAGAAGGAAAAAACTAAAGCCTTATTTCACAGTGATGTAATTACAATGAGCAAATTTACTCTTTAAACATATGCAGAAAAAAAAATCTGTTCTGGTACTGTTTTAAATTGTCTTTGTTGAAAAGAAATTAAAATACACTTCACAGACAACCATCTTAGCAAAGATCCCATATCTCAGGCAATATTTTATTAACATTTGGCAGAAGAAAGTTAACTTTGACCTTCAGGAAAAGCACTGGTTACAATGGACCTAACTCAGCAGAACTAAGCACACACAGGCTGACATATTAGAAACATCTTCAGCAACAGTATCGCCTTCCTCTTATTCCAGTTTTCTTTGCCTTACAACCTGCTTTCCTCTTCCAAAACTAAACTATCTTGCAAGTGAAAATTGAGCTCAGAATGTATGCCTTTTAAGTTCCTGGCAAATATTTTTAAAGTACACTTGCTAGAGAATAACTAAGAGCATTTGTCCAATTACTAATACAGTCTAATTATTAAGATAACAAAAACTATTGAAATTCAGCATAGTTTTGTCAAGCAGAGCAGCTGCTTTAAAATACCCTTGAAGCACCTGACTTCTATTAGAAAGCTGCTGCTACAGTCATCTTTGAATTTCTAATTTGCATCAAATGGGACATTCTGTAAAGCATTCATAATCAATTACACACCAGATCAAGATTCTCCAACCTTATAGCAAGTCCAAGACTTAAAAGCAAACTGTCAGCCACATCCCTTATAAAATTAAGGATGGGGCTAAACTATCAGACTTCAAAAGTAAACACCTCTTCTACAGAAGGCTTTACTCTCCTTTTTTGAGAAGCAAGCAAGTCATAGTCTATCTTTGTAAAGTTTAAGGAGCACATCCTTTGCTATCAATTGCCCTTCTGAGCTTGTGCTTCTTCAGTGGCATTTAAACCCAGATCTGTCCATCACACAGCACAACACATACCTATCTCTAGGAACATCTAGGGCAGTGTTATAATCTGGTGGCCCTCCAGGCAGCATATTGAAGAGCAAATGATTTGTGCCTCGATCCCACCTACAGTAAAAGAAGAAACAAACTGCAATTAGAAAGGTGTTCTCTACATTGAGACAAGTTCTGTCAAAGCCTAGTGCCGGCATTAACTAACTGTATTCTCTCCTCCTGCATTAGACTTACTTTTTTTCACTTTGTGTTCTTTACATTCACACACCGAAGTTTCAGCACATACCTGGATAACTGTGCCAAAGCCTGGGCTGTCTCTTTGATACGGAGGGCGTTCTGATTGAGGACATCTATGGATGGCACAAAAAGGCAGGCCCGGTTGACATCGTCCGTGTAGAATTCACTGTCAGAGATGGCTGTCAGCAGCTCATTGTATTCCCTGGAAATGGTGTTGCTCACCAACGTCCCATATTCATCCACATACTTTTTCAGTGAATAGATGTACACTTTGATTTTGTTCTTGGGATTGAAGCCACATCTATAGACATCGAAGCAGGTGTGCATCCTGCAGCTGAGGTCTCCCCGCTCAGGAATGGGGCTATCAGCAGGAAGCTTGACCACAGGCACATCATGGACGCTGCGTTTTTCAACGGTCCAGTCAGTGGATGATTCAATGGAGTGAGGCCAGAACTGGAACATTCCTGTGGCAATTAGGCCAAGCAGAACTATGGAAAAGAGAGTGATGTAATAGATGCGATGCTTGGTTTTCATCCTTGGGATGAGGGCTGGACCCCGGGTATTATATTTGGCCGAGGCACACATAATGGCATCAATTATCTCTTGTCGCTACAAAATAGAGAGAGAGGTTTTAGGATGAACTCTACAAGAGATACATAGTTATCACAATGCAGAGAAACATGCAGTTACTCCTTTCAGGGAAGGGTCTTTGCCTCAGCAGATTGTAGTAGGCTTTCTTCACATACTCGTGAGTCCCACTGGAATGCAGGATGCCAAGCGGGACTGCCACTTGGCAAGCACCAACCGAGGCTGATCTGCTGGGCCTGGCTGTAATGAAATGATGTGGGCCAATTAACAACCATAAGCCAGAAAAAGGCACAGCTTGGGCAGAGAGAGGGAGAGGAAATCTCAGACACTGCAGAAGTGGTGAGACCTCATAGGTCCCACTACACCTACAACAAAGCACATTCAGAGGGAATGCTAATAAAAAACCAAAATGCTTATCTACAGGAGAAGAGAAACAACCTGGATACCTACAAGGGGCTTATAACAGGGCATCACACAAAATTTAGGACCATCATACTGTTTCTGGGGTAAAGGTGCTTCTAAACTGAATTTCATAGGAGCCCCACCACATCTGATTAGAATGATGGTAAATTACTTCTGGCAAGAAAAAGGAATTAATTTGTCATCTTTGTAAATGTGCCTTGTGAGGCATAAAAGTGTTCTATGAGCTGCCATTGCAGCCACATTGAGAAAAGCATTTAAATAGTTCACTATAGCCTGAACTAGTTGAAATGAAAAACATGACATAATATAAAGTATCACAAACTACTGTCATCTGTGATATTTCTTACAAGCTCCTACACAAAGAATTATGGTTCCTGCAAAAGACAATTTACATTAACTACAGACTGAAAAATCAGCAAGCAACAACTTCCTTAGTTTTCAACTAAAATTTTCATAATAAGTAAATTCAACCTGAACTCTCCATAATGAGAGCTTTTTAAGAGTAGTAAGCATGTTTTCCAGAAAAAGAATGTGAACAGTATAATTATGTGTTTTTCTTTTGGACAAATGGGATGTTTTCTTGCTTTGTGAGCTAGAAAGAAAGTCTGACATGTAAACTGTCCAGTAGACAACAAATATGAATAAAATAAGTATAAATTAACAAAAGAAGCATTAATTTCATTATTAATCAAATGGTGCAAGAAATTGAATTATGTTTATTTTGTGTTCTTTACAAAAGACTGTTAGGATGGGGTGGCTAATGCATGACTTGACTGTACTTACACACAGTAGCTCTAAAATAATCTCAGATGCTAATAAACATTCCACTTTTAACGGCTCTTCTCATCACTTTATGTCCACAATCTGATTCTGGAGGAAGCTTCTAAAATCTCCTAGGAGTACAAGGCAATACATGTGTCATGCTGTTATCAAGACAGAAGCCAGAATGCTACATTACTATCAGCTTTACAACTAAAAACTTTCCACATGCTTCCGACTGTTAACCACGTCCTTTCTTCCTCCTTCCTGACACAGCACCAGAACCAACTATGTGATGACATTTTGCAGCGAGCATTTCAGTCACTCGGCAAATCTGTCCAGCCCTGAGCCCGGCTGGAAGAACCCTCAATGGAAGGTACGCCTCCATCCATGGAAACGTTCCCTCTTACACAGCGCANGCGCAAAAGCCACTCGGGCAACTGCAAGCACGGCGCAAGGTGTGCTCGCACTTGGAGTGCTGGAAGTAACGGGAGCAAGACGCAGCACGCACAGAGGTTGGCAACAGCATTACGGGGCGCAAGGGCGGAGGGACGGGACGGGACGGGACGG
>VXBC01010268.1:407679-440730 GCA_013399945.1 Ploceus nigricollis | reverse complement strand
GGCGCGGCCTTCATCTCCCCGCGGGGCCCCCGCAGAGCCCGCCGCCCTTCACGCTTCTCTCTCCTTCTCTTCCTCAGTGCTGGCGCTGCAGGCCCGGAAGAAGCGGACCAAAGCCAAGAAGGACAAGGCCCAGAGGAAGTGAGTGCGGCCGCGGCTCCCTTCAGGCGGTATCACCCGCCGGCACCACCGCCTCTTTGTTCCCCTGGCCCTCCCCGCGGGGAAGGGGCTGCCGGACCCGGCCGCCCGGAGGGCGCTCGGGGCAGAGGAACGTGCGAGCCCCCGGGGCTGGGCAGGTTTTTAACCGGAGTTAACCGAGCGCACTTTTCGGGGCAGGAGCAGAGCCGGCGCAGCGCGTGGCCCGGGGCGGCCGTTTTGCCGCCCAGCTCTGGCCGCCTCCCCTCGCCGGGTCCGGTCGCGGCTCCATGGGCTGGACGGGGAACGGCAGGCTCTACCTTCCCTGCTTCTCCTCGAAACCCGGCCGTTGAGTTGTGGTGGTGCTTAGGGACGGAGCTGCGGGTGGTGGTCTGCCCTTGCCGGCTCCCCTTGGCCGCGGGCTGTATCCTGGAGGGAGTTGTCAGCGTTCCCTCTCTGCAGTCCCCGGGGCACTTCAACAACTGCCCGCTTTAGGAACCAGCTTCTCTCGACTCTCTCCCACCTCTTGACTCTCTTTCCCCCTGAGATTTTTTTTTTTCCTTGCCGAAAGAATGCCGTGGTGTGTTGTTTACTTCGTTCTCTAACTTTGATGCTCTTGTGTGGCTTCTCTCTTACCGCAGGAATGTCACGAGTCTTTATGTGTGGGGAACTTTTGGAGGCAGATGTAGAAATTAGAAGAACTCGAGTAAATACTAAACAATGGCTTTCAGCAGGCTGCACTGTGCTGGGTTCAGTGCTGCTCATGGATTCCTTTCTACAGAAAGGTGATGACAATCCTAGAGCTTGTTCTGTATACTCCATAAAATGCTGCTTATTTCTGTAAAATCTCTGGTGACTCAGGATGTTTTTTACTTGAAGGTGCCTAGGACCAGAGATAGTAAGGCTAAGGCTTTGGGGGTGGGAGTTGGAGGGTTTTTTCTTTAGGCCTAGAGTAATGCTTTCTCAGCCACTTCCTCAGACACATCACAGGGATTTAAAATATTTTTTTCTTGTTGCCTTCAGCCAAGAGTCAGTGGTTTTGAGATGGGGCTTTTGAAGAGTGAGGAGCCTTAACCAAAGTATTTGGGAGACATGCGTTATGGTTCCATGCTATTCCATACGTGTCCCTGGTATTCCTTGAAGGTAGCATTAGGACAATTTTTGAAATGCTCTCCTTCTCTAATTTCTGTATGAATAATCCATTGTCTAATTCTATACATGTTACTTTTTTTTTCTTTCTCTAGCTGCAGACTGGCAATACTGACTGCCAACAGAGTCCACAGTGCAGCTGGGAAGGCTAATTTCTGTGTAGATTTTAAGGTTGCTGAATGATAACTTTCAGAGCTGGCATATTAGGGGTTTTTTATAAATCTTTTTTTAACCACATATTCAGGACAGGTTAAATGCACTGCCAGTTAGCTCTTGATTTTTCCACTAACCTTGATTTGACTGCAGAGCCATGTTATTTGTCAAATGCTGTATTTAAATTCTTACACTTTATGCTTCCTCTTTTCTCTGGTACCATAAGTTTATTAGATTGTATCTCAGAAATTAAAGAAACTTGCATGTGCTTTATGCTGTGCAATAAATGAACTCAGTGTCAGCCTCTAACTTAAGGTACAGTTCCACAACATTTATTCTATTTAAATACAAATCTGCTCTAGTTAAATCTTCTAAAATAGGCTTAACTGGGTTGTTTCATGACTTTCCATAAAATCTATACTTGAAACCATATGCATTGTGCTTTTAATATCTGAAGTTCCATGATAGTTTAGATCACACATCCAATTTTTTTTGTAATACATTTTTCTTTACATTTGCAGTAAAAAGCATGAAACAATGATTTTAAAAGGTTGAGTTTAGTATTTTGAATTATTATATAAAAATGCAGAGAATGTTCTGAAGGAAGTAAAACCAAAATATCTTTCATTTTAAAAATGAACTACAGCTGCTTTAAGTTTACCTATAAACCTAATATCATTAAAAACAGAACAAAAACATTTGGAAAGGTTAAAATAAACTGGAAAGTTACTTATTTTTTCATCATCCAGTAGTTAATATTGCTGTTTGCTTGGTTTAGACAAGACCAGTCTAAACTGATGATTTACAGAAACACCTTGTAAATACTAATTATGATTCCGTGTATAAGCTTTTTTATAGGAAATGAATATATATTTTTATAGGAATGTCAACCACGTTCTTAATTTTCTGCAAGTTCAGGATGATCCTATTTCTTTCACTCCTTCCTGTCTTAAAAGTTTCATTTTATATCTGTGAAGTAGAGCATGCATTTATCCTAACACTCTCCTGTAGCAAGAGAGCAGGCAGAGGTTCTTGGAATTCTGAAGGTGAGATACCTGTAATTTCCATTGCCCTTGTAATTTTTTCATTCAGATACAGAAGTGATTATCAAACCATGACAGGACACAACTGAAATTTGGTGGTTTCCATAGAAATCCCTTGGTTTGTGATAACTGGAATAGCAGACAGTTCTACAAACAGCTTGTTAAGTTCTTGTGTGGGGGAGTGGGGATGGGAAGAAAGAAACTTGATTGCCTGTTATTTGTGTTTTAATACCTTTCTTATGTGAAAGCCAGTACTTATCTTCAAACTGAGCTCCCACAGATCTGCTAATCAAAAGTATGTCTTGGTGCCTCTGAGTACTGGTGTTTAAAAACTAAATGTTTGACCATCTCCAGTCTTCTAAGTTCTTGACAGTGGTGTTCCTGTAGCTCTGGGATGAGTGTTCTATAGCAGCAAGTATTGTGGATTTGCCCTACTGGCAGAAAACACCAGTTATTTATTCAGAAAAACAGGGAGGCAACAGTGAATGAGTTGCAATAATCACAAAATAACATGGATTGTACACTCATAAGTCCCCCACCATCGATGATTTATAAATCTCCCCAAAATAGTTGGGATTTCTTGAGCAGAAAGGCCGGCTGCATACAAGCAGGAAAACACTTTGATCATTTCAGACCTGGATTGTTGTGTGTAGTCAGTTACCATATTCATTGAGCATGAGGTTTGCCAGCAGATCTTCGTGTGAGCGCTCATTCTCACTAGAATGTGCCTTAACATGAAATTACAGGCACACTAAGAAATAGTAATGAGATGCAGCCTGCAAGCATTCTTCCTTAAAGAGACATTGTCTCCATGCACAGATGTGGAAATGGGAGAGGGATTTTAAATCCTGGCTTTTCACCATGCCATATGGAGCTTCTTCTCAAATGAAAACACGGAATCCCTTAGTGAGATCTTGCTGTATTGGGTATAGAGCCCAGCAAATCATTGGCTGGGTGGTTAAGGTGGAAAGAAGAGTCGTGGGGTGTGTTTGCAGTGCCTTTATCTGGTGCCTGCAGTGGGAGCTGGGTTCGTCATTCCTCCTGCGTTCACTGAACTGAGTTTTGCTTGGGGGCGTTTCATGTGTGTAATTTGAGCTCACCAATAAGGGGTGACACCGCTTATAAAGACTGTGTTGGAGGCTACTTAAAATTAGGAAAGCATTTCCCTTCAGTTTCCTGCAGTTGGGCGTCATCTTTGCAAATTTCAAGGGAGAGGCAGACACTTAGAGGAGTAAGGAGAGTATCTTTTTATGTTAGTATGTATTTAAGGATGATGGGTGTGACAAAAGTGATTCTGCCCAAATGTAAGTTGCCTTCCTTGCTTGAGGGTCGAAGGAGTCTGCTTTTGTATCTATTCAGGGCAAGTAGTTAGGTAGCGCGGAGTGTTTCTGCTGTTTTAGGGACAAGGAACAATCTTTTCTGTCCATAACAGAGTTTTGAAGTCACTCTCAATGCTCTTGAGTAGAAGAACCAAACACCTTCTTTCAAGTGGGTTTTTTTTGTGGGTTTTTTTTTTCTTTTTTTTTTTTTTAATGTAAGTTATTGGAGCAGAGAGAACACATTCAGAGTTTGATGGTGAAGTTGAGTGTGGAGACTTGGCTATGTGTCTGGTAATTTATAGAGGGTACCCTTCCTTCTCTGCAAATCTGTAAGAACCCACATTGTGTGGCTGAATGTTCTTAATCTTTTTTGCCTTACTTTTTGTGTGTGGACCAGATAAGTGATTCTACTGAAAACTGGCAAGAGAATTCCACAGTGTTTTTCCAAATTGCTTTAACACCTTCTGTAAGGAGCAAGTGAGTGACTCAAATCTTAGCTCCTGCAAATAACTTCACCATCCCTGCTGTGCATTGCAGGGGTTGGGTGATATCTTCAGTGAACATGGAGCAAAATCTTGTCTACAGTGGAAAATTTTGAATGTTTTTAGTTCCTTTTCTAATATGAAGAGGTTTGGCAATGCTAAACTATTAAAAACATATTCAGACTTCTGTGAGCTTTTAAGGTGAAAATATTTTAGACATACAACTGGATGAAGACAATTCTTTAAATCTCTTGCTTGCAGGGGCAGCATCAGTGTGTCTTTCAGTAACAAAATGCTCCCTAGGAGAGAAATTTCTATATTGTTACTTGCTATGTCACATTGTTGGTGACTTGTTTCCCCTATCACTTACATAAACCAGCAGGATAAACAGGCACAGGAAATGACTGGGAATTGTACATTGTTGGAAGATGATGTTAAGTACCCGCTGCTGTGAAAAATACTCAGTCCAACTTTTTAAAGAAGATTTGACTCCTTCTGCTTGTTTTGTCATTTTAAGCATAAAGGATAAGTTTTTCTTGTAACTCTGGAAGGGGAGGTGCAGAATTACATCAGAAAATTTATTTTTCCTTTGAATGCTCTTTCCCTGCTGAGTGATTGTGCTGGAATTCCTCTATCAAAGGGGTTGCTCTGTCGACAATTACCATGATCCTTGTCTTCATCCCAGCTTTGAATCCACTGGGCTATTGAATAGCCAAATAAAACCGGCTGGTGCAGGAAGATGAAACAAAGTATCTGCCTGAATTTCTAATTTCATTAGAGGGAAGAAGAGACACATAGACATCAAGAGGAGGGGATGAATCTTTATGATCACCCCCCCAACATGACTGAATTTGCAGGAAGATCAGCTGAGAGCAAGCCCCAGCCTTGCTGCACGGCCCTTCACCTGCAATGCAGTGCTGGGCAGCTGCAGCTGGGTGCTGGAGGCAAATCCCTCTTCTCCTTCACTCTTGCACAAAGCTGTGCTGCATTTAAGGAGAGCCAGCCCCTCTGCCTGCTGCTGATGTCCCCCTCCTTCCCCAACACTGTGGTGTCTGACTTTTGATGGCTTTTTTGAAAACTATTGGGCTGTCTTCAGGAGTATCTTTACCCATGGGAGGCCGTGCTTCTTGCAGGTAGGTTCCCCTCTCTAATTTTGTCTCGAGAATTTGCAGCTCTTTAGGGAATAAGAACTTTTGGGAGGGTCTCTCTAGATGTGGATTCACACGAATTCCATAAAAGACTTAGCATTTTGCCTTAGCTTTTCTGTTCCACGTTGTTTTTCTTAAGTAAAATATTGCTATGTAGTTGTAGAGAGACCCTGCAGATCCAGTTCATTCTGATGATTAATTAGCACAATGAGAGAGCAAAAGGAAAAGGTGGTCACGGTGTTCTTCTGTAGATCAGAGGTGGCTATAAAAGAAAAAAGTACCCTAGAACACTTGGTTTTTAATGTGTAAACAATCATTTAGTATGGGATTTTTATATACTTTATCTGCATTTTGCAATTTTGACAACAGCTGTTTCAGCTGTCATCTCTAAATACTGGGCATGGATTTTTCTGCTGTCCTTAACAGCCTTTTGTGCCTTTTAGAGTACTGTCTTTGTGAGCAAAGCAGACAGATGAGGCTTGTGCTTTTGTATATAATTTTTCCTTATGTATTAATACATGTTCTGCACTGATTAATTCTCTTTAATCTCTATCTTCGACTGACATGGTCATTTCAGGGGAAGAACAGGGTGGTGTGTAATAACATCAAACAAATTTTCACAGGAAGGCAAAAGAATGAGGTGTATTTTGGAGGTGATTTCATAAAGGAAATAGCACTGTCGGTATGTGTGTGACCTGAATTCGGCTTTCTTACATTAGTTGGTATCATAGACTCTAATGTAGAAGTGAAATGCTTTTGGATCCCCATGAAAGACTCAGCTGCAGACTCCAGGGCGTGTCGTGTGTGAGACTGCCAGCAGCAGGATTAGTCAGCCCCTTAGGAGGGGCACAGAAAGCTTCCAGGAGAATGGGCTTTAGTGCTTCCAGTAACTTCTTCCTCGATGCATGGAATTGCTATTATTGAGAAGCACTGGGACTGCAGAATGGCGTGATGTGTCTGTCTGCATCACTGCCACTTCAGGGGAATTTTCTTTAGAGTTCTTTTTAATCCCTTACATCCTGTGCAGTTAAAAAAGTGAAAATCCCGAAACAGCACTGGGGAGAATTACTCTTTACTACTCATGCTATGTGTGAGGTTCCTGGCTTAAAAAACTTTCTGTCCAGCTCCTGTTCTGTTTACCCTGTCTATAGGATTTGTTGTCTGTGAGCATCTAATCTCCCCTTCAACCATTCTGTCTATGGCCATTTCTTGTCTTTGCTGCCTGCTCTTAATTTGGGGATAATGTGTGACTTTATTTGTATCTCAGTTGTCCGCAAAGGAATGCAGCAATTTTAAAGAAGCTTTTTGACCTCTAAGACTTTCTGGACCCCCTACTGCAGGTTTCCTTCTTCCTACCCCTGACTTATAATTCAGTGACTAAAAAGTCTAAATACTAAATATCTCAGGGCTGGATCAAGCTGCAGGGTTCTTAATAGAAGTCTCATTAGCTTGGCAGTCTTTGGTTTATGGTTTGAGACCACTAAGCTGTCCCTGAATTTAAAAAAATCAGCAGGACTTACTGACAACAGACTGAATGTAAATGTCTGGTGGTGGGTTGTGCCTGGAATGACCTTTGTAGCTCTTCCTTGTTTAAATGAACTTGAGTTGTGGATTTTAAGTGACTGCAAATTTAGTCATCATCAGATTGGAACGCAAAATTTCTCCCTTTTTATGATGTTTAAGATGGATGTAGTTTGAACGTGTTAGCAATGTATTTAATGTGTGAAGTCTCAGCAGAGTGCATGTATAGTAGGTCAGTGCTGAACATTCATTCTACTGTATAACTATTCCAGATGAAAATATGACATTTTTCACGTGGATTAAGATGAGTTAGTACAGCCCTGATATGATGTGCAAGAGTCCAGCTCAGGACTAAGTTGTGCAAACTGCATCTGAGGGCCTGCCTATGTTGCTGGCATAGCCACTGGGTGGGCAGTTCTTCCTTCTTGCAGCAAAATAAGCTGAATTGGAAAGAGGGTGCTGGAAGGCCCCGGTGTTATCTGCTCCTTCTCTGCAACAATAGTTTCAATACAAGAAACTTCCGCTAATTCACTGCTGGGAACGCTCTGTAAAGAATGTTATCTTGTGCTTGTGTGTCACTGTGTGATGAAGTTTGCTGCCCACTTCTTCGGACAACTCCAGCTTTTTTTAATATCTTGTGCTTCTGAGGAAAGGAAACTTAATGTTGATATCTTGCAGTACTTTGCCCTTAAATCCTGCCAAAGCAAGTGGTCTGCAGGCATTGTTTTCATTACAAATGTTTGCTTTGTACGGAGGTATCTTGAATCTTTGTAGGCATTTAATTGTTCCCTGTAATGCTTTGTAAACTAAATAAATTACCTGATTTTGGTATTAGCCTTTCATGAGCTGTTTGGCTGTGATCAGTGTGATGCCATGAAAGAGCTGAGATATGGGAGATGTTTTATTTGGGGAGCACAGCCTGAGTGTATGAGAGCATGGAGGTGGCCTTTGCTGACATGGCCTTCACAAGCAAGAACTCAGAGTAGCACATTTGATGGAAAGTTAAACACATAAAATGAACACTTTTATTTATGATTGTGGGAGTGAAAAGCCTCCACCACCTTAGTACAGGATTCCAATCCCTCTGCAATCACAAGCTCTCAGGAGGGTTTACTGAACATCTGCTCTGCGTCCTCCCACTCTCCATAGTTCAGACAACTGTAATAAACTTTGGATCTTGAGTCAAGAGATGAACTAAAAATGCAGCCTGCCCCTTGAGAATAGGAGAAATAAATGTCAAGATTAGGGGCTTTAGTGTTCTAAAGTGTTAGAAGCAGAAGGATTGTTAAATATTCATTTGACCTTGAATGTGAAAGGAACAAAGGGCCACAAGTTCTAAAACACTGGTTAACCTTTTTTTTTTTCCAAAAAAGAATAAAAACTAATTGATGTTAGTCTTTAAAATAAAATTAATCAATATTTAAATTTTCAAGTTTTACCTAGGATGACAAATAAAATACAAATCTGATTTAGAGAAAGGCAGAGAAGGGGTTGAGAGGCTAATATTTTGGTGAGATCACTAAGCTTTTAAATCTATCTTGTTTGGACTTTGGTTCCACTATGAAAGTGGATCTAGGATATTAAGGTGCATTTCTCACTAGTATGCAAAAAATTATTTGTCTACTTTTAGCTTAGGGACAAAGGCACTGCTGTGTGTTCTCTGAGACATGCAGTGTGATCTGTGTGTGTGTGAGACATGCAGTGTGATCTGTGTGTGAGACATGCAGTGTGATCTGTGTGTGTGTGTGACATGCAGTGTGATCTGTGTGTGTGACATGCAGTGTGATCTCTTTCAGACCTGACACCCAGCAACGGGGCCCTGCTGCTCATTCCGAGAATGATCTTCCAGAGCAAGAGGAGGAAATCCTGGGATCAGATGATGACGAGCAAGAGGATCCAAATGATTACTGTAAAGGTGAGCATTTGCCTGTTTAAGATGCATGATTTTCAATGCAGTCAAGGAATCCCCTCCATTTCCAATTTGCTGTAGAGAATGAAAATAGACTCCCTCTTACATTAAGAGTACTTTGAAACTGCATGATGATAATAACATTTTTCAAGCCAACATGAAATGGAGGAGGTGGTCTCCAAGTTTCCCTCTGTTATCAGTCAAGATTTGAGTTGCAGAACTGTTTTTAATACATAAGTTTAAAGCTGTTAACTTTTCCTCTGTGTCAGAGGGCTTTGAATATTGATAAAAGCAAGTTGGCGTTTAATTATTCTTTTTATTTCATTGTAAAAGGGACACTTTCAAATCCTTTTAATATTCTTCAGTTTTCTTTTGAAGATCAGATCATTATCTTGATATCCATTTTTCAGAAAAATTTGTTTCTGCAAATAGCCCTCCCCTGTTTCTCTGAGCAGAAATGAAATATAGAGCAAATGAAAACACCAAATCACAATTTCTTCTTTTTGTTTTGTTTTCTGGCAGTTCCATCTTTGGCTTTTCATGTTTTTGCTTCTGTGATGGAATCCCCCTGTATAGTCAGTAGCTTGAGAGATATGAAGGGTGCAGAGGAGACTTTCCTGTTTTCAGTGGCAGAGTGCCTTCCAGTCAGGAAAATTGCAAGGAGAGCTGTTTGGATCTTGGTTGCAGTACCTCTTTCATGTTCTAGGGTCAGAGCATACAAAGGCAATGCTGATATTTAGCTGGAAGATTCTGTTACCATCACAACCTGTGTTTTCCAAAGGTAGTCAGCCTAGCAGACTTCAGGTGTTTTCACTGGGGAAATATTTTGTGGTGCTGCAGTGATTGTGATGCTTGTTCCCCACACCTGTTCTCTGGTTCTTGTGTTTTTCCAGGGGGTTACCACCTTGTGAAAATAGGAGATCTCTTCAATGGACGTTACCACGTGATTCGGAAGCTTGGATGGGGTCACTTCTCCACCGTGTGGCTGGCTTGGGACATTCAGTAAGTGCTCCTGTTCCAGCTGGTGTTCCTGCCAGGCATGCACAAACCTGAGCAGAAAACATCCTTTTACTTTTAGATAAAAACACAAAGCATCAGCTGTCCACATCCTAGAAAAGGAGTCTCTTCTGGTATTGTGCATGCAGGTGTGTGGGAGGGACTTAACAGGACAAACCATATCTGTGGGAAGAGTTGTATTCAGTCTCTGACCTATTATTCCATATTTTGAGAAATTACTCACACGAATCTTTTGTTAAAAAAAAGACTCAAAGGCAGCCTTTGAGTGTTTAAACCTTATTTTTCCGTGATGTGTGAAACAAACTCTCTTGCATGCAAAAGAATTGGGATAATCCTAGAGAATAAGTTCTTTGTATGAGCATTAACAGTTCCCAATTTACTTGCCATGTGTGCACAGAGGGAGGAGATTTGTGGCAATGAAGGTGGTGAAGAGTGCAGAACACTACACAGAAACAGCACTGGATGAAATCAAATTGCTGAAGTCGGTGAGTGCCTGAGTTAGGCTCAATTTTATTTTACTCTTTTTTTTCCATTTTGGGGAGCTTACATCTGTCACGTGCTTGATATTTCCAGATCATCAAGAATTTGTGTAGGAACCAAACAGTGCAGTGGATCTGACATCAAAATAACCTCTTTCTCTGCAGGTCCGCAACAGTGATCCAAATGATCCAAGCAAAGAGAGAGTTGTTCAGTTATTAGATGACTTCAAGATTTCAGGAGTGAATGGTTCCCGTATCCTTTTGTGGAATAAAAGCCAAGAATTTAAAAGACGGGAGTTTCTTGGGCAGCTGCCCTGCTTTGGCAAGCAATGCCCAGGCATCCCTTTCCCTGCCCAAGGAAACCTGCTGTAGGAGGATCTGCCTCCAAAGTGCCTGCTGAGCTCACATCCAGAGTGATGATTCAGTCTGGTGTAATTTGTGTCAGCACTGCTTGGTTGTGCTTTTAATGTTCTGCCACCAATTTGTGAATCAGGACTGAGTGGCTGTGTCAGAGGTACCTTCGAGGTGGGAGAGCCCATCTACCTCAACCCCTCAATTTTGCAAGCAGCCTGTTAAGAACCTGTTATTTCAGTAAAGCAGTACAGCATGTCAAAATCAGTAGCTGAAAATAGTGAATGAGCCATCTATAACTTGAAAATAAGCTTGGTTATCTAGTTACAGAAACATCTTGCTTTGTAATTTATCAGCATTGTTAGGATGTTTGCAGTGTATTGCTTTGACAGTGGCCTGTAGTTGTGGGAACAGCCTTCTCATAGGCAATGATTTGTAGCAACTGGTAATAATGGATCCTCAGAATTTGAAAGCTGAACTTTTGTGCATTGTTTTCACTTCAAGATAAATTAAATTTTATTTCAGCAAGAATTGCTGGGCTGCTTGAGAGAATTGAGCTGTAGATTATAAAAAGTAGACCCATAATGCATTTTCTCTAACTTTTTTTCTGAGTAGATGCTTATATTTCTTCTACTCTTGTGAAATGTATACTTTCTGCCAGTGTAGATGAAAAGAAGCCTAATAAACTCATAGAAGTTTGGCTTCTAAAACGAGTGCACTGTACTGAATATGTCACTGGAGTGATTGTAGCTGTTGAGATCTTAGAGCTAAAAAGCAGATCATATAAATATAGTTGAAACCCAGGCTTATCAAAAGTTTGTTTTGCTGGTAAAGAGGCAAAGGAGGGCAAAGAAAGTGACTTTATTGGTCTGAAGATTACTTATGAAATGGAAATTTTATTATCTTTTCAGGTAATGCTGGTACAGAGAGATCTGGCATCGAGTTTTGCCTGGGGCAGAAGCGTAGGCTGTTCCAAAATACACAGTAAATACTGATGTACATTTATGCAACTGGCTCCCACTCAAAGCAGGAGGTTGCTACTGCTGCAGTGGGACCTTTGTGCAGCTCCATCCCTCTGTATTTTATTTTATTTTAGGTAATGGCACTGTTGTGTAGGATAGAATGATGCTGTTGAGGAAGGCAGCTTTTCCAAGCTGTGTCAGAAGGGTAAGGGTTCTTTAACATAAAGTGCCCAGCTGGTTTGGATTTCTTTTGATCCTCAGTCCTGGGAATTCGGGGCTCCTTGGGTCTGGATGTCCAAGTTTTTCCTTGATTCAGTTCCAGATATCTGTATGGTGTTTGAAGTTCTAGGGCATCATCTCCTGAAGTGGATCATCAAGTCAAATTATCAGGGTCTTCCTCTCCCTTGTGTCAAAAATATCATCAAACAGGTAAGTTCCAGTTCTGACTGCACTCCTCCTCTTGACCCAGTTAAAAATCTTTCACTGATCTTTCTCAGATCCAAGGAAACAAAAGTTAAAAATCTGTGGTATCTCCTTCATGCAACAAAATATTATTGGGTTAGTACTTCTTTTCTCTACTGCAAGCCCCTTCTGCTTCAGGTAGTTATTTTCTGACACTTAAACCGTGATGGTTTTTGTTTTTAACCTCTTCTTACCTTAGTCATTCCTCATAAGTGAAGTGTTTTTTTAAAGCTGTCACAGTAAGCACAGTGCTTAATGATGGGAAGAGCAGGAGAAACTGGTTCTCCCTACTGGGTGGTAGCCTAACAAGAAACACCTTTCTACATGGGAGGTGCAGGGGAGGAGGAAAGTGTGATTTTATTGTAGAGTATTAAAATTAGATTTTCATCTGTAAGTTAAGCTATGAGGGTAAATAGAGTATTTTTAAATGGTAGTTAAAATCTGTATGCAGATCTGGTATTGTGGAACTGGGTCATAACCAGTGATGACACCAGCTCTAACCTGGAGTACTCTCAAACACACAAACCCTTTCAGCTTCATTGGCCATCCTAGGCACTTTTGCATTTTCACTTTGCTCTCAATTAGATTGTCTAATGGCTGACTTCCTTCTCCCTTGCCTGCAGGTTCTTCAGGGTCTGGATTACTTGCATACAAAATGTAGAATCATCCACACAGATATAAAGCCTGAGAACATCCTGCTGTGTGTGAATGACCAGTACATTCGCAGGCTGGCTGCAGAGGCAACAGAGTGGCAGAGATCTGGGGCTCCCCCACCATCTGGCTCTGCAGGTGATTATTTTTTTTTTCCTTTTTTTTTTCCCTGAAAATTGATGCTGTTTCTCCCACATACCCCCAAATCATCACTAAGGAAAACTTCCTGAGTACAGTGGAACAATAACACAAGTAACCTTTGAAAACCTGAGTGTAAATTGGGAAATTAGTCATAAATTGTAACTCAGATGATGGGGAAGGCAGTTTGTGTCAGAAAACAAGAGGGAGGATAAATGCACACTGGAGCCTGCTTTTAACAACAGCTAATCTGGCACTGGTAAAGTCAGTCTTCTATAGCACAGTGTTGATGCACTCAGTATGGAACTGGTGTAAAAATGTGGCAGAATTCTCACATTTCCTTCAAAAGTTTATTACCTTTCATTGCACGATGCTGGAAATGCATTTGATGACAGTTTGAACAAGATGAGTTACCTGTTGTCAGTTTGCAGAAGTCTGGAAAACTGTAACAAAACCAGCTTCCTTGACATGCAAGCATCCTTAAAGATCTGAGGGCAAATTCTCTTGTGTTCCTCCTCAGAATATCCATCTGTAGTTGTGTGTACTTTTCAAAAACCACCGCAGTGTGTATTGGAAGGCTCTGTCAGTCATAATCTTACAGCACCAACATTGAGCTGAACTGATTACAGCATATCTTAGCTTAAGGAAGCTCCCTGAAGTTTGGTATTTTAATGCTTTGATTTGCATTTTCATTTGGGTAGGATGCATAATACATGCAGTAAATGAAGCTACGTGGCAGGAAGTCTTTGATATCAGTCAAGCAAGTCTCCTGTCTGAAACTTGAATTATGCATTTGCTCATTTGATGTTTTTATCTTTTTTTTTATTGTCATGTTTTTGTAGAGAAATGAGCCTTCAAAATCACATTTGCTGATATCATTAAAATGTTGTTATCACACCACATAGGAAAAATGTACCTTAACATCAGAATGCAGTTGCAGTTTTTGAGTATACCCATACTGATTTACTGATCTTCCTTTCCCTTTCAGTGAGCACTGCACCACAGCCAAAACCAGTAAGTGTAATAGCTTTCACCTGTAAGTATGCATCTACTGATAGTATCTCCTGCATTGTTTCATAATCCAGTCAGCATTAAGAGAGAGCAGTCTCATATCAGAAGGAAAAAGTGTCATTTGTGTTTGGCATAGGCATCAGGTTCAATGCTGTCTTGGATTTGTAAATGGTATTAGCTCACTTATCACCAGAACAAGGAGTTCTTGTGGTGATCCGAAGGTCTGTTGGGGAAGTGACTGTTCTGTGGAGTCTGAGATCTCCTTCCCTTGGAGAATAATGTAGGTTTTTCAGGTCAGGGCAAAAATGTACTGATTAGAGCCATAGACAAGTGGTTCAAAACCCAGAATAGCTGCTTTTTATCTGGGAGAGGAGCTGTCTCCAGCATTTTCATCACAGACTGTTTCCTCAGCTCTAAGATAAATCAAACCTTGGTGCATTTTAAATTTATTGAAGTATAAAATGTTAAGTCCAATTTCTCTGCTTGTTTCTGTGTAGGCTGACAAAATGTCAAAGAATAAGAAAAAGAAGTTGAAAAAGAAGCAGAAAAGACAGGCTGAGTTGTTGGAGAAGCGAATGCAAGAGATAGAGGAAATGGAGAAGGAAGCAAACCCTGGGCAGACACCACCTGAAGAGGAGGAAGAAGCTCAGACCCCTCTGGAAATGCTCATAAAAGGCAATCCATCAGAGGAAAGTATCAGCAAAAAGCCAGGTATGGACTAAAGCATCGCCAAAATGGCATGGACAATGTTGTCTCATGGGTATGAGGAGGGTGTACCTTTAGCAGAGGTGGCTGTTGCCATTTCACCTGTTTGCATTGGGTTCTGTTCTTGTGATAAGACTGGGAAATCTCCTGTTACAATCTGAGTGAATGGCTGTGTTCAGTTACATTTACAGTACTCCCTACCTCTCAGGGTGCCCTTGAACATCTTCCAGCTATTTATTAAGACATATTGTGCTACATTCTCATTTTCCCCTCTTGCAGCACAAGCCCTTGGACAGGAGGGATCTAATGTCATGGAAAGCAGCATGGAAAAATGTGCAAGAGAAATCAACTGCAATGGAGTGATCCCGATGACAGACTTGACAGACTCTGGGAACGAGGGGTCTGTGCGACTCGAGGACGACCTCCACAACGCCAATGACTGTGGCAATCACCCTCACACAGAGAAGACTGAGAACTTGCACAGCTGTAATTACAGTCAGCACAACAGTGACTCAGAGATCAGGCCCCAGGAAGCAATGTTGGACTTGTTTGTGCCCATGGTCCCAGAGGATTCCATGGTGTGCCAGCCCATACCCAACAAAGAGCAGGCGTTCAGTGAGCAGGGGATCAACAATTTTCAGGAAAACATCAGGACAGAGATCCCTTCAGAGGATGAGAATGAGACTAACAGCCCGACAGACAACAAAGGTATAAGAGGAACCTTGTAAGAAAGGGCTCCTTGATGTGGGAGATTTCTTTACAACACTTCATCATATGAATAGAAATGTGCTTTTTGTAGGTTGAAGTGATCAGAACCACCTGTTTGAGAGTTTTCCTGCCAGGAGTAATTAACCTGATTATCATACTCCAAGATGTTTGCTGTTTGTAGGTGCTGATTGTAGTTGTGCCTCACTTTTGACTTTTGCGTGCATAAATATTCCTACTTTTTAAAAACACCTATGCCTTTGGTTTTCAGTGGAGGAACATTTCCTCCTTTGAATCAGGTGCTGCTAATGTGATTTTCATTAAGCCTACTTGTCACTTGCTGTTAAATTAAGGGATAGGTATGTTCAGTGTGGTCTGACAGTTTGGTTCTTAATATGGAGCAAAGGTAACTTCCCTGTGTTGCTCAAGATGGGTAAATGTTTTCCCAGAAAATGCAGCCTGAAACAAAGCTTATACAGTGTAGGGAAAGAAACCCAATTTCTTTAATGCTTTTATTTAAATATGATTTTCTTCAGAGTGGAAAAATTGTGTCTTGTAAGCTTAAGAGAAAATAAGGCATGAAATAGTGTACAGCAATTTAAACATATTCCAGGTGTGCATGTATTAAAAATATGAATTGGTAAAACTGTCCATTTTTGCATCTTTGTGTCCTTGCCAGGTGATACATATCTGCTTGGAGAAGGAGGGTAAAACTACCGTTTGTACTTATGAAAAAAAAAAGTATTCTAGCATTTTCTTGCCCAGAGTACCACTAGGGGAGTTATATGGATGAAAAGTAACAAAGAGAAATTTAGATTTTGAAACTTTTGAACTGCACTTTGCTGAATGCCTCTGCTAGATTACTGACATCTTTTGCTTCTCACAGCCCTCTCCCAAATTCACAGCTTCAAACTCTCCCAGATTTTAGGTTCAGAGGTACAGCTGGATGTCATTTAGTGACTTAATACTTTTGGTCTCTGTTGTGTCATTCAATTTTCCCAGTATATCCTTTAGCTCTTGTAATTGTGTTGCAGCAGTGAGTGAGGGGTATGTCAGAAAGATGCTGTAGCATGGGGACCCTTCCTTCAAAGATTTAGGAAGGCTTAAAGGGGTTTGTGAGGTTTGTTTTGTTTCTGGCAAGGCCCTTATTTCAACAGGTTTTTTTTTTTTTTAATATAGACAGGCTGTGCAAAAAATGCTGGAAAATAATCACTGTTGCATATGCTCATTTATCCTTCTGCTTAATGACACCAGTTGGGTCTTAATGATGTTGTTGATAGTGCAGAGTGATGCTCATTTTTATACCCAAGCATCATGGAGGGAACAGTTCTGATCCATCAGAAAAACTTCCTGGCTGGGGAGAGGTTGATAGGATTTGGGTGACAGATGGTGACACTGCCTATGTAACTTTAATCAGCTGTTGTACACATTGCCTCTAGGAAAATCAGCTGCTGGGAATTTCCTTCTTAATCCTCTTGAGCCCAAGAATGCAGATAAGCTCAAAGTGAAGATAGCTGACCTAGGAAACGCCTGCTGGGTGGTAAGTTTGGTCTTTTCACATTGACTTTTTAAAGCTGCAGATTCAGTCAGATTGCCAAGATGGAAAATAATCTGTAAAACACATCCTTAGACCTGGCTGTGAAAGCAGTGGCAGTTTGAAACTATGACAGAGAAAAAAGAGGGGGAGCAGAGACACAAAGAAAGAAATGGCCCTCTAAACACAAGATTTCAGTCCATGCCTCGGGTGCCTCACTGCCATTTGATTACTTCTTATAGGGCTGTGAGCCATGTCACACACAGAATGTAGAAATCTGCTGTGTGAAACTGCTGAAGGAGTTTCTCAGTCTCCAGGAGAGCCTACAAAGTTGCAAACAATTGCTCTGACATGCTCGTTCTGTAGCTTGTCAGACCATTGCAGTGCCTTCACAAGCACATGAAAGAGACTCACACCATAAAACTCCCAAGTTTTATTCTTTGATGGTTGTCCTGTGCTGCTTTCAAATGTTTGACGTTTCAAATAGAAGAAATATATCTTTTTACTTGGCTTCTAAAATGGCAAATCACTTCAGATCTGTTGGGAGAGATTGAGCCTCAACTCAGAATTGCAGTCAGGCTTGCAGTGCCTGGCAAGGTGATTTCTCACATTGGTGTTGCTTATCTGCTTTAAGGTAGCAGGACCATGGCCTGTCTGCCAGGACTGGGTAGGAGATGCTGCAGAGTCTTCATTTATTCTGGTCTTGTGGCTTGCTTTCCTCTGAATTGCTGGACTGTTTCACTTGAGGAGGAATATCTCATTTACAGCATTTAAACAGCACTTACAGGAATATAAGGAAATAGTTAATGAGGATGTAAAATGCAGCTGAAATGTAATGGTAATGAGCTTTGATGTACTCTAGCCTTCAAGGTTGTTGATTCTCCTCTTCTAAGCAGTTTTGAGCTGTTTAGTAAAACATTTCTTCTCTTTAGCACAAGCATTTCACTGAAGACATCCAGACAAGGCAGTACCGCTCCCTGGAGGTGTTGATAGGCTCAGGGTACAACACCCCTGCTGACATCTGGAGCACAGCCTGCATGGTAAGTTCTGCCAGCTGGGGACATTCCTCCTCTGTGCTCTGCCCTCTGAGCTGCTGAGGGACTGGCAAAAATCCCTTACAAGTGTTCAGTCAACTTCCAGACTTGCTGAATAATAGGTTTCCACACCAGAGTTGTTTTGTAAATTTATCTTTTTTTTCTCCACATGTGGCTTTCCTTTTGAAGGTTTTGTTGTCCAGCATCAGCAGATTTCAAATATGATTGTACTTTGCCATCATGCTTTCTGGAAAAACAGGACAACCAGGCAATTCTGAACACAATGTCTTTTTATATTAAAAAAAAAAAAGCCTTTCTGCTGCATCTAGCACTGTTTCACAAGTGCCTTCAGTAGCATTTCTAATTTCAATCATCCTCTGCAGGTTTGGAATTGATGTTTAGTCTGAGTAATGCTGAGATGAGGCCAAAGCTGTTCCTTTAACAGCTGGCAAATGTAGAATATGACAATATAAAAAATCAGTCAAGCCAGTTACTGCATGTGCCTCTTCAGTGTCTCCACTCTGTGTCTTCAACAAATCAAAGCTTGGGTTTTATAACTTAAGCTTGGAAAACAGACATTTTTGCTGTCTTGGAAAACAAGCTGGGATTTTGATGAATGTGGCTGAAGAAAATCAGAAGGGTCATGTTTTCTCTGCAGAGCATGTGGCCAGAATTACACAGTATGCCTGATTCCATTGTTTGGCACCAGCAGTTCTTGAAGAAAACTGAGAATAAAGAAGGTCAGGGGTAGTGTTCTGAGTACAAGTGAACACATAAAGGGTGAATGTGTTACAGAATTTAGGAGTGGTGAGTTGAAATGAGTGCAGATGTTTTTCTCATTTAAAATGTGTTTTCATCTCTACAGACAGATGTTCAGAGATTAACTGTTTGAAAAACATGGGAAAATTGGGGAGAGGGAAGAATCCCAAAAAACCCCAAGCAAAACAAAACAAACTAAAAATAACCAACCCCAGAAACTATAGTTTGGACATGGTGTTATTTTTGCAAAACTCTGAAGAAGAAAGGCTAAGCACGTGAAATACCTTAACTTTGTGGTTAACTGGTGGTCCTGCACCCAAAATTCATCCCAGGTGTGCCTATGATGCTTTTAATGCAGTTTTTAAAGCATTGCAAAGTCATAGCACATTTGAGGCTGTAATGGAGTATTTAGGATTATACCTGTTTACTGTAGTTTTGCAGGTTATTCTTTCCCACTGCTTCACTTCTGGCCCACAGAGATTTGCAGAGTCAACCTGCAGCACATCTTCCAGTGTTTTGAAGTGATTTAATGTGCTCATTTCTGTTTGTTTAGGCCTTTGAGTTGGCAACAGGAGATTATCTGTTCGAGCCTCACTCTGGGGAAGATTACTCACGAGATGAAGGTTTGTTTGTCTCAGTTTTTCCTTTTTAAAGTGGGACTTGAAATCCAATGGTTGCCTCTTCAAAATGAGCCTTGTCTTAGAAATCAGCAATGCAAAAGCTCCTTGCAAAAAGATTATTTACCCTAATCAGCAGCAACTGTGCTCAAGCCTCTGCAGTAAAACACTGTGCAACTAAGTCCATGCTCTTATTCTGGTGTTTTGCATTCCTCTTGCTGCTGGATTCTCTACCTTGTATCTCAAACTGATTGTGCCTCAGATTGCCCCTATTTGTTTTCCCCTTGCTCCTTGTCTTTGTTGTTGCTTAGTGTAACCTGATTTCAGGTGGGTCTCCAAAGTAATTTTTAAGGGATAGAGTCTTTATCCTTATATTCCAGAGCATGAAACTAGCATGGAAAGGTTTTGTGTGGATGAATCTCATTGTCTTTTTGGGGTTTTTTTATTTTTCACATGCAGATCATATTGCATTGATCATAGAACTTCTGGGGAAAATACCTCGCAAGCTCATTTTGGCAGGAAAATATTCCAAGGAGTTTTTCACCAAAAAAGGTAAAAGAAAACAAAGCAAATATCCCTTTATTCCCTCATCCCTTGCCCAAATACACAGGAGTGTCTTGCTGGAAATGCCTGTTAGAAATAGATGCCAGCAAAGATGGCATCTTTAAGTCTTTCCTTTGTTTCATGAAATGCTTTATCAGTAAAACTGCAGCTAAATGTAAGGCATTCTTGTCTTACTCCTAAAAGCATCCTGCAGCATCTTGGTGTAGATCAAACGCAGCAGGTAGAAAAGCAGCACAGTAGCTGTTTTGTCAAATTTGATGTGGTTTTATTTAGCTGACCTCTGTCAGCTAGAGTGGGAACTCACTTTTGAAGGCTTTTCTAGACAGCTTGACTCCATTTCTGGCATGCCAGGCACCTTAAATAGTGCCTGGCATTGTGAGCCATGTTGCTCAGAGCACAGGACATTATGATAAAGACCTGAGTACCCCAGAAATGTATTGAGTCAAAAAATTAGGTTTTGACCTAATTTTTTTGACCTTTTTTTTTTTAATAAAAACAAGCCCTTCTTTATTAGTAGTGTATTGCTTTCTCAAACAGTGCTCCATGCATTGCATGTATCCCAGAGTCAGTGGCACAGTTTATCTGTCATGTCAAGCAGCATAATTAGTGATTTAATGAAGTTAATATTTGCTGATAGGGGATCTGAAATAGCAGGAGATGAAAAAAGACCCCTTTGAGGAAGTACATTTCTATAACAGGCTTCTAAAGCAGACAGAAAAGGGGGTTTAATATAATTGACTTCTCCCTTCAGCATGCCCTAGCAGTTTGTATTCCCTTAGAACAGTCCCTGAGTTCACTCTGTTATGTTTAGCTGTTTAGCCAATTTTACTGGGCTGCTCTGTTCCTATATCTTGCACTTAAACCATTTGTCTTGGGTTTTCAGGTGATCTGAAGCACATCACCAAACTGAAGCCCTGGGGCCTTTTTGAAGTGTTGGTGGAAAAATACGAGTGGTCCCAAGATGAGGCAGCTGCATTCACAGACTTCTTACTCCCTATGCTGGAGCTGATCCCAGAGAAACGAGCTACAGCAGCAGAATGTCTCAGGCACCCCTGGCTTAACTCCTAGAAGCTTCCAAGCAATGCCACAACGTTACACTCTGGTTTACAGCGTAGCCTACACACCCAGCTGCCCTTTCCCAGATCCATTTTTCTCCTTGTTCACTTTCAGTGTGGAGTTCTTCCTTCAAGGCTTCCAAGATTTTAGATAAATCTAACCTGTTCTGCTGAGTTTGTTTGTGTGACTTAATGGGGACTCTCCTCAGCCAGTGGGCATCATCTGTGTTCTTGCCTTGATTGGGCTTCACCAAAGACTAATTGACTAGAATAAGAGATTTTTTCCTCAGTCTCCTCACTGTTAAGCACCGTGTGTGACAGATGTGAGCTCACCTGTGCTTGGATATCTCCCTTAGCTAAATTGCAACTCTCCTTTCTTCCTGTGAAGATCTCATTGACTCAGGAGTCAATTTTCCCACTGTTGATCCAGTAGCTACTGATGGGGTGAGAAGTAACAGCTGGCATCAAGGTGGTGCCAGATCCTTGTTAGAGCAAAGACCTTGAAATCCTCCATCACTCTCTAGGTGTCTACTGTATTCTTTGCTTTCCAGTCAGAAACGTTTATTTAGTTCTAGCTGCTTTTGAAAGAGCTTTTTAAACCTAGGTTTTAGTATGCTTTATTTCTTCCTCCAAAGTGCCCTGTCCATTTACTTTTTCTCCTTCCCTGTGCCCTTGATAGTCAGAATAGTTTCTGGATTTGGTGATGTTTTCTACTTCAACACCTGTGACTAAAAGGTGACAAGCAAAAGCTGGAACTGACTCAACGCACAACCCTCAGCAAACAGATGGGTGCACCCTCAGCCTGCAGAGAGAGCCTTATTGCAGGCAACTCTTAACGTTATAGTGAGCCATAAGTTTTTGGGGTTTTTTATCCCTTACTGGCACTTTTTTGCCTTGCTTGAGGTGGTATTCTTGAGAGATTGGCTTTCACTGATGCAGTCTGCTCTGACTTTTCATTTTTGACCATTCACTTTTTTTTTCCAAGGGAAGGGTTGCAGTGCCTGTATCACAGCCATGCTGCAGCCCTGGACTTTGAAAATCAACACTTGAAATTCCAGTGTAAAGATTTCTTTTAATTTGCTTCAGGTGCAGGCCTTCAGAAATAACTTCCCAGGATGGGACTGCCTTTTATTTTCTGGGCCGTTAGCACAAGAAGAAAGCTAGTAGAAGTGGAAGAGAAGTGACTTTTCCACGTAGATACTGGATTAGAAGCTATTTCTAGAATTACCCCGAGTAAGAAATGTTCTATGGGGTTTCTATGTAAACTTCTCAGAGGAGGTTTGGATATAATGGGTTAAATGGATTAATTTTAATTAAAAGTTAAATGACTGTGGCATTTGATAGTTCTGTGATGGCTTCCTCTAGACTTGCCCATCCTGTTACAGATTGAGTGCATCCCACTCTTCTCTAAGCAAGATTTGGCAGCATTGAGATTTCAGAGTCACTTCCTTACTCTGGACCAAACGGGCCTTTGGATTTGTGGTGGCTTGCAGAGGATAGAAGTTGCTGGAGACCATGCAGATGCTATCCAAGACCATTTCCATTGCCAAAGCTGCCAAGACTACTGTTATGTGTCACTTCTGTGTGTGTGTTTGGGAATTGTGGTTCGTAAGGATCATTCACTCACAAACCAGGTCATTTAATCCACTTGAACAGAGTTTCTCCAGTTCAGAGCCTGATTTGGCTTATTATGCAAATCATGCTGCATGTTCCTTTAGTGGTAGATCAGGTTCTCTATGCATATAATAAAAAAAAGAAAGGCAGGTAACATACCAAAAATGTTTTAAACTGCTGAGTTAACCTTTTGGGGTTTTTTTCTCCTTTCATCTGGCATTTTCCAGTTGTGGGTCACTTCTGTATCTGTTACAGGAGGACTGCAGACAGTACTGCTTTCCAACTGACTGTGAAGATAACATTGGCAGGGCAAACAATTCCTGTGGTCTTGAAAGCTCACCCAGTCCTGCCTACTTGAGACTGGCTGATGAAGGAACATTTCCCACAAGGGGTCTGCACTCTTTGACTGTTGAAAGCTCCTGCCCATCCTTGCTTCCCTTCCCTCTGCCAGCCCTGACTGGAGGAGGGCTTTTTTTACCATGATAGCCAAGGCTAGAGCCAGCTTGTGAATTGAAACCCTGCAGAAGCAGCTGTCATGATTCAGTCTTGTACCGTCTGCTCGTTCACTTGGGGTCTGTTCCATTTCCAAATTGCTGTGACATGCTCACACTAAAGGATTTGTACTTGCTGTGTCAGTCTAAAACCTGAAGGAAAATACATTTTTATTCTTTCTACTTGGGTGCTTTGTCTTTTTTTTTTCCTTTGTGAAAGCCCTGCAATAAACAGATTATTTAATAACTGAGCCCTAGTCTTCATACATTCCCCTTGTAATTCTGTTCTGAGTCAGGGGCTCAGGGATGGAATTTGCTTCACTAGTGAACACTCAGCTTTGATTTCCAGAATGAGATAGGTAAAGATTTTTGTTGCTGGTGTTGTGATCCATTTTAAAAAGGGGAAAAGAGTAAAAAATAGGACAACTGCTGGAATTTTGCCATTCTAAAATACATTTTTCTTCAAGTCTGTCATATCTCTGCTGTCTTATCTAGCCAAAAGTCTCAATAAAACCTTCCCACTTTTTTAGAGGGAAGCATAAAACTGGAAGGTACTTGTTAGAACTGAACTGAATTGAGTGCTGCAGGAACCAGCAATTTACAGCAAATAGAAATGAAAATATAATGCAGGCTGATTTAGGGTTCTGACCAGGTAATAACTGCTTTGTCTTCTGCAGAAATGAGCTGTGCCAAGGGCTGCCGTGAGTGGGTGTTGGATGGGATGGGAGATGATGGCTTAATCAGATTAATTGGGTGGTGCAGGGAGTTGATGCTGACTGGCACCATCTGCTGTGCTCTGCAGGTGCTGTCCCAGGCCTGCTGCAGCCCAGCACGTTGGTTTCTGGTTTTGCTGTTTGGTTTTCTTTTTTTTTTTTTCCCAGGAAAGTGCCCTTTTCCAGAGGTTGTGTTTGGTGATTGTTACCCAGAGCAGGAAACTGATTCAAGGCTCAGCTGGGAATTGGCCTGTCATGGTATTTTTCCAGTAAAAGGGCAACCTGGAATATGGCAGAGGATTTCCTCTGCCCTCAGGAGACAAGCACAAAACTCAAAACATTGATGTTTTGGTGGTGGTTTTTTTTTTTAATTCATAAGTAATTTCCTTGAAAGAAGGTGTACAAACCCCCCAAAAAGCAGCAAATTGCCATCCTTGCCATCTTGTCCCTCTTGCTGATGGACTCAGAAAAACTCTTATGTCCATTTTGGGCTCTTCCCACCAAATAAGCTCCACAAGAGCTGTGAGCCAAGAGCAGCCCCATGGGTGAAGAAAACAGCTGTAAAAAATCCATAGAATTTGGTAAGTTTAAGCTTCCTAGAGAGTCAGTTCAAAGAAAAGGGCTGATGGAAGAAGAGCTCTGGATGTCCCTGGGAACAGAAAGAGTAAGGCAGCTGTTGGGAAATGTACTAGGACTTCAAATTTTATGCTTCTTTTATTTTGCACCTGGCAAGAGTTTGTGCTTTCCCAGTTTTGGGAGGCAAAGCAAAGACTGTTTCTTCTTTAACCACAAATAAAAACAATGTGACTCCAGCACCAAAATCAGCTGTCAATCCTTTGGTGGTAGTCAGAGTACAACAATGACATCATGGATGCTGGGAATAGTAAAAATCTGTGTGGGTTATCACTTACGTGATGATCAGCTCTGTCAGTCATTTCCCTCTTCTGTAAAACAAAAAGAGAATTGCAGTTAGTTTGTAAAACTGAAAGGATGAGTGCGTTTTGCAGGTTTGTTTTCAAAAAGGAAGATGTTTAAAACAAGATGAGGAGAAAGCCCCAGAGGCCTGGGAAATGTAATCTGGGTGAATTTGGGCTCCTGCCTTGTTCTCCATGAATTTTCTGCCTGCTGCTGGCTCTCCATCCCTACAGAGCAGTGTGTGACTGTGGCAGGGATGAAGCCACCCACCATCCACCCAAACAACAGCAATGACCTTGATGCCTTAAGTTTTAGCTTTCATATTTTCCAGACTCTGTACTGCATTGGTATTGAACTCTGGACTTCATATAAAGTGTTAGCAGGTTCTTCTCACAGATCAGTCAGACAAAACAATCCTTTTCCAGCCCCAGAACCAAGGACACCGCTGCAGCTTCAGGCCCAAAAAGTGCAAACAACAGGGAATTGAGGAGAGCAAACTGGGAGAATGGGACTGCATCACCTGGAGCTGGAATTGGACAAATAACCCCAATATGGAAATGGACCAAAATTTATAAAAGTGTCAAAACTCGTAACTCGCCATCCATCTTGGGTGGAGCCACAGCCAGGCTCTTGCACTGCCCAAAGTGTATCCTTTGAAGGCATTTTAATAAATCTACTTTATTCCTTTAACACTGTCTGCCTCTGTTCTAGGCAGCCTCTTAAGGCATCACCCTGTGGTGCTGAATCGCTGTGCAGGAGCGTCCAGGGCGATCCCACCACACCCACCTTTATTCTCCACTTTGAAATCCGAGGGGAGGAGGTTGTCCTGCCGGTTGCCCAGCACAAAGGCCAGGAAGGAGAGGATGAGGGCATCGAGGATGCCGATGATGCACAGGATGTAGGCCCAGCGCACGGTGCAGGCACCCAGGGTGTATTTGTCAGTTTTGTCCCCGCACATTCGCTTCACCTCGCTCGAGTCCCAGCCGTCGGGGTAGATCAGGCAGCCAATCATCAGCCCTGTAGCTGCAGGGACAGGTGGACATTGAGGTCCTGAGCTGATGATGATGCCCAAGATTTTTAGCTTTTTATGTTTGACATAAATTCGTAGCTTTGTGGATTGCTGTAGCTTCTATATTTTTTCTATCTTTCTTTCCTACCTTTAGGAACAATAAGCTAACCTTATAAATACATTCCTAAATATTGTTTAGTCTTATTCCAAGAAAAGAACCAAGTTCAAGAATGTTCTATTTTCCAACCAGAATCTGGACCAGTCATAACAAAAGTGGGGCAAAAGAAACCTCTGGACTGCTCCTAGAGGGTCAGGACCCCAGGAATTATTACGTAACCAGCTAACCTTTTGATTGGATAGTGTATGATAGGTGCACTAATCTCCTAACCTTATAAAAAATTGTAGAATTACTATACCACGGGTACTTTTCACCATGTTGTTCACCAGAAAGCTTTCAACTAAAGGTTTGCTTTTATATTCACCCCAACTGGAAAGATGTATTCTATTTTCCAGGCATCAATACTGAAGTGGAGAGAGCAGCTGGAGGAGCAAACATCATGCTGCAAACACATCAGGTACTATAGACTTGTCCCTTAAAGGCACTGTGGTTGCTCATCCCCGTGGGCTCTGCTCTGCTGCACAGGCAGGGAGGAGCAGGATCTGCTGTGCTGCCTTCCCACGAGTCAAGGACGTGCAGCACCAGCATCTCCTGTCGCAGCGTTGCCCAGGCAACGTCTCTGCTCCCTCTGCACAGAGCCCTGGCCGTGTCACTCCAAGGAAATATCTCCTCCAAACAAAACTGGAATGGGTTTAGTCTGCACGAGAGGGAGACCCTGGCCTCGTGCCTTGCAGCTGATTCCAGCTTAGGGTTTGCTAAGGTAGAGCTGCTGTCAGCAGCAGCTTTGTGGGCAGATTAATTCTGCTTGTTCAGTTGTGGTGGTTCCAGCAGCAGCTCCTCCTGTGACTGCTCTCAGAGCTCACACACAACCTTGGGAGCTGCTCCAGCTTGGTCACAGGGTCCCCAGCACCTCACCTTTGCCATGGAAGCTGCACCATCCCCAGTGCCAGCAGGTTGCTGAAGGGCAGCTCATGCCCCAGAATTTCAGAAGTAGCTTTTTCCCCTGCTCAGAGAAATTGTATTTACTGGACAAGGACAATGACCAGGCTTGGGATGAGTTCATATACAAGGTTTTGGGACAGGATTAACAAAAGCCCTTCACAAGCTCCACTCTTATGTTGGAAATAACTGCTGCAGATGTGAGGCAGTCCCTGACTCCGCTCACACAAGAAACAACCCCGTGGTGGACAAGCAGATGTTTGTCCCTGCCCCTCATGGACACCTGCAGCCTCCTTAAATGCACCTTGTCCCACACCTGTGCTCCTTCTCAGCCACCAGGTGCTCAGTAAACCAGAACCCCCTTTAGGGGCAGTGGCCTTGTCCTTTGCCAATGTTTTATTTTCCCTTGGCTTGGGGACAAGCCAGCAGCAAGGTGAGCAGGCAGCTTCCCTGGTCTGCAGAGAGGATTTCTCTTCATGGAAAAGCAATTGGTTAACTGCATACAGAATAAATCTTCCCTGTAACTTCCCTGTAACTAACAGAGACATGGGGGAAGTGGGAAAGAAATAATTTCTGTGAAATTGTGCCCTGGTTCAGAGCAAAGGCCAGGAAATGGATCCTCTCTTAACCTGCCCACTTTTTAAAATAATTCCTAAAATGCAGCAGTACCTGTCCACCTGGCCAGAACTGCCTGTGACAATTTTCTCTTCCCCCATTCAGAACAACAAAAAACGTAAAAACCCCAACTACCACAGCAAAGCCTGTCTCTGCTCCTGCTCCCCAGGAGGCTGAGCTGCCCCAAGCTTCTTATCTAAATCTTTGCTTGAGCTCGATTCTTTAGCTGGGAACTGAAGAAACCCCGCTGCCCCTCCCACGGCGGGCTGTGGCCCCGGCTCACATGAATGATTGAGGAGCAGCAAAGCGCTGGCTTGGGTTCCAGCTGAGGCTCCGAGCAGAAGCAGGAGTTGGGTTACCAGGTGTCTCAAGTGCCTTGGGGGAGAGATGGGGAAGGCTTGAGAACCACGGGGATGGGCAGCAAAGTGAGAAAATGCGAGTGATGGTACCAAATCAGTCAGTCAGCCCCTCCTCGTGTTTCATCTTCCTCGTGCATTATTCCCTGAGCTCAGGGAGTTACTACAATGGGCCAGCAAACGTCATCGCTGTCTCCCTGCTTCATTCCTGCAGGATCCCAAACACAGGAGAGCGCTCTGTGCCCTGGGGGGTTTTTTTTGGGTGCTCTCGAACTGATCCTCTGAAGCCTCCCTGCGGCTGAGCAGGAGCAGTGGCGCTGGGAGAAGCTGCCCCAGGCAAGTTTTGGCAGCCACAAGGTTTGGGACCACAAGGTTTGGCAGCAGCACCGGGGAAGCATCACCCGACATGCAGCGAGTCTGCTGTGTCTCAGCTGCTCTGGAAGGAGTTTTTTACTAAAAACTCCCCACTGGTAACCAGTAAGGAGGAGCAAATGGCATGGAGGTGACGCTGGGGTCTCTTAACTGGCCAAACGCCCATCCCCAGCAGAATCAAGGGCAGAAAGGGAAAAGGGTCGGCCCATGGCAGCCCCCCCGCTCCCCGTGCATCTCCCCAGCCCCGCTCACCCGCTGCCAGCTGCATCCAGGCACAGACTTTGTAGACGGTGGCTGCGTTGCAGAAGAAGAAGAGGCTGAAGCAGAGGATGGTGCCGATGATGAGGAAGGTGGAGATGCCTACGAAGAACATGGCAGTTTTGAAGGCACTGGAGGGGATGGTGCCGAAGTCCAGGGGGCTGCCCTTGCAGATGAGCTCACCGGTGAGCGCGTTGCCGATGCAGTAGGAGAAGAGGCCGAAGTAGCCGGCCTGCGGTGTGTCGATGCTGTCGCCGATCCAGTAGGGCTGGATGAAGGTCACCACCATCAGGATGGAGAAGCAGAGCGTGAAGAGGGCCCAGAGCACCCCCATGGCCCGCGCATTCCGCACATAGTTGGTGTGGTAGATCCGGGCCGCCTCCTGCGCCGNTCGGGAGGAGCCGGGGGGGCGCGGATGGAGGCGGGCGGTGCCTTTCGGGATGCGCTCCGGGATGTTCCCTGAAGGAGCCCCGAGGATGTGCCTGGGATGCTCTCTCGGGATGCACCCTTCGCCTCCTTCATGTGCCCTAAGATGCACCCTGGGATAACCCAAATATCCCCAGTGTGCACCCCATGGCCTGTCCTGGGATGCACCCTGTGCCCGGGGCTGTGCCCCTGCGTGCCCCTGTGCCCTGCAGTGCACTCAGGGGTGCACTCTGTCCCCCACTGTGCCCCCAGTAACGCCCTGGGCTGTGCCCTGCACACCCGGGATGTGTGTGGGGATGTGCCTGTGCTGCACCGTGCACCCCTGGGTGTGTCCCAGGATGTGCCACATGCCCCGGGATGCGTGTTGGGATGAGACCCAGGATGTGTCTTGACCCCCAGAATGTGCCAGGGGCTGCGCCATGACCCCCAGGATCTCACCAGGCTCTGCTGTGTGCCCTGTGATGTGTCCCAAATTCTGTGTCCCCTTGGCTGCTCCCCTCTGCCCTCCCAGCCCATGTCACCAGGGTCTTCCTACACTGGTAGGGAGCACAAAGGCTGCTGCATCACTGGGGTGGAGGCTGCAGGCAGGGAGGGCACATGCCCACAGCTCCACTGCAGAAAGGGACATGGCTCATCCTGCTAGCAGGACACACCGGGGTGTCAGCCAGCACCTGGGCAAGGCCAGGTCTCTGCCCAGGCCCCATGTCCTGCTGCCAGAGGAGCATGGGCAGCCCCAGAGGGCTGCAGGCACTTGTAGCCACCTTGGGACCTCTCTCCAGGAACCACATCTGCCCTGCATCCTGAGTGACCACACAGGTTCAGCTCCTGTCATGGGGACCGGTGCCACACGACAGTGTGACAGTCACCCTGCAGCCAGTGCCAGCCTCAGCATCACTCCTGTGGCTGTCAAAGGCCAGGGCTATGTGGCCATTAATCATGTCCAAGAACAGCCAAGCCACTGTGGGCAGGAAAATCTGTGCTGTTCCCGGGGTTGTTTTCCTTTCATCAGCCCCACCCCCCCAAGCACTGAAATACAGAGCAAATATTTGGCAGGGCAGGCTCAAGTGCTGGCCCTTGGGCTGGGAACCTTGGTGGGCTCTGGATCCTTGCAGGGGGCTGTGCTATCTCGCACAATATGAACTTTCTCCAGCAGCTTTCTTGGTGTCCATGATTCCATTTGAGAGATGGAGGATCTGGTGGCTTTTCCGCGGAGCGGAGCTCCTGCCATGGCAACCAGCCCTCGCTTTGCCCATGAGCCATCAGCAGCACCCAGCAAGGAGGGCATTCCAGAGAGCTCCAGCTCCACAGCCCACTGCTGCCAGCGGGAAGCAGAAGAGGAAGAAGAAGCACAGAAGTGCCATTATTTTGTGTTCCCTTTGGCCAAAGGAGCTACTAAAGGGCAGGTTGACATGGCCAGTGGGGACGGTCACCCGGGAACAGGACCTGGTAGCCCTGGCTGCCCAGGCATGGCTGGGTCCTTGCCCTGGGCAGTGCTGCAGTGCCCCAGTGCCACGAGCTGAGGTGTGATAGGAGCAGCCACGTCAGCTGATGGAGACAGTGGCTATAAAATACCTGCTGGCCCCGTGGCAGAGCCACATCAAGCCCACCATGGCCAACGTGCTGCCTCCCTGCCTGTTCCTGGCCCTGCTGCTCCTGGCCCCAGCCCTCCTGGCAAAGGACGAGCGAGGGCTCATCTTCAACCTGGTAAGGGAAGACCAGCCCTGTGCTTGGCACAGGATGCTCCCACTGCTGCAAGGGACGTGCACTGAGGGTTGGAGGTGTCTGCTGGGTTTTCTGGTGTTGTGAGGGAACTTGGAACCTGGGAAATTAGCTCTATAAAGGGATAGGGAACACAGAAAGTGGATCAGACAAGCTCTTATCTGCTTGAGCCAGCCAGGACCCCCACCCTGGATGGCTCACAGGGCTTGGGAGGGGAAATGCTTTCCCTGTGGTGTCTCAGCCCTGCTGTGAGTCCAGCAAAAAACACTTTGGTGGGTGGTATTTTGGGTCAGACTGAGGAAATGCTGCAGAGTGGAGGTTGGGGCATGGGGGTAGTGGTGCTGAGCCTCAGCTGAAAGGCAGAGCTGGTGTTCAACACCCACCCAAACCCCGTGGGCTCACAGCTAGGGTGAGATTAAAGGGGAACAAAGAGGGACCCGGTGCTCAGGCCCTGCCTTGTGCTGCAGGATGTCGGGGAGCTGTGCCTGCAGAGTGCCCAGTGCAAGAGCGGCTGCTGCCACCGGGTCAACGGCCTCAGCCTGGCCCGATGCGCTCCGAAGGCAGCTGAGTCCCAGGAGTGCTCTCCAAAGGTAGGTGCTTCCCTGCTCCCAGGGCTGGGCAGGGATGGGGCATGTCCCCCACATTGCACTGAGTCCTTGTTCCTTGCAGAGCATCTATGGGGTCTACTACAAGTGTCCCTGTGAGAGAGGCTTGAAATGTGACGCCAGTAAAACCATTGTGGGCTCCATCACCAACAGCGACTTCGGTGTCTGCAAGGACCCCCAGGACTCCTACAGGGAGTGGTGAAGAAAGAGCCCCCCCTGTGCCCCTCTATGCTGCCCCTGCCACCCTGTCTTTCCCCATCTCCAGGGATTCCTGGGTCTGGCTGTAGGATAATTTGAATTAAGACCAGCTTCTGCCAAGCTTCAAGGTGGTGTTTTCATTCAAGCCAGGTCCCTGGCCCAGGACAGGGACAGCAGGGCCAGATGGTCCTGGAAGAAGCCACCTGGACATGATGGCTTTACCTGTATGTGTGTGCAACCATACAACAATCTGGGCTAGGCCAGCAGCAAGCCGTGGGCTGAGCTCTGCTCAAGGGGAGTTTTAAAAAGGGGATGCAGGGAAGGGGAAGATGCAGCAGACCCAGGATCTGAGGGAGCTGCTTGGACTGTGCTTGCCTTGGTTTATTTCCTGCTGTGGCACAGATGTACCACAGCAGGGTGAGGAAGAGGAGGCACCTGTCTGGCAGAGCTGTGGAAGCAGCAGGTGATGAGGGGATCATCAGAGAGGGTGTTCTTGGCTTCTCCAGTGCAGACTTCACCCCATGTTTCTTTATCCCTGGAGACCACAAGGACCAGGCACCCACAGCACCATTCCCCACTGCCCTGAGGGCTCTGCACCAGATGGGGAGGCCACAAAGGCTGGGAGCAACCCCTGGCAGCTGAGGAGGTGCTGCAGGAAACTTTCTTTCCAGGACAAGGGTGACTGGCAGCTTGAGGATCTGCACCTGCAGAAACACCAGGGGCACATCTGGGAGGGTGGCACAGCCTGGGGGAGTCCCCATTGTTGAAGGGGAACATGGGGGGCAATATGGGGACCTGCTGGCCTCTGCCAGTGTGGCTCAGAGGGGTTGCAAGAGGAGAAAATTCCAAGCTGGATTTTAGTTTTAAACTTGTGGCGGGTGCTTAAAATCTGGAGGGTCTTGCTCTCATTGTCATGGTGGTCCTGGCAAGAGGCCACCAGATCAGTGTCCTCACTGGTGCAGGAGGAGGTGTGGGGTAAGGGGTAGCTGGGGACAGGGACGGGGACAGCAGCCCCTCTCCTGCAGCAGCCAGCCAGCCCCAGGCAGAGCGAGGCGAGGGGACACGGGACACAGGGTCTCTCCTGGACTCCCCATCTGTGCGGGGTCCCCAGCCCCCCAGCAGCAGCTGTTCCACACCAGCGGGAGCACCCCGGAGAGGCTGGCATTTCCTGGGATCCGGGGAGCCCTGCCTGCCCAGGGCCGGCCCCGGCCGGGGCTTTGTGTTCTTGGCAGGGGCAGGATGTGAGCAACGCCCAGCCCGGGCCGTGCCGGGACCGGCAGAGGGCAGCGGCACTGTGCCCACAGCCCGGGGACCCCAGCCCGGCAGGGACCCCCTAACCCAGGGGCCGCGCAGCCTTGGGGGTCCCTGAAATGCCCCCAGCTCTGACACTCCTCGGCTCCTGGAGTGGAGGTCCCCCTGAAATGAGGGGCAGTGATGTTTGGGGTGGGGCAGGTAGGGCTAACCTCTGGTGTGCTTGATGGGGGTTTTGTGGTGTCCCCATATTTGTGGTGCCCCCATTTTTATGGTGTCCCTACGCTGGCAGAAGGACGATGGGGGCACCAGAGAGATGGGAAGGGGGTGGCTGTGCTGAGGTGGGAGTCACATAAATCCCCCTCCTCTCCCCTGCCCCATCTCAGCCCTATATTTACTGGTGAAGCCGCAGCTTTGTTTTGGCAGCTCTCGGCTGGTAAATATTGGCTTAAACCGAAAACCAGACGCCTGACTCACGGCGTCTTAACAAACACAGGAAGGGGCCCCTGGCGCGTGTGGGGTGCTGCCAGCCCTGGGGACAGGGGGACCCCC